>JAMPIT010000348.1:600000-1024829 GCA_026261815.1 Monarcha castaneiventris obscurior | reverse complement strand
GTTGTCTGTGGCCAGCCAGGTTACCACTGGTGGTAAAACAAGTGTTTAATCCATAAGATGACTGTGTATGAAGTCATGCAAACATGTTCAGTCAGGGTCTCTGAGAACTTATTTTGGGCATGACTTAATATTCTGCAGGTAGAGGCATTCTAGTCTTTCCAGGGTATTCTGTGCTGGTTGAAAGCAGTTACCAGGAACAAGCTGTTGTGAGTGCTCAGATGGCAGCAGGCTAGGGAGTTATCCTACAAGCAAGAGGTTTATAGAAGGTCAGCTCTAGCAGAACAGGTGGAAATAAAACTGCCTTTGAAGACTTCTCTGGGAAGTACCGGTGGGGGGCTGGCTGTCTTGTCCATATCTAGTATGAAGCAGGGGAGAGACACACACAGACACACCATGGTGGGGAGGTGGGGAGGGAACCGTCCCCTGCTCCCCCAGAGGAAGGAGTGGTGGTGTAGGCTGCACACTTGGAATAGTATTGTGAGAGGTAGCCGAGGCAGGACAGAGCTGTGAAGTGAAAGCTCAGACGGTTGAATTATGAATAAAGCATACAGGGTTTGGGGGCTGGCTGATTGTTAACCCTGTCTTTTTCCTGATGATGCTCAGCATTGTGGAACTGGATCAAGTTGCAAGTTAGTTGTGAACAGGCACCTGAACATGCAGAAATTGAAACTAGCAGGGAATTTCAAGTGTGAAATTGTCCCACAGTATGGAAACAGTTTTGAAAAAGTGACAAAAAAAACAGAGGAGTACCCAAGAGAAGGAGCCAGTGAGCCGCTGATGACTGATGCTAAGAATTGTGAGATGTTGTCTCTTTTTTGCTTTGTTTTGCTTTCTACATTGAAAATAACACATATAGTGAGACTGTTTGTGCAAATAGGACTGGTACCAAATACCTCAGATAGCAGAGGGAAGAAAGAAGTTGAAGAGTGCTTGGACTTGTTTTAGTTAGTTGTACTTGAAGATCTTTGTGTAATATTCCTAAAGACAGCCTCAGAATGATTTTCCATTCTTTTTCCCTGAGCTCTTCCAAAAGATAGAAGTAACAGAAAATGGGGAAATGGTTGCTCTTCCCCCTTCAGAAGTCCTACTGCAGATGGGTTCTCTGATAGTCCAGGCAAGGTGTTCAATTGCTTAATGCCCTCTGTCTCCACAGCAGCTATTCCAAAAGCCCACCTGAGTCCCTTTGGGTCTCTGAAATACCCGCTCTGGAGGAAGTCTGGGCCCAAAATGCACAGGGCCTCTGGGCCAGTCACAATGGGATGTTTCTTCCACTCATTTCCAGTCAGGCTTACCTCAGCTTCCAACAGGGTCCGAGTCCTGTGATCCCCCTGTCACCCCAGCAATAGAAACAGACTCTGCCCCCACACGTCACGATGGGATTGTTGTGCACTGCGCACTAGTGTTGACCAAGGCCTTGTATTTCTGTGGTTCTGATGCGCCAGGCCAACACAGTCCAAAAGACGCAGTTTTCCCTGGCCTCTACCTGGCTAGAGGCAGGGCCCCTGGTTATCACTCCCTCCCTGGGCATACATTCTAGAGGTTTCATCAAGGGGATTGGACATGTCATCTTCCCTTCCAGTATGCCTGGCAGCTTGGCTACGGGAAACTGGAGCTCCTTCCTTTCTGGTGGAACTTCCTCTCTGAGTCTTGCCCTCCTTCAATTCACATACCCATGCTGCCAGGACAGATGTGGGTTTTCCATCCCACCTCCTCATGTTTTCCCCACGAGGTCACACAGGAAGAATCACAGCTCAGCTCATGGGGTGTACCCTCTCTCCCTAGCTGGGGGACGTCTGCTCCTGGTAACAGGGCCTCTGGTCTGTACCAATGAGATTTGGAGAAGGTTCTCTTCAATCTCCTTCCTGAGATTCTGGTGAGTCTCCTCAATCTTGTTTTCCGTTTTCTGTACGCGTTCTGACAGACTTGTTTCCACAGCTGAGATTCTTGCATGTGTTGGACCATGCACAGTATCTGCATATGCCCGGAGCCTCCTCGCCATAGCAATCATGGTCTCATCCCCCTCATTCCACTTTGTCATTGCTAAAGCAGAGGCATATTCTTGTGGCCCAAGTCGTACAAGTTTTAGCCACATCACTGGTGTACATTTTACCAGGTCTGGACTCTTAATTATTTGGTCACCTGAGAAAACAATCTTTATCACTGCCAGTTCTCTCAAGCACTGAATGCCTTGTTCTGTGGTCTTCCATGGGGTTTGCTGCACCTGGAGATCTTCTGGGCACAGGTATCTTTCCTTCACACTTAAGAGCCATGTCCAGACACTGAGAGCTTCGGGGCCTCTTGCCATCCCTTGGTCAATACCCGCATCATGTGACAGGGATCCCAAATGCCTTGCTTCAGTATCATCCAGAATTGTGTTACCACCTGTGGTGTCCCAGATGCAGACCAACCAACTTAATATAGATTCATCAGACTGTCGGGTGTCATCCTTTCTTAGGCCATGAAGGTTTTCTATGGACAGAGACTCAATAATGATTTCTGGTTCTGATTCCTCTGCTGGTTGTGAGGATCCTGGCTCCCCATCATCACCCACTGGGCAAATGGATTTGGTTTTGTGTTTCCTTTTCTGGACAGGAGCAATTGCTATTGGTTTAGGCTCCCTGTCTGGTTTAGCTGCAGCCTGAGTGACTGGGGTGTCTGCAGATTCATCCTCCTGCCTCTCTGTCTGTACCTGCTGCCCTTCAGTATCTAGCAGTGCGCAGTAAGCATTAGCCAGGGCTCAGCATATTGCAGTGAGTTTCTTCCCACTAGAGTTGTCATTGCACTTCTCTTTCAGGTACTTACCCACTTCAGCTGGGTTCTGAATTTGTTCAGGGGGCAACTTCCAGGCCACTGGGGCAGAGAATTCATAGGTTTGGCCTATGTCCTCCCATACCCCACGCCATTCAGAATTTGCCACGCCTGGGGCAGGTGTCTGGTCAGCCCTGCTAGAAATCTCAGCCCTGATTCTAGACAAGCTGCAGACTGGATAGAGGAAACCTACCAGATAAAACACCAGGAAGGTCTCTTTAACGTCCAGGGGGAACTGAACATTCTCAAAAGGTGACGCACCAGATTTGAAGGGGAAGAAGGAGATGAAGGGCTGGGAAGCATCATCCCCTGCTTTTCCCCTGTCCAACTGGGTGTAATTACTAACAAACCCCCAAAGCCGGCTACCAAGACTAGGACAGAGAAACAACAGAGCATATACATTTTCAACAGCTCCCAGTACCTCTGTTAACCTCTATAAACCATTATTACAAGGCACATCAATATAGCAATCCTGGTTCATATCCCTGCTCTGTAAAAGTTATATGCCAGGGACAAAATTACCCATCTGTGAATAGACAAACATGCCTAGGGACCAGAGAGAGATTATTACATCAAACAGCATGGTGACTACTGACCACTGTACCCCAACACAAAATGCTTCAAACCAGAATGTAATTATTACTGTTTTTTTCACTTTCTCAAGCCCCACACTGGGTGGCAAATTTTGTCTCGGTTTGAGACATGTGTACGGGGAAACGCTCTGGAAGGAATGTTTCCTCCCCAGAAGTCAGGTTTCAGCACTCCCTCCCCCACCGATATGAAAGGAATTTCTTGGGTAAAAGTGAGAAAAAACTATTTATTTAACAAGCAGAGTGCTGCCAAGGCACAGGAAACAAATGAGTAATGTTAGATAATAAACCTCCTTGATGCAGAGAAAGCTGCTGGATTCAGAGTTCTTTTCTGTAGCTGGCTCAGGCCGAGGTCCAAGGCTGGGATGCGGCATCCCTGCAGCCTCCCTGCTGGTCCACGGGGTCCGATGACCTGGTTCTTGGATCACAGCTAGGCCGAACAGTTCCAGAAGAAGAAGAAGAAGTTCCGGAGGATTTCGGTATGCAGTCCTGGGAAAATTCCTTGCCTCAGCTGACAGGCTGGCTAAAAGCAGGAAGGTGCTCCCTCGGCTCTGCAGCGGTGAGAATATGGGGGAGTGTGTGAGTCCTTGAATACAAACTGCGCTGAAGCATTTGCCTGGCTTCTCTCCCCCCTCTTCTGGACCAAGCTTAAAGCTGCAGGACCCATTTCTGGGCAATAAGCAGGCGATAGGGGAATACAGTATTGTCATAAAATCACCCCAGGACAATGGTATAAGGGTCTGCTACCGTGGAGTGCCTGGGTTTAATAGTTTCACCTACTGTTCTCAGGTCCTGCACCATAACTGTCAGGATAGGAATGTTATAGGGGGACATAGACGGTTCCAAAAGACCTGCCTTTAGCTCAGCAACAGGCTGCAACCCCTTCCTTCCTCCCTCCCTCCCTCCTGTCCGTCCTTTGAAAGAGGGTATTGCTGTTTGGACACCACCTGTCCAGGTCACCTCAGATTAATGTGGAGAGGCTCCATATCCAGTTTTCCATACTCCCCTGGGACTGCTCACAACTCTGGGTTCACTCCAGCATTCACAACAGTTTTAGCCTCCCCATTACTCCCCACAACACCAACTTGCATTCCCAACTCGAGCTGTCAAATCCCCTCCCAGAAAACTACAATCACAACTAGGATTGTAGTTGTGACACAACTAGGAGTTGTGGATGCTGAAGCCTTGGTTACGGAGTGAAGTGACAGACATAATCCAGGAAGGAATGGAACCTTTTATTAACATACAAACTCATTTATATACCTTAGTGGTATAAAGTTATTGGTTCCTTGTTCATCCACCTCTCAGAGGGATTGGCTGAACCTTACAACACTTATTTCAAAATATTTCTTCAGTCAGTACCATAACAAGACTGCATAACAATCTGCACCTGCAAGATAAAGGGACTGGTTTAGAGAAACCTCTAACTGTTTTCGGCCAGCTTCTGCGTGAGCGCAAGACTTTCACACGTACGCTGGCAGAAAGCTGGAAAATCTCTCCGTAGCCAAGCCTTCGGCATCCACAAGGAGTAATCAGAAATTCATGCTTTTCAAACCCATCTCACACATTCAGCAAACTCTCATGGGCACCCCTGTATACACACACACATTCATCATTCATCTTTCCCACTGTCAAGAATATTCATCCTCAAACACCAGAGGTTTATGTCCAAAAAGGAGAGAGAGGAGTCCTGTTACTTTATTCAAATAAAGGGAGAGGCCGTGGGGCATTCCCCTGGGGTCTCTCAAATTGTTAGAGGACACAGCCTCCTATTTATCCTAATTTCCCAGCCCCATTTCCTTCTCTCTTTCCCCATTGGCTGAGGTACTTGAGAAGTACAGGCTTCCTAACTCACCCAATACAGTCTCCTTTCTAATATAAAGCCCCCCCTTTTCTTTTCCTTGTGTCAATCAGTGGAATGCCTATGGAATTTACGGTTCTTCCCGTTGGTTCTTTCATCTCTCAGTACCTGGTCTTACCTAGCAGTCCCACAGTTTGTTTGTAAAGACAAATTTCTTTCATCCCTTTCAACCCCTCATTTTTTCCATAATTGTCTTTACAAACTTCAGTTACCATTGACTTAATCTTCTGTTCTTAGATCTTTTTTGGTTTTGCAATTATTTGCAGTGACATAATTTCTTGTCCTTTCTTAGCCATTTCTGGATCTGTAGGCATGGCTACTACCTGCATCCCCTTGATCACATGTTGAATAAGTTGCACTGAGCGAGGGATCATGCATGGTAAAAAGATCAGGATTGCTACAGCACATGAGAAGAAAAAAAGCACTTGTTTAACCCATAGTCCACCAGGTAACCACAAAACATGTCCCATTCCCATCCTTTCCACGTTTGGACCAGTGCATGGGCTACTCTTCTCATCCCCTTTGTTATTCGCCTCACTACGTTTCCATTGTCACCTACTTGCAAACAGCAGTTTGAGTAACTTAATTTTCTACACACTCCTCCTTTTTCTGCTAATAGATAATCTAATACCATCCAGTGTTGAAATACCGCAGTCCTCATCTGAGTGGATTGGTCAGCAAGAAGGTCAAGAGCTGTAGCTGTCTGGTTGGTTATTATTTCAAAGACAGCTTGTAACCTAATTATCAGATTTAAATAATAAATGGGTTCTCTGGCACCTGATATGAATTCATTAGGGTTCCAAGTGGCTGGTTGTGTCAGGGATAGGAGACAGGTCTGAGGCCCAACATATTTGGTCCGCGGTTGTGCACATCGACAAAGATAATACAGAAAATGACTCTATTGTTATTTAGTGAGATTAACTATGTATCAGTAACCTGGTGGGATTTATCCTGGGAAAAGAGAAACAATACATAATGAAGCTGCTGTTACCATGGAGGTATGATCAGGGGCCGATGTGACCTCATCTTGTGACTTGGCCCCACATGAGATGATGCTGAAACTGGCCACCCCTGAAGAGGAGATACAAAGTGTGGTCCTGGGGTGGAGGGAGAGGACGACATGATGCACGCCATTTTCATCCAGGGGATGCCCTGAAGGACTGCTGCCCTCCTGCCCTTCCCGCTCAGGAACCATGCTCTAGCTCCTTCTCCTGCTCGGTGGCTTCTCCAACATCCAGGGGTGGGTATGTATTTACTGCTAACGCGACTAATAAACTGGATTTGCTTTGCAACTCTAACTGTGTCTTGAGTTTTCTGTGCATGGGCATCCTCCCGAACCCATAACAACACAAAATAAAAACTGTGACTTTATTATTGGTGGGATTAGAAATGAAATTAATTCCCTTTTAAACTTAGTTGTGTCATCTCAAGTAGCTTTTTTCTTTCGAAATTCAGTGAGCAAATTGCTCTCATCCTATTCTGCACCCGCAAGGGAGAAGCATGTGCATTGCAGAATGTGCTGTAGTCACTGCACAGATTGGCATAAATAGAAGTGAGGCAAAGTTGAAATACTCTTTTAGGACATAGGGCAGGAAATTCAACAGCCCATTAGTTTGAGAGCTGGTAGAAGGTTTTTCTGTATTTTATTCATGTCCTATTTGCAGTCCATGGCTACCCCTCCACCTTTGGGAAGGGGGATTCAGTCATTTCTCATGTAACATTTGCTTGTGTCTTTTTAAGGTTCTTTAATTCACTAATTAGTAAATGGAAAAAATTTAGCCAAATTATAACAATTTTGAAGCCTTCCAAGGCAGAACTGGGAAGGTTAGTACATACTTCTTAGATTTCAAATACGTGTAAATTCTTATACCAGCTCTCAGAGTAAAACTCGTTGAGATAAATTATACATCCATAAGACTTTTTGCCACACCATTTTTCAGTAAAAAGACAACCAAGTTAGACAAAAACCAAACTCAAGGATATGTCGAATACTTTGACTAGTATTTGATTTCCTAGCAAGTCACTTGCAATGAAAACACAATCAAATTACAAACATTAACAAACTGAAAATGCAAGCAAGTCTAATGACGCTACATTTCACTGGTTTTTACCCAGCACCATCTCATGGTGTTGGTAGGTTCCTATAAAAAGAAAGTGAATTTGCCGCTTGCAGTTTTTCTGCTCCCAAACTGTTTTCCTTATCTTCACTGCAGGGATGTTTGACATTCCTAGAAAAAAAAAAAGAAAAGGAACAAACTTCGCTAGCAAAACCTTGTCAGAGTGAAACAAGCCGCTAATTGCATTAACTCATTCAGGTGAAGTTTGAGCTTTTATTCTGTGAAGTACTGGTTGGACCACTTTTGTTGTTTCCCACAGGATTTCAGTGGGGTTGCCTCCGATTGATTGTTCAGTGGAGGGAGTGAGACTGCTTTTCAGAAGTTCTGCAAGAGTTGCAGTCTGTGAATTAGGCATTTGAGTTGCTCCCAGGCTTTTAGTAGGTTTCTGCTTTTCGCCCTGGAGCAGTTTGCCGTATCAGTTTGCTCGTTTTGTTCCAGCGATTTTCTTTTTGGACACGATCGAGTTTGGCAGCAAGCAGTGCCACTGCCTAGAGCCTTTTTTGATAACCACTCACTTTTTTGGTAATCAATCATCTTTTTATTAACCAGTTGCTCCCTATCTCAATATTTTTGGTCCAAGTCAACCCCAGGGGGAGAGAGGTGATAACAAATTAACCAAGGAAGGTCAACAAAACATTTTCTTTGCACTGGCCAGCCAGGACAGGTGTTTTCCCCTAAAGTTAAGCCTGCGTGGGGACAACACCATCCCCACACAACAGCAGCTGCAGAATTGCCCTCAGGATTAGAACCTGCCAATTCCAGTTCTCCACAACAAACCACAGACTGGGGGGTGGTGTTCCCCACAAGATAGGAGCTGCAGAATTGGCTTCAGGACTTGAACCTGCTGAATCTGGCTCTTTAACCCTCAAATCAACCCCCAAATCAGTTTAACCAACCTCCACAACTTCCTTAGAGAAAGCTGTGTCAGAATTCCCAAGAGTGTGGGTCCCCACACAAGAGACCTCAACCTCGCCAGCTAGGTGGTAGTCTTGGTTTGTTATCCTGGCCCAACAAATGCACCAGAAAAATCCTTTGCCTTGCTGTAGATATAAATTGCATTGAACACTGAGAAGGCTCAGTTCAGAAAAGCAAATGGAACAGTACCGAGGCTTCCTCCTGAAGGAAATTTACAGTGACAGTACAAACATTCCTGTCTGTCTCATCTAACCAAATACCCAGATTCTTGTACACTAAATGAAAAGGTGAAAAAAATTGCTGCAGACTTCCGAACATTTGGAAAACGTGCATTTATTGAACTGGTTCCTTTATTTTTTCAACTCTGTTTCTGCTATGTGGGACATTTCTGAAGTTGAGTGGGAGTGAGGAAGTCACCTTTAGCTACATAAGAATACTGGTTTTGCACTAGACAAATTCGTAGACAGTGTGGAGAAACTTGACATACCAGTACAATACTCACAAATGATCCTTAAGTAATCTATGTGCTCTGAGTAACTCACTCCTAGGGGTGCTATATACATGTGTATATGTACAGGTCTATATGTGTGCGTGTGTGTATATACAGATGCATGTATGGGTACATGTGTGTGTATGTGTAATTACAGGTACATATATAGAGATGTATATATAGGGTTATATACGTAGGGGTGGGTGTGTATATACATACAGAAAGAGAGCGAGAGAGAGAAAGGGGTCAGTAACCATTACAGCCCTGAAAGAGAAGGAGATACTGAAGGGAGGGGAACCCCACTCCTGAGGTACTCTGCTGTGTCCAGCACAGGTGAGTCATAGACTTGACTTCTTTGGATTAGGATCCTGCAATGGTCTGAGACAAATAATTTTAGTAGCATGTTAGGCAAGAACAGTGTCAGACCTGGACACCTCTGTCATGCAGGCAGAATGGGAGCATCAGTCAAAGTTTGCAAGAGAAGCCCTTTCAGTGAAACACAAAGTGCAGAAGGGACCCCCTTGCTACCTAAACTCCTCCTCAGAGAGGGGACAAGGTGCCTCTCAGTCCAATCTTAGCCCCAGACTTAGTCAATGCTTTACACCTACATGATCATACAGCTGTAATACAACCCTTGTACTGATTTGTCCAACAGGATTAAGGATGGCAAACCATAATTTATTTAAAACTATTACAATAATGCTAGTTATTAGACAACAAATATTTTTGTCAGAATTCCTTACCACACAGCATAGGTACCTATACTGCTATAGTGCACTACTTTTGAAGCACTGCTAAAGCACTAAGGCTAGCAAAACCAATTCTTGAGTAGAGATTGATGTTACACATGCCAACTACCATGGGCAAATCTCTTTCACTCAGCCTCTAGGAGTAGCCTTGAGGTGCACTCACACTCAAGGGAAGGAGTTTCACACACGTTCGGGAGGTGTGCTAGAAGTCCTCACTGTGAAAAAGTGGGACTGGGGTTTTACAGCAGGATGTAATTGACTGCCAGTCATAAATATTTTTAGCCTATGTGTTGCCAGGCTTATTCAGCAAAATATACTTTTTTTGCTGAAAAAGGTGTACTCAGCTTTGGTTTCATTTGCTCAACGAGTCTGACTCTCCATATCGGGGCTTTGCATGTCCTTGCACTGGGTCTGACAGTTGGTCAAGGAGACCTCAGCGTTCTTCAGCACAGCAAAACCCGGCAAATTCTCTTTGCTCAATCTTGTCACGAATAAGTAGACCCTGCTTGCTCAATGCATCACTGAACAGCAGGCCCTCCTTGCTCAGTTCACTGATAGCATGTAAATAGGACTAAGTTCAAGCTGCTGTGTGTGGGCTTAGGCAGAGCATCCTGCTACAGGCTGACATTTAGAAAGTTTTAGAGGTAAAAGTGTCAATTTTGAAAACATGAAGATTTTCTTATCCCACTTTTAAGGGACTGTCTAAGCCACGTTTCCAACACTGTGCCTGCCATACTTCATTAGAACTTCCCTTCTCTTCCTCCTTTGTTGTGCACTGGCTACCTCTGAATGCCAGGCTGTGTGCAGCAGAACAACCTTGCACTAGCCAGCTCACTGTAATCATGATGATGAACTTCTTTGGCTATCATTTGGTACCTCTGAATTTCCTGTGCAGATCTTGTGTGCAGATATACAGAACGCTGAGCCTGAAACAGTATCCATCACGCAGAATCCAGGAGGATTCACCCTGCAGTTGCTCCAGTGCGGCAAATGACATCCATAAGCGCAGTGCAACGGGCAGCTCCTGAATGTGCTTGATTCCAAGCCCTGTCTTAGGTGTGAGAGGCTTATGTCTGCACCAGGAGAATATTGGGGAAAATATTTAGGGATTTGTTGCTTAAGGAGCCAGTGAAGGACCTACCCCTGCCTTTCTTCTTCATTTGATTATCACCAGATATATTCACCTGTGAACAACACTTGTCATCTAAGCTGGCACCTTTTGTTTTTGTTGTTCTTGTTTGGGGGATTTAATTTTCTATTTTCCTCCCTCCCCTCTTTGGCTGGCTGTCTTGGTCCACTCCCACTTCTGACACCAAAGATGTCCCATCCCAGAGTGAGACCGATGTGGGGAAGCTTATCAGATTCCTGAGATGAAATTAGATGCAAACAAGATCGATATTACACCTGTGAACCAAGAAAAAAAAAGCCCCTAAGAGATTAAAGGATAGAAAAGGCAGAAGGAAGCAAAAGGAGGAAAGAGTTGAAGACAGAGAGACACAGGGTGTTACTACCATGGCTCTCGCGATGCCCCGTCGATGTTCGGTCGGCAGGTGGTGTGCAGGCGCTGCGAGCGCGGACAAGACTTCCTCATGAAGGAAATTTACAGTGACAGTACAAACACGCTTGTCTGTCTTATCTAAGCAAATACCCAGATTCCTGTACATCGGGGTGAAAAGAGTTCCTGCAGACTTCAAAACATTTGGAAAACATGCATTTATTGAACAAATTCCTGTATTTTTTCAACTATGTTTCTGCTATGCAGGACATTTCTGAAGTTGCATGGGGGTGAAGAAGTCAGCTTTAGCTACATAAGAATACCGTTTATGCACTAGAGAAATTTGTAGGGAATGTAAACAAACCTGACATTCCACTGCCATACTCCAAATGATCCATAAATAATCTATGTGCTGAGAGTAACTAATTCCTAGGGGTGCTATGTATGCATGTATATTATACAGGTATATATGTGTGTGTATGTATGTATGTATGTATGTATCTGTAGATATGTGGGTATAAATGAATAGAGCTATAAATATATAGGCGTCTATATAGGGATATGTATAGGTAAATGTATTTATCAGTCAGTAACCGTTACAGCCCTACAAGAGAAGGAGATACAGAAGGGAGATACAGGCACCCCACTCCTGAGGTACTCTGCTGCGTCCAGCACAGGTGGGTCATGGACTGTGGGGCTGTGCAGGGCATGTGCCAGCCTCTCTGTCTCTGCTGCTTTGGCTGCCCTTGCCTCATCCATGCTTCCTTCCTGCTCCTACTGTTCTGGCTCTTCAAGGGGTCTCTGGACCACAGGCACGGCCTTCTTCGCCACCTCAGTCTCGACACCGTCGTTTGCATCCAGGAATACCGGAGCATCATCTGGGTGACTCTGCACGGTATGTCCTGGCTATCTTCTGCTGAGGCTGGGACGTCCTGGGCTGTGTCCAGGAGAACCGGGCCATGGGCTGTAGGGCTCTGCAGGACATGTGCCAGGCTCTCTGCCTCTGCAGCTCTAGCTTCTGCTCCCAGCTCTTCATCAGTGCTTTCTTCCTGCTCGCACTCCTTATCCTATTCCTGCTCTTCAAAGCGTCTGTCGATTATAAGAACGGGCTTTTTAAGAGCCACGTCCCAGATTTGCTCAGCTGCTTTCAGGAAGACCGGAGCAGGAGCTCTAGGACTGCTGGTCTCATGTGCTCGCTTCTCTGCCCCTGCTGCAGTGGGTGCTACTGCTGATGACGCATCCCTACTGTGTTCCACGTCCTGCTCTTCCACAATCTGCTGGCTGCATCCCTGGATCTCAGGTGTAGCCTCGTCCTGGCCATCTCTCCTGATACACTTGGCTGTGTCCAGCACATCCGTGGCATCAGCTGTTGGGTGCTTCTTCTGTTTCTTCTTCTTCTCTCCTGTGCCGGAGGAAGCAGTGGACGTTAAGGGCAGAGCCCTCAGTGCTCTCCAAACAAGGCTCCGCCATCTCTGTCGAGCTGGGGCTTTGATGACGGTAGGTGCAGGAAGGCTTTGGGCACGTCCTTCTGCTCCTGTTGATTCCTCTGTGCTTAGTTCTGGCTCGTCTGGGTATTCATAGGGTTTCTGGACCGTAAGCATGGCCTTCTTAACAACCTCCGTCCGTACGTAGTCGTTTACGTCCAGGAATACCGGAGCATCACCTGTGCGACTCCGCTCGATATGTCCTGGGCCCTCTGTCCCTTCTGCTGGGGCTGTCACCCTCACCCCCTCAGCAGTGCCTTGTTCCAGGCCCCTCTGTTCCTCCGTGTGCTCCTCAGATCCCTGGATCACAATTACAGCTTTACTCAGGAGCTTGTCTCTGATGCACCGGGCTGTGTCCTGGACAGCTGGGCCATCAGCTTTGAGACTGTGTGGTGCATGTGCCGGGCTCATTGCCCCTGCTGCTCTGGCTGTTACTGCCTCTGTTGCATCTGTGCTGTGTTCCAGGTGCCTCTGCTCTTCTATCTGCTTGAGTCTCTCGATCACAACTGCAGCCTTGCTCAGGACCTTGCTGCTGAAATACTGGGCTGGGTCCAGCCGATCCTGTGCACGGCCTGTGGGCTGCTGCTGTTCCTGCTTTCCTGTCTTGTGTATTGCACTGAAGGCTGTGGGCAGAGCCCTTGGGGCACTCTTGGAGACGGACGTCCGTCTCTCTCGAGCCAGAGCATCGATGGCGGTGGGGGAAGGGTATCTGAATGCAGGTCCTGCAGGTGTTCCTGCTTCTGTTGCTTCCTTCATGCTCAGTTCCAGGTCTGGCTCTGCTTCTTCCAGCTGCCGGCCAGGACCCTGTTTCACAAGGTGGTCCTTGTCCAGCCCCTCAGCCCTGATGGGCTGGGCTGGCTCTGTCAGAACCTGTTTGCAGCCTGCTGGGTGCTGCCTCTTTTGCTCTCCTTTGCCTTGGGCAGCAATTAAGGCCCTCCACAGAACGTTCAGCGCCTTCCTGCGCCACAACTGGTTCACTTCAACCAGGGCATCCGGGAAGGTAGAGAAAGGGATGGTGTAGATGAGGGGCTGGCCTGCATCTGGGTGAGCTGCTGTCTGCTCCCCCACCTGAGAGGGCTCTTCCCGAGCTGCTGGGATGACAGTGGCTGTGCTACCTTCTCCTTCATGGTTTTCATCTGAGAGATATTCCTTGTCCTCAGATCCTTGCGGTGTGGTGCTTGCTACTGTTCCCTCCTCCATGGGGCCTTTTGAAGACTTCTACAACTGGACGTCACTCCCTTTTTTGTGGAATTCTGGAACTAGAACTGACTTGTGCTCAACGAGCCAGCTTCGCAGTGGCTATGCCTCTAATTAACTGGAATCCTTTACAAATTCCTTTACCAAATCTAAGGCCGTTTTCTTCAACACACTAAAGAGGGCACAAACTCATCGGGTCACAACACAGGGATTTTTTTCCCCGTTTTTTCATGAGGATTTAAAAAGAAAGCCTTGGATCAAGGCATGCAAGGACTGCCATGACAAATTACAGAGCCAGCTCACAATGCTGGCAAAGCTGTGGAGGGAACAGGGGCTCATTCCAGACAGAAGCTAAACCATTTCTTTGGGCTGGTGCTTGAACCAAACAAAACATACAGCTCCTCCACATTTGACTGAAAACTGGGTGGGCCTTAGCTGCATTTGCAGCTCTTGGTCCATGTGCTAGGCTCACATGAGTGACATGCTCAAGAGATGCTCTTCAAGCTCAGGGGAAAATGAGGCTGTGGCAATACAACTGTTGCATATTTAAAAAAGCTCTCATTTTATCTCAAAACAAAAGTGAAAGGAATGAGAAGGTGTCCTTACAAACTGTGGGTTTGGTAGATAAAGCTGGATTCTGAGAGGTGAAAGAAGCAGTGAGAGGAACCATGAATTCCATAGGAATTCCACGAAATTGACACAGACCTACTCATTCAAGACTTTGCTATTAGCAGAAGAACGGGAACTGTGTGGAACACTGAATGACTCAAACTGCTGTTTGCAAATCAATGACAATGGAAAAGTGGTGAAACAAATAACTAATCCCTGGATTTAGAGAAAAAGAACAGAGACACAAGGAAAAGAAGGGGGAGGCAGAGGGCAGGGTTTACACATTAGAAAGGGGTTTGTATTAGGCAATTTGGGAACCCTGTACCTCTCAAGTACCTCAGCCAATGGGGAAACAGAGAGGGAAATGTGGCCCGGAAATTAGGATAAATAGAAGGCTACGTCCTCCAAAACTTTTAGAGACCCCATGGCCTCTCCCTTTATTTAAATGAGGTTACAGGACTCCTCTGTCTCCTTTTTGGACCTAGACCTCTGGTGTTTATGGATTAATTGATTAATTTTCCTGACAAAAGGGACCAGAAAGTTACCTCCGTTTCAAGGAAAGGGTTTTGTCTAACTTAGATCTGTATCATGTTATGCAATATATGTTTTGTATCACTGCACTAAGTCAGATTTCCTGTGTAACATCAACTCTCTCTACTACAGTTGAGTAGATCAGTGATGTAAATTATTCTCATTATGTTCATTAAAGAAGCATAAGTGTCTCCCTAATTAGCCAACCCAGTACAGCGCGAGCCAATGTGTGACTCAGCCGAACGCGGAGCATAAAATCCGGACAACTAGAAAAGAATTTTAAAGAGAGCAATAAGCTTCATCTGGTTTCAACCATTTCTGCAGCTGGCATGTCTTCCCAGAGACTGGAGTCCCTCAGAGTTGTGATGGTGAGGGGCCCGCAGAGAACAGTAATGGGATCCCACTGTGCTGCGGGCTGGTGCTGCAGCTACGCGGGAAACACAGCGGCGGCCGCGGCTGCGGGCTGGCTGCAGGCAGCGGCTGCTCCGTTGGGGAAACACCGGAGCACCGGGCTGTCGCGGCGAGGAGCTGCCCCGGGGAAGCGGCGAAGCAGGGCAGGGGAAGTGCGGACAGCGGACAGGGAAGAAGAACCGCAGGGAGAAAACGTCAATGGGGGCACGGAGGACCAAGGAGATCCTCCGGGCGAGCCCCCGAGCGCTCCAAGAAACCCAGAGCAGAATGGTGCCGGGCTCGTGGCGCAGTCCCCGTGTTGAGGTGTCAGGGCTGCTCCCACAGCCCCATTTCGCGGGCAGTTTCTCCCGGGCATCCGGGACTCTGCCCCACCGGCCAGTGCGGGGTCTCTTCCAGCCCGCTTGTGGAAGCTTTCTCCGCCCTGATCGGCTGCCAGGCCGGGCAGGGCGGGGCAGCAAAGAGCGGCTGGGAGAGGCCGAAGGTTGGGGCAGGAGCAAGGCTGGGGGCCGGGCTTGGAGGTAGTCGATCGGTGGTGTGGTGCTCCTGCTCAGGGGACAGCGAGACTTCAGCAGGCTCCAGCAGGCTGCAGTGAGGCTCGGGGAGCAGAGGCCAGGGAGAGCAGCGTCGAGCTGAGGTCGTTTCTCGGGCTCCAGGCTGGGCTGGGCGGTGGGACGTAGTCCGGAATTCCTTCTGTGCTGCATGGCCCCTGCCACGGTCCGATCGTCCGAGGAATATCACTGGGTCCTCTGGAGAAGTTCTTCCCTAGCAGCAGCTCGGCAGAGTAGCCTGGAGAGATCCTCTTAGTGCTGGAGGCTCTCTTCAGCCCCGGTAGGCTGTCTGGAGAAATCTCCCCAGAGCCAGAGCCTTTCTGTTCCCCCTGAGGGAGTTGCCCAGCACCAGAGCCTCTGTGTGCGCTTGGTGTCACCTGCCGTCACTGCCGAGATCTGCCCAGCTTTCCTAATACTTGCTATTAACGTTAGTGAAACCAGATTTATAACCAACCATTCCAGATGAAATCCAGGCAACGTTGAGGCATTCTTACTTTAAAATTAATTGGTCTCTCACACTGGATTGTTTTTTGTAATGAGAGGGAGAAAGCAGATTCTTGGTGCTTGTGAGAGAGCTGTTGGGAATCAGACATGATTATCACATTCTTGTTTCCTCCTTCCTCTTCTTCACTGCAACGATGAGTGGCATCAGGCTGGATACAGGCTTGGCTAATGCTACAAATGGATGCTGCCCAAAGGAAAAAAACCACAAAAAAACCAACAAAAAACAATGAACCATGACTTCCCAAGCTCAGTGTTTCACAGGCTCAATCAGGACTCTTCTGGTTCCTAGAAAGACGCAGAAAGAGGACTGATGGGACCATCTGCACCTCCATCTTCATGTGCAGGACCTTGCCATCACAGGCAAACTTGGCCCAGAATCCCACTCATCCATTTATCTAGGTGTCTTCACCTTGCTGGGATTTTTGCCCTGCCAGTGCTCTAGAAATGGTACTTTCTGTCCCCGAGGCTTGTTCCTTTCAGGAAACTCCAAAGCTTCACATCGGTCCCTCTCTTTGAAAGACAGGTGTGGCAGGTGGTGAACATACATTGTGTTGGAGTGACCGGAGGGTCTCCCCCCTTGAGGTGCACTGCTCCTTGGGATGGCCTGTCCCGGTTTGGATTCCGCGGATGTCTGTCAGCCTGGTCACTCCCCCAAAGCTCTCCCATTGGTCCCTGCTCCCTGATCCCACCTTTCCCCTGGCCTGAGCCAGCCATGTTCTGTGTATTTGCCTCTGCAGCCTTCGGCAGTGAACACGTAATAAATGCTCCTGCTGGAATTGCAAGCAAATACTCTTCCTGCATCTTTGCCACTGACTGAATACTGATTTAATTCAGTATTAGACAGGCACTGTGCTAATTTCCACAGGGAGACAGAGCAGTGTCTACCTTTCCATCTCCTGCCCCCTCTGTGCTGGATGGCACCTTCCTTCCCAGCAGGGACAGCTGAGTGGCACTGGGTCCTGCAGCTCCCTCTCTGCCACTCAACCTGGCACTAACCCTGGGGCAGCTCCTGTCTGCTTTGATTGTGCCAGGCAGCAATTGCGGCTGGGACAAATCCATCTCAGCTGTCCCTGTTTGGGTGGCAGAAACCCCTAGGAGTGGGGTGGGGGGCACAAACCAGGGCTGCTCAGAGGCTCACAGTGAGCCCCCACAGCCCCTCCTTCCCACAGCCAAATCTCTGACTGCTGGGCTGGGACTGGTTTCCTTGGGTTCCTCCACCACCATTTCACGCCTCTGTACCCCACATTGCTCTACTTCAGTTCTTTTGCCATCAGGTAAGACTCAATACCCCACCAAATTACAATATAGGATGACAGAAACAATCAGAGGATGGAGCATCTCTCCTCTGAGGACCGGTTGAGAGACCTGGAGTTCTTCAGCCTGGAGAAGAACAGGCCCCAGGGAGACTTTATTGCCACGTTCCAGTACTTCAAAGGGGCTTCTGAGGAAGTGGGGGACATCTTTTTTAACAGGGCTAGTTGCAATAGGACATGGGGTAATATTTATAATATAGAATGGGGATTGAGTCAGATTAAGTGTAAGGAAGAACTTGTTTTACTTGGAGCGTGGTGCAACACTGGCACAGGTTGCCCTGAGAGCTGGAAACATTCCAGGTTAGGTGCGATGCGGCTCTGAGCAACCTCTGATCTCTGTAAAGATGTCCCTGGTCATTGCAGGGCATTTCGACCAGATGACCTTTAGAGGTTCCCGCCAGCCCAGCCCAGTCAAGGATTCCACACCATTTTCATTTGAAAAGCACCAAGAATGGAGGTGAGGGGCAGGGGGCTCGTCTGATGCCTTGGAGTTCAGTGGAGGAGGAGCCCATCCCTCGGACACTGTTTCACCTGCAGCCCCTTTGCATTTTACCTGCAGGAGCTCCTTGGCAGACCAGCGCCGCTCCTCGTTTGTCTGCAGGCAGCAGTTCAGAAAGCCACACAGCAAAGATGAGAATAGGTTGGGCTCCTGCAGCTTTGGTCTCCCTCCAGTGGCTATCAGGAGTTGAGGCTGGAGAAAAAGGAAACACGAGGCTCTACCTGCTTCTTTCATATCTCTAAATGCTCTCCCAGAGCCCGTTGTTTAAGCTGCACTCTGCAGTGGCAGTTTCTGCCCTGGCAGATGGGCAGAGATGACTTTCCTATACCAACAGAAAATCCAAACCCCAAAGCAGCCACAGCTTTTCTGACATCCAGCAGATCTTGCCTTGGCAGCTGATTTCATTGGCTGACCTAGTTAGTGGGAGCTACATCAGCAAAAGCACGTTTTGCTTCTCTGAGGATTCACGCCAGCTTGACAGGCTATCCGGAAGAGGGAGTTTGCTCTATCTATACCATCTTCAAGGATTATTACATGAAAGGCATCTCTGCAGTGCTTGTTGGTCCATTAAGCACAGCTTCCATAAAACAAAAATCATCAAGTTTTTCGTTCTCTTCTTGAAAAAAATGCAGATGCAGAATCCAGCTAAAGTAGACAGAAAAAACAATGGAAAGAGGCTTAGGAGTCCCCATGAAAATGCCTGCCACAATAGTAACAGCCCTGTGCTGGTGGCACTGAAACAGATGGTGACCAAAGAGACTTTGTTGTTATCCTCTTCAACCCAGAGGAAAATTTCCTTCACTTTTCCCAGACCACCGGAGGTCACAAAAAGGGGGTTTTATCCTGTCCTTCTGCAGCTGAGCTCAGCCACTGGACACAGTGGGGAGCTGGAGTCCTCACTGTCATTATAACTGTGCAACCCAGGGACGTCCCTGCTCCTGCAGTAAAGGAACACGGCACCGGCATCAACCACAGACCTTGGATCCCAGCCCCAGTCACCTGGCTGCAAGCTCTTCAACTTGTTTAACGTACCAACAAACACCAAGGGTTCGGCATACAATTCTAACTGCAGTCTGAGAAAAAAACATCCTAAACTTATCCAGGCCACCCAGACACATGACAGAACAATGTACAGATGATTTGGAAGCCTGAAAGTTTTGAAGACCCACAGGATTTGGAAAAGATGCTACAGCTTGGAGGAAAATTCATGTGCTGTGGCTAATAAAGGAAAAAGCAAGAGGAACTGCTTGGCGTTTGCTTTGCTGGTTGTTTTTTTCTCTTGTCTTTCTCCTTTTTCTTTTTCTTTTTCTTTTTCTTTTTTTCTTTTTCTTTTTCTTTTTCTTTTTCTTTTTCTTTTTCTTTTTCTTTTTCTTTTTCTTTTTCTTTTTCTTTTTCTTTTTCTTTTTCTTTTTCTTTTTCTTTTTCTTTTTCTTTTTCTTTTTCTTCTTCTTCTTCTTTTTCTTTTTCTCATTTTCTTTTCCATTTTTTCTTTCCATTTTTTCTTTCTCTATAAAATAGAAGGTTTATAAAACTGGGAAGGTCCAACCTGCATTTCAAAGGAAAAGTATCACACTGCTAACTCTCCACTGAAAAATTCTTGACCTTCAGAGACAGAGCTCCAAGAGAGTGTGAAAAGCACATGAGAAACCTCAGGCATGGCTGAAGGCTAAAATGGCAGATTTCTGAACTGGCTACATGCCACTGCCCTTCTGATGCAACCAAACCTACAGCAGATGCTGATGTGCTGCAGGGCCATTTTTAGAAGGGGACCTTGGTGGAAGCAGTGCCAGCAGATGGCAATGGGATTTTGTCCAGTGGCAGACGGAACGTGGGACTGGTGAGAAAGACAAGCGGGATCAGTATTTGCTCCTTACCGAGACAGGATCTCCATTCCAGTGAGGAACTTCTCGTTCCACCATTTCGATTCCCACTATGCCGAAAGACCATATGCCCACTTTGGGGCCATATGGTTGACCTGTCATGACTTCAGGTGCCATCCACCCAGAAATCCTGGGCATTGATCTCTGTCTACTCTGCTCATGGGTGAGCTGAGCAAAGAGGCCAAAATCAGCTGAGGAGAAAACAAAATACTGTGAAAACCAGCTCAAATTAGGAAACCAAAGGAAAGAATTCCCCACTCTCAGTCTCAGAATGCACTGTGTAATGTGCTGGAAAACTGTCCATGCTCTATTTCCTCAGGGCTTTAGCCAAGGAAATATGGAACTGGCCACTTCAAAAAAACCCCACATTTTTTACACTGCCCCCAGCAGTGGCCTTTATTTTCCTGAAGCTTTAGATTGTAGCTCCCTCCTTCTGGAAGGGACGCACACAAACCTATGCCAGTCTTGACTGCTTGTTCTTGTGATACCTCTGTGCACGTTGCAACTGTGCCCTCAGCTCGCAGCAGGGGTCCCTGCACTGCCACCAGCACCACTTTGGGGGAACTGGCAGTCACTCAAAAGCAGCCCCAAACCCCACATGCCCGGAATGTCATGCCTGACCAAGAATATACTGACCCAGCTTGACAGAGCCGTCAGTTCTGAGAAGGATGTTGCAGCTCTTTACATGTTGGTGGACCATGTGGTTTGAAATGAAGAAAATCCAGTCCTTGCAGGCACTGAGAGAGAAAACAGACAGAGGAGGGCAAAAATTAGTGATGTGATTTCAGCACACAAGAAAGGAAACAGCTCTAAAAGATTCCCTTTCCATGGGAATGGTGAGTAATGGCAGAACACGGTGCCATCAAGAGGAAGAGCTTGCTGCTCCAACACTACCTTTCTAAGGGAAGGCATGTCAGCTTTTGAAAGAGCAACAGCAACTGCTGTTCTAGACTGCCCCCTGCAAACCAGCCAGAATGACTGCTGCTGCAGTGGATGTGCTCTCTCCATCCAGAGGACAAACGAGAGTTTGCCATGAAAGAAGTCCTTCCCTTAGGTGTGAAGTGGGTCAGTTTTGGGTGCGAGGCTGCATGGCAAAGGTTTTATTGCTGGCCTCAGCACAGACTTGGAAGTATCACATGAGTCACCTTTCAGAAGCAAACAGCATTTTGGGTGCACTACTGTCCTTTTCAGCTGAGGACTGTGAGAAATGAGTCTCTCTTTTCTTTGCTATTAGTTTCAAATCCTGCCACCAGCACCTTTGCTTTTACAGGCAAGGAGTGCAGTGCAGAGAGGCTCCAGGCAAACATTTAGAGGCAAGGTGGAGAACAGCAAATACAAGAGACAGAGTGAGAATACAACAGCAGGAGATAAGAGTACAAGAACAGAGTACAGTGAGTGCAGGCACACTGCCACACAGTTCACCTGAGCTGCTCTTGTTTCCCCATAGCATAGCAGCAACACAGAAACAAAGCTTGGCACATGGAATCCCTCCTGTTCTGAGCCCGTTTCCCAGACAATCCTGCCCATGCCATTGGAAGGAAGCACAGGTGGAATCTAATACTGTAATTCAGTATTCAGTCAGTGACAGAGTCAGGAAGGGTATCTGCTTGCAATTCCGGCAGGAGGATTTCATTGCATCTTCACTGTCGGAGAGTGTAGAGGCAAATACGAACAGCATGGCTAATTCAGGCCAGGGGGAAGGTGGGACCAGGGAGTGGGGATCAATGGGAGAGCTCTGGGGGAGTGACCAGTCTGACAGACAACCGGGGAATTCAAACTGGGATAGATCAGCCCAACACAATATATGTTCACCGGCCACCACAGGATCCCTGACCTACCGACTGATGGTTGCCGTCTTGTCTTCACACAGGTAGATCTTGCTGATGACATCACTCAGAGTGCCTCTGTCCACGTACTCCATAACCAGCCAAAGTTGCGTACCCACAAGGTAACTGAAGGAAGGAAACAAGGGCGTGGAGATGAACACACATGGCTGTGTTGCTGTTTGGAAAAGACAATGGTTGATTCTTGTTTCCGGGTCCTTTTGAAATGAGGACAGAACAAAAGGAATAGACATTCCCTCTAGGCTGTGCAGTGTTTGCAATCTGTGCAGCCTCCAGGAGAAAGGCACATCTGTGAAAAAGGAGATGTCCTAGATGGCCAGCAAGCAAAAAATGCAGTTTAGTAACAGCCCAAATAAAAAACCTGTCACACATGGTGGTTCTGGAAATAAGCACCTAGTCTTCCTGGCATGCACAGAAATGGAAAAGAGGGGCAACAATCCAAGGGAAATCCTCTCCAGGATGGTTCATCAGCACTTGAAACACTTGAAAAAATCAAGCCTCAAAACAACATGGAGGCAGTGAACTTAAAGCCTGTTGATTTAGCAAGATAATGCTGATCCAGGTTTTTCAACAAATTTCAAACTATGTGTGCCAGGGAAGATTAATGCAGACAAAATGCACTCTCTTCCCTTCAATAGGAGATGAGTAGAGAAATTATAATTAACCAATAATTAACAGCTCTATTTTCTGCCAGTGACCCAAGTGGGTTTTTAACCTTGCATGCTTGAGTATGTAAACCAACATTCATGGGATAAAACCACAACCACTCACCTGTCTTAAGTAGTTCACAATGTTGGGGTTCTTACTCACTTTCATCACAATGAGTTCATTTCCTGTTACTTCCTTTCTCCTCGGTCCTCAAAGATTTATTTTCTTTATGGCCACCTAAAATGACATTGAAAATCAGTACCTTGAGAAGTCAGTGGCACGAGACCACAATGCACACGGAGCGAGTTATTTTGGAATGACATAGCCGAGCTGTGCCAAAGTGCCTGGTGATTAGACACAGGAGAAATTAGGAACTGACATTCCAACAGCCCGTTTCTCCTCTCACTTGGAGGCAGTTACAGGACATGCAGCCACTGACGTTTTGCCTTGTCCACTTGCTAACAAAGGTGTCTCAGATATCACCCACAAAGCTCTGCCCACACTCTCTGCTGCTCTGTCTGGGATGCAAGGAAGTAATCCAAGCCTTGGACCTCTATGGATACATCCTGGGCTATAAGCAGGGCTTAGGGCTTTTAGGGATGCCTTGCAGATCTCTCATTACCTATAGTTCCCAAGTGCAGCACTGCAGGTGGCTAAGGAACTACCAGTAAGATTCAGAGGTATTTGCTGGCAGCCAGAAATGAGAATTCAGGACTCTGAAGCTGTAGCTCCAATGAGCAGTGAGATGCTCTAAGGCACCACCTTTGTTTTAGCCATTGAGAGTGAGTGAGCGCCTCCTTCTCCGAAAGGAGCTTCCGCCCTCCTTGCCTTCCTTCTGGCAGCTGAGAAGGACAGAGACTGTCCCAAATGCATTTTGCAGGCCAGCACCAGTCCGCGCTTCTTGTGCCTTTGCAACACAGCTCTACCAGTGCCCCAAAGCTCCAGCCACAGCTCACACCAGAGGGGAAAGCCCTCGAGAGCTGCAGAATCTGTGGGGGCTGTTGACATTTACCTCTCCTCCTGTGGCAGTGTCGAGTGCTCTACAAACATCTCCAAAGAAACCCCCAGAAACAAAACAGCAGCAAAGAAAGGAGAAGCCGTTCAGATCTCGGAGTGAAAGCCAGCCCAGTCAAGACATCTCTGCTGTAAGTGCCTAAAACCTGCAGGATGCATGAGGGGTCTGCTAGAGGGCACATGATGCATTTTCCTCTCAAGTGCATGGGCACTGGGCCTGTTCCTGAAGCTTTGGTGTTTAGTGCCTCAGCTCAAAAACAGAGCTTATTCTTTTATCTCGGGTTTCAGTTTCTAAACTGTGTGGTTCTAATCCTGACCACTGAGTATCTCGTTCAACAAACTCTTGGAAAGAGCTGTTCCTGAGAACTGTTATCTGACAGCTACCAGAGGGTAAGCTGCTCTTTCAGGCAAGCAAGATTCTTCTACTTTCATTGGTGTGGCCCTATGATTTTGAGACATATAAAACTACTAAGGAAATTAACACACAGGTGTCCCACAGAAGGGATGTGGTTGTGCCCCCACCCAGTGGGTTGTGGCCTGCTCCCGCTCATCAGGCTCTGGCTATCCAATGGGCCGATGAGTCAGAGTCTGAGGGTGTGTCCATGGGTGGGGAAGCAGAGTAAAATACCACCCCTGGTTCTAGAAGGTTCTCATAAGAGCAGGTTGTGATTGGCTGTTGGGGAAGGCCCTCCCCTTGAGCTATGTTCGATTGGTGTTTAAGTGTTTGTACATGCCTTTCTGCCTGTACCCCATTGGCCGAGAGGCCCTTCCCCACCCCTTTCTCTTCCCCTTAAATCCCCCTGTCAAAGCCCTGGACCCTCGGAGATTTCCCTTTCCCTGGTTTGGCAATAAACCTTGTTGGACCGTTCCCTGGGAGTCTCTCTCTTCCTTTGCCCCTTAGCCATCGGTGCTTAGCAGCCTGTTCATTGGCACCCTCAAGGCAAGGTTCCCGAGCCTGGGGGCAGCTTTGCCCAACACTGGCCGCCAGAAAGAGACTTAACTAGTCCTTCAGAAGGGCTGCTTGGTTTCCTGGGCGAACACCAAGCTATCCAGAGGGAAAGCAAGTGGACAATGAGAGACAGGAGATCTTCCAACTCCTGTTCCTTGCTGCAGGCAAGACTGTGGCAGCATGGAGGTGTCTTTGACAGTGCCTTCTGACCACACTTAGAAATTCTGATCAGCACTGAGAGATTGGAAAATCCAGCCCCAGTGTCTGAAAATGTTTGCAACTTGCCTGACTTCATATTTGATAGATATTCCAGCAGCAAAACTCCTGGCCCATGATTTTGTAGAAGTAACTATGGTTGGACTCACCTGCTGCTGCTATTTTCCAGTTCAGTGTATTTCATGATGGGATTTTCCATGCTCACCATTTTCCCTGAGAGAAACAAAATGCAAGATGCTCACTTTAAAGCAGAGATGCCACCTTCCAGGAGATACAAAAGACAGCCCCACTGTCTGGGGCTCTGAGCCCTTTGTGGTAAGCTGGGTAACAACAGCAACAGCAGCAACAACAACAACAGCAACAAGACAGGCAGCTCTGCAGCACAGATGGCCAGTGCAGATTTTCTACAGGTCCTTGGAGAGATCTCTTGACAGGAAAGTAGCCACAGGGAGATACGTTCAGAGGAGACAGAGACCAGAAGAGAACAGGTACCAAGGCAAGTGAGTTTGTCATCTATGAGCACAAAGGAGAGCTAGAACTAAGAGAAGCCTTCTTTTCTTGGGAATAAACACTGTGAGATTCAACAAAAGGTTTCGTATTTTGCTGTGGCGATTCAGCCCCCAAGTGGGCTGTGGCAATCAAATGCACATCAAGTCCTTGCCCTCCAATGGTCAAGCGACTCTGAATCTGAGGGGACGTCTGAAGGTGTCACCCCTGTCTAAGCCGCACCTTATTTTCCAGAAAGTTCTCCCTGGTTTGTTTCCTTATTGGTTGTTCTGCTGTAATCCCTCCTACATTTTAAAACAATTGGATGTTATGTCTAGCTGTCATTGCCATACCATTTCCCTACTGGCTGTTTTCCCTTCCTCCTCCCTGGACCCTCCTACTATGAAACCTACTGCCCGAGCCCAGCTTGGGGTGTCTCTGTCCCTGTCCCTCTGGAGAATAAACCCTCTGGACTTCACACAGAGACCCTCTCCCGTCTCCTTTATTCCTGGGCACGCAGGGTTTGTTCCACCAAGCCTCTGCGGGTTGCGAGCCTGTCCCTAGACCAGCACACCCCCGAACATCGGAAGCCTTGGTACAGTCGGCGAACTGCCAGGCAGCTCGCTGACGCCTCCGCACGGGAGCCGTGCTCCTGAGGCGGAACCCGAATGTGGGCAGCAGTGAGAAATGGCGCCTGAACAGGGACTGCTGCTGCGTTTGCTGCACCAGCACGGTCTTTTGGAAAGAATTCCCTGGCAGCTTGTCTCCAGGAGTTGAGTCTTTGGCTGCTGCTTCCCTCTTGTTGCAGCACACTCCGTTCTAGGGAGGGGTGCTCCGAGAGGCGGACTGACAACCTCCTTTTGCTCCCTACCGTGATTTGCCATCCAGAGGATCAGTCCTTCCCCCCAGGAGACCTTCGCTGCGGAGTTTTGTTCCAGTGGCCAGCTTTCCAGCGATTCTCTTGGAGTCCTGCAATTTCTATGCATAAGACCCACCTTTCGCTTTGGAGGGTAAATTGCGGCAACAACTGCCCTTTCTTTTCTGGCCCCTGGGTTTCTGTTTAGTTTTTCCTTTTACCCACAGTAATGGGTGGAGTTTTGATTTTAATAAAAAGTGCTTTAGATATAGTGAAGAAAGTAAAAGAAAAGGTTTCTGTTTCCCCCAGTTCTCCTTGTCCCCCTGATCCCAATCCCTCCTCCCCAAAACCCCCATCCTCAAAGCCAAGAAAACCGAAGGGAGAAAAAAGCATTCAGGCTCAGAATCCCCATCCGCCTCCTGTCCCCTTACAACTTTCTCGGCTCCCTGGTCGCGACAGCACTGGCCATGCTGTCTCGAATCCTTCCCCGAATCCAATTTCCTCTCCCTCTTCCCTAGTTAAACCTCACAGTTCACAAAATGGCGCCGACCGCATGGTTGAGTGCGCGAAAACCCTTTCTTCTTCCCATAATCCCTTTCCCTCATCCTCTCGGAACCCATTTTTTCCCTCCCCAGAAGTTCTTCACCCTAACCCCTCCCACTCTTTCCCCTCCCCCGTGACGCCTCCCTTTCTCCTCCCCCACTTAGCTCTGGCTTCCATTTTAGTTCCCATGGCCTTGAGACCGGAAGTGAACCAGGTTCCCATGCCTCCCCTTCTGGTTCCCATGGTGTGGAGGCCGGAAGGGAGGCCATCTTTGATTCTGACACACAAGGTGATCTGAATCCCTTCGCCACACCAATACAGCACAATCGAACTGGACAAAATCCGCAATGGAAACCCCTTGATTTCTCCATTTTAAAGGACCTTTGCAGAATACATAAGGAGCATGGGAGAGACCATGAATATTTTAAAAGTTTTTTCAATGCTACTTTTACTACTAATATTTTCGTCCCCCATGACATCCGCAAGATTATGTCATGCCTTCTTTCCCCATCAGGGTTCCTACTATGGGAGCCGATGTGGAAGAGGCATCTTACCCAGGAGTTTCCATTGCTGATATGCGATCCAAACAATGCGCACTTAACACTTGATGACCTTTTTGGGGAAAATCAATTGGCTAAACCGCAGGATCAGGTGCAACAGGTACCTAAACCAGTTCTTGATATTGTACAGGGAGCAGCTGAACGGGTAATGCTTATGTTACCATCTAAATCCCTTGTTACCATGAATTATACTAACATCAAACAGGCTTCAAATGAGTTTCATGGATTTTGTTGATCGGTTGAAGGTGGCAATTATTAAACAAACTGAAGATCCAACTTTACAAAATCAAATGTTAAGAGAATTAGCCAGAACAAATGCAAACGAAATGTGCAAAAGAGTTATTAATTCACTTCCCCATAGTCCACCTCCTACTGTTCAACAAATGATAGATGCCTGTGCGCGGCAAGTCCCTGTGGAGTCAGAATCCTTTAAAAAGAAGGGGGGAACCATTGTGGGAGTTATGGAGAAGGAGAAACCTAAAGCAGTCTTTATACCATGACCTGAATATACATGTCAAAGGTGTGGCCGAAAAGGCCATTCCACAAAATATTGTCGCGCCCCCGCTCCAATTCACAACCTCCCCAAGTGTGTCCCCACAGATCAACAGAGGGCAGCAGGGTTGAGTGCAGTGAACGGGAAGCCGGGAAACTGACAAGCCAGTGCGACACAGTGCCCCCGCGTGAAGACAGAAATGATGGAGCCGCAAAAAGACTTACTGTAAATATCATAGACTATTTACATATGGACATGACGCAAACATATTCCATTCCAGTTGTTACCTCAAAAGAGGTAAACAAGTGAACAATTTTTGTGATGGGGATCCACACACTACACCTCCAGAAGTTGAAGTGATCCCGACCATCACACAGAAAGACACTGAGGGAAAGTTTCGCCTTGTTTTAAAATGCTGTTTCCCTCCCTTTTTCCTACCAAGACAGTACCCGATCACCCAGGCCTTGTTACACCCGCAACCAGTGCCTCTCTCTCCGCGAGTCTCCTGGACACAGCTTGTAGGAGACGAAAGACCCATCATCAGTTGTCAACAACTCCAATGTCCACATTGAAGGTATGATGGATATGGGGGCAGACATAACGGTAATCTCAAAAAAAGAGTGGCTGTTACAATGGGAGTTGCAGACCAAGGATGGCCTCATTTTGGGTGTGGGTGAATCTGTTCCAGCTCATAGGAGCAGAGACGTTATTCAAATAGAGGGGCCGGAAGGGCGAGTGGCTTCCATTTGTCCCTTTGTTACTAACTCCGGTTTTACATTATGGGGCAGGGACCTCATGTCCCAATGGGGAACCTGAATGGAGGTATCTCCTCGGGACTCCTCGGGATTTTCCCTAGACGCCACTGCGGAATGCCCCACCCAAAAATTAAACTGGAAAACAAATACACCTATTTGGGTGGATCAGTGGCCTCTACACAAGGAGAAATTAAGCGCACTCCACGCCCTCGTGGACAAGCAACTTAAAAAGGGAAATACTGAACCATCTACTAGCCCCTGGAACTCCCTGGGTTTTGTTATCAAGAAAAAGGGGAGAAACCAGTGGCAGCTCCTCCACGATTTGCGGCGAATTAATGATGTAATTGAGGACATGGGACCCCTGCAACCAGGAATACCTTCACCCTCTATGCTTCCTAGGGGCTGGAAATGCCCAGTAATTGACATCAAGGACTGCTTTTTCCAGATCCCCCTAAGACCCGACCGATGCACCTAGGTTTGCCTTCTCTGTTCCTTCTTTGAACAGGGAAGCCCCCATGCAGCGCTACCACTGGCGGGTGTTGCCATAGGGCATGAAGAACAGCCCAACCATCTGCCAGTGGTTCGTTGTCAAAGTTCTGTCCCCCGGTTTGGAGAACTGAAGAAAGGTCCCTCATACTGCACTACATGGATGACATCCTGATCTGCTCTCCAAACCAAAACTGTCTAGACTGGACATTGGAGAAAGTTGTGGAGGCACTGCAATCCAAGATATTTGAAATACAGCATGAGAAGGTCCGAAGGAACAGCCCTTGGAGGTATCTGGGCTTATTGGTTTCGGAAAGGACAATTGTCCCACAAGAACTCAAAATAATTGACAATCCAAAGACTTTGCAGGAGCTTCACCAGCTCTGTGGTTCCATCAATTGGGTGAGGCCCCTGCTGGGACTGACAACAGAGGACTTGGCTCAATCTACTGAGAGGCAATGACGACCTTAATTCCCCAAGACAGCTGACACTGGAGGTGAGATGCTCCATCGATAAGGTACAGGCTGCTCTAACATCCAGACAAGCACACCGCTACGACCCAGACCTTCATTTCCAATTCATCATTGTAGGGTCAATGTCTCATTTGCACGGGTTGATCTTTCAATAGGATAAGGTGCAGAGGGATCCTCTTCTGATAATAGAGTGGGTTTTCCTCTAGCACCAACCATCCAAAAGCATCACAATGCCACAAAACTTCATGGTGCAGCTCATAACCAAAGCAAGATCTCGTATGCGTGCCTTGGATGGGTGTGAGTTCACGTGCATTCACCTCCCTCTTACAGCAGAGGCTTTGGAGAATTTAATT
This sequence comes from Monarcha castaneiventris obscurior, assembly GCA_026261815.1. Classification (NCBI taxonomy): domain Eukaryota; kingdom Metazoa; phylum Chordata; class Aves; order Passeriformes; family Monarchidae; genus Monarcha; species Monarcha castaneiventris. The sequence continues at coordinate 995,152 of JAMPIT010000348.1, read as the reverse complement.
CAAAACAATGTTCATCTCCAGTACGCTCTAGACAGTTACCCAGGCCAAATTTCCATTCACCAGCCGAAACACAAATTATTCAGTTCGGCCTTTAAGATCATTCCTAAAGCCAACCAAAGTGCAAAACCTTTAAACGCACTGACAGTTTTCACCGATGGCTCACGACGATCTCACAAGTCAGTAAGGACTTGGAGAGATCCCTGCACACAGAAGTGGGAGTCTGATGTGCAGATTGTCCAAGGCTCACCACAAGTTGCAGAGCTTGCAGCCGCGGTCAGAGCGTTTGAGAGGTTTGCAGAACCTTTCAATTTGGTCACCGATTCGGCCTACGTTGCGGGAATTGTCTCTAAAGCAGAAAATTCAATGCTAAAAGAAGTCAACAACTTGTTGATCTATCGCTTGCTTTCGAAGTTGGTATATTTACTCTCCCACCAAAAGCAACCATATTATGTGATGCACGTGAGGTCAGAGACTGAGCTGCCAGGCTTCATTGCTGAGGGCAACAGGAGAGCAGACCAACTAGCTCTACCTGCGCAGAGAGCCAACCTACCTGATCAATTTCAGCAGGCAAAAAATAAGCCACGCCATGTTTCATCAAAATGTTCCTGCTCTCGTCCAAATGTTCCAGCTCACCAGGGAACAGGCGAGAAGTGTTGTGGCGACATGCCCTAACTGCCGAAAGTTCCAGCTACCGTCATTCGGCAGTGGGGTCAACCCAAGAGGCTTGAGTAGCTGCCAGATATGGCAAGCAGACGTGACACACATTGCATTTTTGGAAGACAGAAGTATGTACACATCTCGGTGGACACCTTTTCTGGAGCTGTCTTTGCCTCCGCACACTCTGGGGAGAAGGCGAGGGACGTGATGAACCACCTAACACTTGCCTTCGCCACCCTGGGTGTGCCTCAGGAAATAAAAACTGACAGTGGCCCAGCCTACATGTCAGCCTCAGTTTTTACAGAGGTGGGGAATTACCCACAAGACTGGCATTCCACATTTGCCAACCGGCCAGTCTGTGGTGGAGCGCATGCATCAAAACATCAAAAAAATGCTGGAATTGCAGCGCAGAGGAGAGGAGACCAACAACCCTCAACAAAGACTGGCTAAGGTTTTATTTACCTTGAACTTTTTGAACTGTTCCTTTGATGATAGGAACCCGCTTGTCATCAAACATTTCAACGAAAACATCAAATGGAAGCTATAGGAGAAACCTCCTGTCTTAGTAAAGGATCCTGAATCCCAAAAAATCCAAGGTCCATTATCCCCTGCTCACATGGGGCAGAGGGTGTGGCTGTGTGTCCACCCCAGAGGGTCCTAAATGGATCCGTGGGAAGTGGATAAAACCTTACTTGAATAAAACCAGAACAGAGAAAAAGCCCCCGGATACCGGGGTGACCTAAGCCTATCATAAAACTGGACTTACCTGTTTTATGTTTCCTTTGTTTTAGATGCAGGCAGTGCAAACGATGTTCCTTTGGTTCCTGTTCCTTTTGGTGTTGGAGAGAAGCTCCGGATGGATAGTGCCCCAGCCAAAGGCCAACGTATGGACCACCTTGGTGACAGCCTTGAACCAGTCGGGACTTTGCCTGTCGATAGCCAGCACCACCGACCCTATGTCAACATGCTTGGTGGGCCTTCCTCTCAGCACAAGCGAATATCCATTCACGGGGAAGCAGCCTGACCCAATATCCCCCTGGGACAAGTGGAGAAAGCTTTTCCCGCATGCCTCACAAGAACCACAAGAATTGGCCCTTGTATGTTCTGTTAAAGCTAAATATTGCATTAGTTTTGACTACAGACTTAAAGGTCGAGAGTGGTATGAACCTAACCCACATAGAAGATCCTTTTTTCAAGAAGTGAATCCTCATAATTCAGCCTATAAAATTCCCAGATGGTGCAGTGTCAATTGTAAAACACCAGCTTTGTCCACTAAAGAGCCCAGGATGCTCCCAAGTGGGGTCTTTTTCATCTGTGGAGACCAGGCCTGGGCGGGGATCCCTTCTCGGCTAAGAGGCGGGTTGTGCACCCTTGGGAGACTGGCGCTTTTGACGCCTGACAAAAAACACCTTCTTAATTGGGCTGAGGAGAACAAAAAGATCAATTGGACAGTTGAATGAAGACTGTGACTCAGATATCATCTCTTGGCCTTACTCTAAGAGAGTCGCAGTCTCCATTTTTCTCCCATGGGTTGCGGCAGCAAAGGCTTTGGGCCAAATTGAACATATTGAATGTTGGCTTGGAAAGCAAGCAAATTACACATCCAAAGCCTTATCCGAGCTTTTAGCCAACAAGGAGACCACCAAGCATGCCACCCTACAGGATCGCGCAGCCATCGACTTCTTGCTGCTGGCCCACGGACATGGATGTGAGGAGTTTGAAGGGATGTGTTGCTTCAACCTCACCAGACATGTGGAAAGCACCCACTCCTCCATCCAAAAGATCAAGCAAGAGGTCCAGCAGCTGAAGAAAGAAGGCGACGACTGGTTCAAGAATCTGGCAGATAACTGGGGGCTATCCTGATGGAGCGCTTCTCTCCTAAAAACCATCTTTGAGTTGATTTTGGTTGTCAGCATACTCGTGTTTGCGCTGTCATGTTTTAGGTACTGTCTTTTTAATTTAATAAACAAAAAAGGGGGAGATGCTGTGCCGATTCAGCCCCCAGGTGGGCTGTGGCAATCAAATGCACATCAAGTCCTTGCCCTCCAATGGTCAAGCGACTCTGAATCTGAGGGGACGTCTGAAGGCGTCACCCCTGTCTAAGCCGCACCTTATTTTCCAGAAAGTTCTCCCTGGTTTGTTTCCTTATTGGTTGTTCTGCTGTAATCCCTCCTACATTTTAAAACAATTGGATGTTATGCCTATCTGTCATTGCCATACCGTTTCCCTATTGGCTGTTTTCCCTTCCTCCTCCCTGGACCCTCCTACTATGAAACCTACTGCCCGAGCTCAGCTTGGGGTGTCTCTGTCCCTGTCCCTCTGGAGAATAAACCCTCTGGACTTCACACAGAGACCCTCTCCCGTCTCCTTTGTTCCTGGGCACGCAGGGTTTGTTCCACCAAGCCTCTGCGGGTTGCGAGCCTGTCCCTAGACCAGCACACCCCCAAACATCGGAAGCCTTGGTACAGTCGATGAACTGCCAGGCAGCTCGCTGACACCTCCATAAAGGAGCCATGCTCCTGAGGTGGAACCCCAACGGGGGCAGCGAGAGTATTTCCCAAGAATAAATGCATCTTGGGTTCTAGAATAAAATCCTATGAACAAGTGACATTTTTAAAACAGGAAGAATATTGCCAAGTGTTCCAAGGAGAGGAGGGCATCTTCTCCACCTTTCAGCAGTTTGCCAAAAGGACGCCTTTCTCTTTGTAAACCAGAGCAGCTCATGCTATGACCAATACCAGCATCAGGGCCCTCAGCCTTTACGGGCAGGCTGAGCTCAAAGACGCCCTTGTCCATGCCCCATGTGAAGAACCACACTGCTTGTCTTCACCCTGACAGCGCGGATCCATCGCTCACACTGGACTCGCCCTCTCAGCATCGCACACGTCCCCATCTTCCCAACTTGGCACAGCGGGCGTGGGTAGCAAGGATAGCAGTGCTCCACAGGTGCCAGCGTGGCATGGACAGCTGCCCAGAGGAGGTGCTGACCCTCTCGTGAGTCCAGGCCATGCAATGCAGAAGCCGGCTCAGACGAGGGGCTGCTGCCTCCCAGCAGCTGCGCACTGCAGTGGCCAAGCAGCAGCGGGACTCTCTCAGCTAAGGAAGGCTCCAGCCTCTGCAGTCCCACCAGCCATCAGGGGTAGGGCAGGTACCACAGGCAAGGCTGGGAAAGCCCAAGGATGAGCAGTCACAAGCACTGGGAAGAAGCCTTAGCCAGACTGAGCCCCGTTACAAGCTGTTCCCCCATCCAGGACACAACAGGATTGGCTTTGAGATCAGACACACTGAGGTGCACACCAATGGCCTTTTCGTCCCAACAGGTGATGGTAGACACAGAGTCAACTGGGCTCTGTTCTCAGCCCCACGAGGTCTTATCTGAGAGCACAGCACTGGCAGCTGTTATGGGCAAGAAGCAGATTAAATGGGTTGTGCTGCAGAAGCACAAAGGGCTTGATGTGTTTTTCTGGAGAGTGACCTGTGCAGGGTTGTGCCAATGGGTAGAACTCTAGCAGTCACAGCCTTCTGCTGATCCAGGAACAATCCCTGCTTCTGCCTTTAGCAGAGAGGAAAGCTCAGGCAAACCCAAGGCAGTCTGAGCTGCCCTCAGAGGCAGCAGGAACACTCAGAGCACTGCAGTTCCTGTGGGGAGTCCTAAATGTCCCTGCCACACCAGGCTGAGGAGGAACATTTGGTACAGCTATGCTGACACATGCACACAACACACTGTCCCTCACACAAGAAATACACAAGACGTACTCAGTAGCTCCAGGGAGTCATCCTCCATCTCCTGTTGATGGGCAGAAGCTGTGTCAGTGTCGGAGCTGAGCAAACTGCCCAGGCTCCACTTCTCAGGCTTGGGAGCAAAGGCTCCTTTAGATGACGCTGCTGCTGCAGCAGGTTCAGTGACAGAGCCTGTGTAGATCTGAGACAAGAAATGAGTTTGTGTCAGAAAGTGTGGCTGGCAGAGATTGCCCTCGGATCACATTTCAAATGCAAGCCCTTATGAAGATGCTGTCAGCCACATTCAGAGCTCTTAAATGGATTTCTTTGGATGTCCACTTCTCAAACTGCATGGGTCAAAACCAAAGGCTGGTTTTACTTGAGTTCATGGCCAGGTTTATGTTCCATTCTCATGGCTTTCTGAAGGATGACTGCCGCAATGACTGCTCCACTTCCTCTCAAGGACTCCTTTCCCCCTCCAATGGCTGTGGACACACTTGCACCTCCTTGTCTTAATGCTCTACCTCCTTCCATTGAGTCCTCTTTTCCTCTACCATCTTCAGGACGTGCTCAACCTGCAGGACCTCTGGTTGGGACAATTCCTGTGCCCCACGCCAACCTTGGGGTTCTTTGTGGCCAATCACTTGTTGGAAGTCTTTGCAGGCTGCCAGGTGAGATGTCAACGCTTCCACCTCAAGTCAAACAGAACAAAGCAGTCAGACACTACAGCTTGTCTTTGTCAGCTGTGGGTCACAGACTGTGAGGAAAGGGAAAGAACAGGAGAGGACCAGATTCACAAGGGATACAGAATTCAAAATCTATCTGAGTCACCAAGCTGACCTGCAAAAACACCTCAAGAAACAAGGAGAGCAGGAATAGGCTAGCAGAAATCCATTTGGATGACTACCAGCCAGCAGGCCAAAGGACTAGTCCCACTGTCCAGGGCAGCAGCTGAGATTCAGCAGCCCGGGACATATCCTTCAGAGTGGCTGTGATAGAGACCACAGCAGGATGGCACTCAGAGACATCACCCCACCCACCTGCTGCTCTGCAGAGGAAAGGCAAGAAGGGCAGAAACCACCAGTTTGGTGACTGGAGTGGCTATCGCTGTTGCACTCACTTGCTTTTGTAGAACCTCCTTCTCCTGAAGCAGGTGATTAATCTCTTCGATGATTTTCATTCCTTCCTCCAGCCTCTCCTCCCTTGCCTTGATCCTAGCCTCATTTGTCTGCAGCTCTGCCTGCAGGTTCTCCTTCACTTTCTGTGAAGAGCAAGCAAGAGCAAGTTTCATGAGTGGAGTGGCTGCCACTCTTACCTGGTTTTGTAGATTGCCCCTCTGCCGATGGAGATTCCAGTGCTCTTGAATTCTTCTGATGTCTTCCTTGTTCCTCCTCTTCACTGTCTTGATGTCACTCTGAGCTTCGGGCAGCTCTCCCTTGATGTTCTGTACACACAAATGCAGAGCAAGTGACCGGGAGCTGCCATCAGGCTCAGCTTTTTCCTCTTTCAGCCTCAAAATCACATTCATTCAGCCCCTTCTTTCTGCTTCGCTACCCAGGTCTGCTTCTGTTGGAACCCTCCCGTCCAGGTGCTGGTCTCTGCAGATTACAAGGCTCTGTGCTTTCAGTGCCTGTGGGACTCCTGGCCTCCTCTGTCCCAAGACCTCCATTTTATGCTCCTGTTCCTGCCCTTCACTCTGTCACCTGGCTAGTCAGGCTTACCTGGCCATTCTCTCGTGGCTCTTCATCCTGCTGCCTGAGCTGCTCCAGCTGCTCTTGTGCTGGGAACAGCTCTCCCCGGGTCTGGCACGGTATCTCTGGTAGAGCAATCTGCTCATGCTCTTTCTCTAGAAGGACCTGCACAGAAAGCAAGAGAAGATGGGTTTCAACTTCCCATAAAACATATGTGGGGCACCACTCAAAGACTGATGGGCTCACACATTCCCACATTGCTGCTGCTCTCCTGGGTCATTCCCTGCCCATGGGGAGGCACAGATTCCAAAGTGACACCAGCAGTACAGTCAGGGTCCATCTGGGACTGAAGCTCCAACAGACTCTTAGGCAGCTGACAGGGAATGTGTGGCATTTCTCAAGGGTCTGCTGAGGAGCTCCCTTCTCTTCTGCCATGCCCTGTTTGTCTTTCAGTAGTGACTGACACCCAGCCCTGTCCCACAGCCCCATCCCGGCTCTGCAGGTGGCTTCCTGTGTGAGCTCGCTCCTTGTGAGAGACGCTTCTGGAGTTCATGTTCTCTTCAGGCCTGCACTGCCATTCCTGCCTTTCTGAAATCTACACTCTTGTTACAAATTCTGGACTATTCAGGAGATAAGGATGCACACAAAGACCCTCTGATGGAGGTCAGAGGGCCTCTACGGCCACCTCAGTATATGGAGGAGGACCAAAGTGTGTATTGTCCCTCTTTTGTCAACTGAGAATTCTGACTGGCTGTACCAGAGACCCTCATTAAGCCCCATCAACAAATTAACTTACAAACCCTTCACGACGCCAGTGAAGGAAACCATGTGTCATGTAATGCATGTATGACCAGAGTCACCAAACACCACTTAGAGCATGGAATTGTTCCACCCCCTTAAGGCAGGCCAAAATGAAAAGGACAAACAGGGGGCTTCAGAGCAGAAGAGGCAGGAGGAGGAAAACACCTCTGAGGGGAAATAAACAACCATCTCTGGAGGGGGAAACATCTCTGCCTGCTCAGGATCAGTCAATGGAACGGGTCTTTCCTCCTCTCCTGAAGGGATGCCTTTAGGTGAGCTTTGCACCTCCAGTTGCCTTGGAGCAGAGCCAGGGAGTTTCATTTAGATAGATCAATAGATAGATAGATAGATAGATAGATAGATAGATAGATAGATAGATGATAGATCGATCGATCGATCAATTGATCGATCGATCTATCTCACTATTATAATCTCTCTCTTCCTATACTTTCCATCACTACACATATCAACACTCAGTAGCCAGTACCCTGATCAGTGGCAATCCTGTGCTCTCCTGTTGCTTCAATAAACCACACTCTTGGGGAACCTGAAGCATGAAGGTCCTTAAGGAATGTGATCAGACCCAGGGCATTGCACTGGGAACTGCACTCTTTGTCCATTTGTGCTTGGCCAAGTTCTTCTCCTGGACTCAACCAGACTGACAGTGCTAAAGTGGCTGCAGTCAGAAATTAAGCTGAGCCCCTCCCAGACGCTCTGATCTCTGAGCACCAGGTTGAATGCAGGGGCCTTGATTTCCTGCTGAATTCCCATACCCGGAATGCAGCACATACTGATCCCCTGGGCTGCCAAAAGGCACAGGTGCTGTTAACCTGAAAGTGATGTGCAAGGTCCTACAGGCTGGCCTGCCTCCAGAACAGCTCCTTCTGCACCAACATCCCTGCCCCAAACTACATGTTCTCATGCAAAAATACTGCATCATCCAGAACTGCAACCTTGGAAACTAAAATTCTATCAGAATCTCCTCCAATGCTGGAAAATGGCAGGCAAGGTTGAGCAAAAACACATTTGCTCACTGCAGAAAGAGAAATAACACAGGGCTTCTCCTTCTAGCAAAGAAATAAATAAACAAAAAGGTGAAAGTATCACCTCCACCAGTGTCTAAAGCACTTGGATGCAGTGAGGGGATGCTTGGCAGGGAAACAGCCCTTGTGGTGAGCACTGTCATGTGGGAATTATGGAAGTTTAGCTGAAGGTCCTTCATGAGCCTCCCTTTCTCCAGGCTAAAGCTCCCTCAGCACCTCCTCTTGGGACTTGTGCTCCACACCCTTCCCCAGCTCCCTTGCCCTTCTCTGGACACGCTCCAGCCCCTCAAGGTCTTTCTTCTTCACAGGGGCCCAGAACTGGACACAGCACTCGAGCTGCAGCCTCACCGCTGCCCAGCACAGGGGGACAGTCACTGCCCTGCTCCTGCTGCCCCACTATTGCTGACACAGGCCTGGATGCCCTTGGCCATCTTTGCCACCTGGACACACGCTGGCTCATGTTCAGCTGCTGTGGACCGGCACTCCTGGGCCCTTTCCTCCCAGGCAGCTCCCCAGGCACAAAGTTGCACATTTGTCTTAAAATACAGCATCCAGAACTTCAAGATGTCTTTCCTGTTCTTAGCACTGACTGCAAGACAGTAGACGAGGACCTGCACCTTTGCCCCAGACTCCAGACTCCAGGGGAGTTTTCAAAGCTGCAGACTTCACCACAGAAAGTATCAGCAGAAACAGGCAGCCTCTGGTTTTTGCCACAGAAGAAGGGTTCCAAACTACGCAGTTTGTTTCTTTTGCCACACGGGAGAGGAGTGGCCCCACACAGGTCCATGGACAACATAATCATCTCTTTGCAGCTTATCAAAAGCAAAAACACAGGCGCACTCAGAGCCCCTGTCAGCTCTGCTCCTGACTGCTCGGCCTGAAGAGGCGAAACAACAACCTGGCAACAAAGGCACCAAAATCCCTGACTTCAAGCAGCAACTCCCCATGCCCAGTATCTCTCTGAAATACTCTCAGGTAGGCCCAGCCAAGAAGCTCGTGGGGACAAGCCACCCCAAAGAACTTCTGTGCTCAGATCAACGTTTTGTTCCAGCAGCTACTTGGTCAGCCTGTGGAGTGGGACAAGTCTCTCCAGGCCACCGTGTCCCCTACGTGTCTGGCAAGGCTGAGAGCGGTGTCTTTGGACCGCTCCCTCCTCTGGGGACAGGGGAGCCTTCATGATTCAGGCTGGCTCCTATCAGAATTCCAGCAAGCTGGGGCCTAAACATGACAGCTCAAAGCCCATGTTCCAGTTGTCACTGCCTGGGGGGGAATCGCTAGGTCCTGGCAGGACTCAGCACTCAGCATCCTCAGCCACCAACAACAAGTGCTGGCCAGTCAGAAACTTGCAGCTCTGATTTCCTCTAAAGACAGCACCAACCAGAACTGGCACTTACTTGCTCGGAATGTTCAGGCTCATGTCTGACCACAGCTGGAGGGATGTGGGCATTTTGCTCGTCTTTGGCCTCTTCTCCAGGAGCAGAGGGAGCCAGAGGAGAGCCTGCAGTTGGTTCTGTGCTCTGTGGACAGGCAGTAGCATGAGGGACAGGCAGTTACCTATCATTTATAACCTTATTTCTATTCCGCTCTACAAGCAGCTCTGCTAAGGAGAAGTCCTAACCATTGATAGCAATGGGATTCCAAGTCCCTCCAACTAAAGTAAAATGGGCTAATTCAACAGTACTGCATATTGCTCTGAATTAGATATTCCACCCTGGCTACTCTCAGCAAGCACCCTTCTCTCTGCAAAACTGGGCTTTTAGTTCTTTAAAAGCTCTGAAGTGCAAAACTCGGAAACAGTTACTGTTGCTGCTACTGCTGCTGCAGATATGGAAATGGATTTTCTCTCAGCCTACCCAGCCTGCCCTCTTTACTTTACTGCCCCAGGCCAAGCTCACAGCTTGCTCCACAATTCTTAAACACCAGGAACATCAAAGGTTCCTTTCTCACTCACCTCAGGATCGGCACCTCTGAATACACGGGTCAGGTGACCTGCAGTGGGCAAGGGAAAACGAACCAGTTTCTGTGAGGAAACTGCCTGTGCTGGTGAATCCCACAGAACAAGTCAACCCAAACAGAGAGTATTTTCCTTTCACAAGGAATGGACAGCAGACATCCCTCCAGCAGACACAGTTCTTGCACACAGCCAGTAAGAAAACAGGACAATATTCTTGGTTCTGCCTATTGGCCTGTCTTGCCGGTAAATGAATACAAACTTCGTCAAGGAAATGCAAATCGTTCTTTAATGATACTTCTAATCTGCCCAACAGCTAAAGCAGCCTTTTTTATCCTCTCCTCCAGGTATTTTTTAAAAAATAAGTTGCATGCACTAATTCTCATTAAGTTACTGACAACAGTTGCCCAGAAAAGCTTCCCCCAAATCCCCCTGAGCTGTGGCAGTTCTATTGTGAAACAGCCCAGGAGCAGCTCCTGGATTCAGGAGCAGACACTCACTGTTTTGGAGTTTGCACTTCATTCCAAAAAGAATTGCTATTTTAGCACTCAGTAAAGGGTCAAGTTAACAGTCAAATTCTTTAATGACAAAATTTAGAAAATAAGAAGCTTTCCTCGAATTCCAGGGGGAACTGCAGAGTTTTTAGAAGGCCTCCTGAGAAGGTCTCCCAGTCTGTATTTTCAAAGATGTCCTGCCTGACCCAGCAGACTGAGGAAATGACAGACTCTGCTGCCACAGACTCTCCCGTGGAGGGAAGGGAACCCCTGCAGGTTCCCTTGCAAATGCTGCCCACACCTCCCTGCCTACAGACACCCCCTTTTTAGCTGAATGTGTTGACAGGAGCTTTACCAAACCAGTGGGATCCTAATGGTCTTTTTGTTTCAAAATCAACTCAGTCACTAAGAAAGAGTAGAAAGACCAGGAAGATATACACAAGGCAGGTTAGGTTACACCCAGGAAAAGCCTCTGCTTACGTGTCAGATTAGTCAGGTAGTAGCTGGAATAACCAATGCCATACACAGTGCAAACTACAGCAGCGAGTGTCTCCATGGTTTTAGCACTGCTGTGAAAGTTTGCAGACTGTGCTCTAACACAAGAAAAAACAAGGCTCTTGTCAGGGTGCAGCTGCCCCCTGACAAGGCCTCAGCCAGGAGGATGCTCCTGCTCTGAGCAAGCCCAAGAGCTGCTCTGACACTGAGGCCTTCCGTGCACCAAGGCAACCTTCTGATGACACCACCACGATGGGGCAACCATGCCCTGACATCACAAAGCAGCCGCTCTGCGTTCGTCTGTGAATTTATGCAAAGCAACCCAAGCTTCCCTACAGCAAACACCAAATGGCCTGGGAAGTTCTCCTCTGTCACAAAGCAACACAAACCCCCTCCTGGGCCAAACCCTGTTGTTCAGGGGGTCCAAGAGTAACTGAAAGAGTGCCCCAAGCACCTACAGCCTGTACCCCAAGTGAACACTGAGATGGGACCAAAGCAAAGGAAACCAGGCCAAGAAAATGGCCCAAAGCCTTGCACAGAACCAGGAGAGAAGGCAGTATTGGCATAACAGCTGAAATAATTCCTAACAAATTGCCCCACATATTTGCACATTTATTGGACATGCCCTGGGCTCTTCTGTATGTACATCTCTACCTCTGCCTTTATTCCTATTTGGAAGCAGAACTGGCAGGATTTGCCTGCCAGCAGGAGCTGTTTCAAGCTGGGAACGTGACTGGCAGTGCTGATTTCCAGGGGCTTCTGGCTCCCCGGTGAAACCAAGGCAGGAGCAGGTTGAAAGGTGCTGGCGCTGCTGCTGCTCTGTGCCAGAGAGCCCCGGCTGGGAGGGCCCGGCACCCACTGCACCGTGGGCTCTCTCTCTCCTGCCAGAGCTGGGCACATTTGGGAACGAGTAATGACAACTTGTGGGAAAACCAAGGGCTTTGTGGGGGCTGCATTTCTCTGCACACACCCAGGCCACCTAGGGCACAGAGCTTTGGCCCCCAAAAAAGGTAAACCAGATGGAAACAGCTGGAAAAGGTTTCATTTCGAGCTTTCTTTATTCTTCAATAGAAATGACCAAAATCAAAGGTTACCAAGCAGGGCCTGATCCCCACTGCCAGCTCAGGTTTAGAAAGGAGGCATTACTTTATTTCAGCACTGGGTGCATGAGGAATCACTTCCCTAACACGTGCACACCCAGCAATCTCACCTACTAGTTTGGATCCACGGAACTAAGACATATTCATTACTCTGCTCAAACTCACAGGCTGAACATTCCCACAAAGTATTTGACATATGTAAATCATTTCCCCAAAATTACTGACATGGAGTATAGGGGTCTCTTAAGGGTCTCTGGTGGTTGTTCGGGCAACACCCCATTCTGCAAATTCTCCTTCCATGCTCAAGAGCCTCCTAAAACCACTTTCTTCCCCTTGAATGCATTGCAGCTGTCTTCTTAGCAGGCCCACTCTCTTTATTCTCAAGGCTAAGTAATCCACTTGCACACATTAATCACTGGTGTGGGGGAATCCAGGACTAAGCACTGTCTGTTAAAGCTTAAGGAATTCACAATTTGTTACAGGTAAATATTTTCCCAACACCTCTCCTTCCTTCTCTGGCAATCAAACACAAGCATTTCATGATCACCGAGCCCAAGGCCACCTCCAAACCTCCTGTCACCCACCAGCCCTTCTCTCTTCACAAACAGCAGGTCCAGCAATGCCTTCCCTCATTGGCTCAGTCACCAGCTGGGTCAGAAGTTCTCTGTCCCACACTCCAGGAACATCCTGCACTGTTTGCTCTCTGCTGCACTCTGTTGCCAGCAGACATCCCCACCCTGTTCCATTCCCCTTGCAGAGCTTCATACCTACTATCCATGGGCACCTGGGAAGGGGGACAGTCACAGAGGAGACGCACCTGCTGCTCTGGGCACAAACCAAAACCCTCTCGAGTCACAGCTGCAGGCCTGTATCTGCACAGGATGCTCTGGCTGCCCCACTCCTTGTAGGCTTTTGGCTGGAAATGCAGCTGAACTTTCTGCCTCATGTAGAAGCACCATGGCTATGCAAATAAACGGCCAGTGGGCCGTATTCCAAAGGCACGGCGGTGTGGAGTTGATGAGGGAAGGGGAGACCCTTCCCCAATTCCCAGCCATAACAAAACCACCATAAAAGGACTTTCCATCTTGAAAAAACAAGGGAGAATTCTACATTCTAAATGTAGAGCTTATTCACAGGGTGACAAGGAAGGGAATCTTCCAATGGAGTTGAGGTTTGATAGAGATTTTAATCTGAGTCCTATTCCAGCTGTTGATTTAAAAATTTATTTTAAAAGGTATTTTAAGAGGTATTTTAAAAGGCTCTGCAGTCTTATGGCTTTGTTCTGATACCAAAAGGGCTATATGAAATGTACTGGTATTTTAATTACACCCAAACTGATTACTGTCTAAAACCTTTCCTGCAGAACAGACACTAAAGAAAAAATGAAAAGATAATCAGTGGATTGCTGACCTTGCTAATTTCTACTAAACTTATCAGACAATGAGACATTTTTAGTTAGATCTGAGAGCAAATTAATTTGTATTGATAGCTTGATTTATACAGACTGTAGAAACCGTGTTTTTATTAGAAAATGGACATATCGTGAACCAGCCATAAAATAGAAGAACCAGAGCATGTAAGACGAAAGGATTTGCGCATGTACACAGGGGAAGAAGTCCATGGGAAGGTTGTGAGAAAGGAACAAGCCGCATTGGGGAGGATGTGAATGAGGAGCAAGCAAAGGAAGAAAATGATAAGAAAATGCAAACTGAAAGACAATTGTGACATACACGACGGACAATGTGACACACATACAAGAGCCAATCATAAAGCATAAAGTAGTGTGTGAAAATAGGCCTTAACCGATAATAATTATGCATGATTGCGTGTAGGGAAAGCATGAATTGTATATTAGGGACAGTAGTTCATCAGTAAAATGGCTTCTGCCCAATTCATATTGAATTTTGTAGAGTCCATTGCTTTTCTCCGCAACTTTCTTTACAAACTTCAGATATCATTGACCTAATTTTCTATTCTTGGGTCTTTTTTGGTTTTGCAATTATTTGCAGTGACATCATTATCTGTCCTTTCTTAGCCATTTCTGGACCTGTAGGCATGGCTACTACTTGCATCCCCTTAATCACATGTTGAATAAGTTGCACTAAGCAAGGGATCATGCATGGCAAAAAAATTAGAGTTGCTACAGCACATGCAGCACATGAGAGGGAAAAAAGCATTTGTTTAACCCATAGTCCACCAGGTAACCACAAAACACATCCCATTCCCATCCTTTCCACGTTTGGACCAGTACATGGGCTAATTTTCTTATTACTTTTGTTATTTGCTTCACTACTTTTCCATTGTCATCTATTTAAAAACAGCAGTTTGAATAATTTGGTTTTGTACACACTCCTCCTTTTTCTGCTAATAGATAATCTAATACCCAGAATAGTCCCAATGTTGTTGTATAGACACCAAAAGGAAAGCCGAACTTAAGAAAATTAAAAGAAAGGTTGATTAATGCCCCAGCTTTAGCTCTCCCAGGCCCAGAAAAGGAATTGGAATTGGATGTGGACTGGTTGCAAAGACTGACTTCTCCTGTCTGAATCATTCATGAATGTGGAAATACTATTTGGAAATACTGCTTTTCTTGTGATCCCATGCCCAAAGTCAGGAATGGTGAAGGAATTTGTGGAGCAGAGAAAACGCATAGGCTATTGCTACTAACTCTAGGTTATGCTGAAGGTACCCAGAATTGTAATGAGCAGTGTGGTCCTCTGGCACAGGGCTATGCCAAAGGAATTCCAGTGCTAAAATGTTTGTGAAGCCACGGGATGGCCCCACTGTTTGCTGTAACAAACTGAGGCTCTGTTGTCTGCAGAGTTGTGCAGCCACGGCTTTGATGTGGTGGCAGCATTGTTAAAGTCTGGCACCAAGTTCTAGGTGGATGACGGGCACTTACAGTGAGAAATGGAACAGGAGGATTTAGAATTGAGAAGTGTGGGGGGAGTTTAACCCAGCCTCCTGTTCAGCTGGCCCCGAGGAAGGAGGCTTAAAGGTGGCTCGTGCATGTATCCAGGTAGCAGATCTGCAGACTCAAGCTAGGGAAGATTTACAGGACTCCTCTGCCAAATGGGGAGAAGGTGTTTATTAACGGATCTTCAAGGACAGTAGGAGGAAAACGAGCTATCGAATATACGATAGTAAAGGGAAGGGAATTGCAAAACGAGCTGTTGAGGGTGCCTGGCTAAAGTTCATAGCCAGACTGCAAAGGAGGTTGTGAGGCAGGCGAATGACCTTGGGCTATACGTCCTTTTCAGGGATGTTGGGTGTATTTTGCTGAGCTGCCCTGGGCGAGAGAGCTTAGATATCCTCTGGTAGTGGTATGCCGGCTGGCAGGTGGCCAGAAGCATTTCTAGTCACTTCAGCAACTATTTGATCAGTTGACAAATGATTTCTGAATATGGCCTTGTGAAGGCAGTGGACTGGGACAGGGGAGCTCATTTTACAAGGGGGTTCTTCGAGGGATTATGGGTGCTTTGAGAATTCAGTGGGACCTCCATACCCCCTGGCACCCTGAGAATTCAGGTCAGGTAGAAAGGATGAATGGAGGAATAAAGAAACACCCTTTGAAGCTGGTGCCAGAAACTAAGGTGCCATGGGCACGGCTTTTGCCATTAGCTTTGGTGAGAATAAGGTCCAAACCTGAGGGAATATTAAATTATTCCCCTTTGAATTGCTTGGGATTCTTATCCTGCTTATTTTCAATGTGGCGGGGAGGTGAAGATGTATATTTAAACCAGTATGTGGCCAGCATACTGTGTCTTGTGTGATCTCTTTGACAGGAAGCCCAGTTAGCACAGACGCTGCCGTTGGATTTTGCTGTTCATGACATGCAACCGGGACCACAGAGAAGCAGCCAGGACAGCTGAACACAGGCAGACCCATCATACTCGGCTCAAGGCCTCTAAAAGCCCAGAGATTTGGACTTCTCAGCTGGAAAAAAGGATGGGAGACCTCGGCTAGCAGGAGCCACGCATCATCTACAAGGATTAATGGGCTAATACGAGCGGTCATTGTCTACTTTGTTCTCTGCATTTACTGTATTCTCTGCTTCTCTGTATTTACTTGCCACAGCTGGTGCAGGGACCAGAATTGGAAAAGTGGGGAGGGGATGTTTCAAATATTCCAGGGTGTTAAAAAAGAAAGGGTTGAGTTAATAATAACTGGGGTTTGTAAAGACAAATTGAGAAATAAGGAGAGGAGGAGTTGAGAGGAAAGATGTGTGCTGATGTCTTTATGCTTTGATGGATGTTAACGTCTTGGAAATGGGTCTTAATGCCTCTACTGACTTTGGGCAGCAGGTTCCTTACCAGGCCCAGGCAGCTTGGCTGCTGAAATAGACAGGGGTCTGCACAAGCCTGAACATCTGAACTTTGGGGTACAACAGTAGGTTCAGGGGGGGATATGGGGTTGATCTGATGCCTTAGGTTTTAACTTTTGTATTTTTCAAATTCTGTGCTGCTTAGAGTGTAACTCTAAGCTCCTTGTAGCCTGTAATTTCTGCTCTCTCGTGCAAGATAGACATAACAAAGCCTCTCCAGGCTTTGCCTTGAAGGACAGCCAGGCTCTTCTAGGCCCAAAATGTGTAAACCAAAGACTCTAAGGGGGGAGCAAGCTGAGGGGAGTTACATCATTGAACTGGGGCTTTAATTGGAGAATTAACCGTGGTATGCAAATGAACCAAACCTATAAAGGTGTGAAGAACTCGTGACCTGTCGTCCATCTTGGGGTCCATTTTTATGGAAGCAGCCTCCGGCTCCCCCAGGGTGTACCTTGAAGGCCCTTCAAATAAATACCTATCTTTATTCCCTTACTCTTGTCTAGTCTCTGTTTCTAGGTGGCTGGAGAAGGCATCAGATCATTCAGAAAGGCTGTACCTTCCTAGTACCTCAGCCAGTGGGGAAAGGAAGAGGGCAACACGTGGCCGGGACTTAAGAGAAAAGGAAGCCTGTGCCCTCCAAAACCTGGAGAGAGACACCATCAGGCTTGTGCCTCAGTGGACTCTCTCCCTTTATCTGAATAAAGTTGTGTGTCTCCTTTTGGCCTTGATGGATTTTCCTGACACAGCTCTGTTGAACACAGAGTGACTGTGCTTTCATTGGACAAATAGGAACCTGAGTTTCCCACAAGATTCCTCAGTTTGGACCACTCCTGAAAGTTCCTCTGTGCGCTTGCCTCGGTGGTTTGGGGTTGTGCTGCATACCGAGGCTGGAAGGATGATCCCACGCAGAGAAAGCCAGGGTTTGCACCTTGCCTGCCGTGCAGTGCCCGGGCAGCGCCCTGGGATCCGCCATGCCCGCGTTGTGCCCACAGCCGCGCCTTTGTGGCGCTCGTGCCCGCCGAGTCCGGCCCGCGCCGGGGCCGCGCTGGGCGTGCGCGGGGCCGAGCACAGCGCCCCCCTCAGGCCGCACGGCGCCGGCGCAGCCGCGGCCGTTGCGCTGCGGCCGTTGCGGCCACAGTCGGGGCCACGCGCGATGGCGGAGCTGCCGCTGCCCGCTGGGCTCGACGCCCGCACCTTCCCCGCCAAGCTGTGGCGTCTGGTGAACAGCCCCCGCGTCCGCTCCGTGCGCTGGGACAGCCAGGCCCAGGGGCTGCTCATCGACCGCGCCCTCTTCGAGCAGGAGCTGCTCAGCCCGGCCAGCGTCCACGGGCCGGCTCCGCACACCTTCAGAGCCACGCAGTTCCGCAGTTTTCTGCGCCAGCTGAACCGCTACAGCTTCTACAAGGTGCCAGGCCAGGGCCTGGCTCCACTACAGGAACCCCTGGTTTCGCCGCGACCACCCCGACCTCCTGCTGCGTGTCAAGTGCCGGAGAATGGCCAACAGGCACCGGCTGGCGGCCGGGGCGGAGAGGCGCAGGCGCCCACCCTGCGGCTTCCAGCAGCCCCCCAGGGAGCGGCCACGGCCGGCGGGGCCGGAGGGGCGCAGGCGGTTCCAGCCGCTCCCTCGGGAGCGGCCGCCGCTGCCGGCCGGGCGCCCGCCCAGCGGCTTCCTGCTGCTGCACAGGGAGCAGACGCTGCCAGACGGGTGGGAGCTGCGCAGCTGCCGGCCCAGCCGCTTCCAGCAGCCCCCCGGGGAGCGGCCGCTCCTGGCCAGGCGCCCACCCTGTGGCTTCCACCTCCTCCACAGGGACCAGCCGCAGCCGGCCCGGCAGGAAGGGCCCAGCCGCTTCCAGTAGCTGTACGGGGAGTGGCCGCTGCCTGCCGAGAGGAAGCTGCTCAGGATCCCACCCGGGGAGCTCCTCGGGCTCTACGGGGAGCCACTGCTCCCGCTCGGGCGGGACGGGCTGAGCCGCTTCCAGCAGCTGTATGGGCTGCAGCCGCTGCCGGCCAGGCTCCCGCCCTGGGCCTCCTAGCAGCTCCATACGGAGCGGCCGCCTCCGGCCGGGCGGGAGGTGCTCAGGATCCCGCCGTGCAGCTTCCAGCAGCTCCACACGGAGCAGCAGTCCCCAGCCTACAAGCCATCAGGTAGGAAAAGAGTTCTACCCTTGCTTTTCCAAAAGGTAATGAAAAGTGACCGTTTGAAGTATTTCCCCACAACGCTCTGTCGTTCTCAGACCGAAATTGTTAAACCTACTAGGAAGAGGGACCTGGAAAACCAAAAGCATCTCTGTCTGGTTTTCCTGTGTGCTTCCTGTGATGTTTGCTGCAAGGCAGCAGCAGAGCTCTGCTTCCCAAAGCCACATTCTGGAGCCTGACCAATGTATTTGGATTCCTGCAGCCACCCTGGGCAGTTCAGCCCCCAATGCTCCACCTGGCAGTGCTGCTGGTGCAGCATCGACAGCCTCCAGCAGGGCACAGAAGGCACCTGGGCAAGAGGAATTGCTACCAATGGATCTGGGCCTTCAGGTTGAGGCAATGATTCGGGTGATCTGGAGGTCTGTGGCTGAAAGATCTCCCTTTGCTCAGGTAACACCACTGGATGGGAAAGAAAGAGGCTGGACTGAGCTTTTGAATGTTGTTGAATGGCTAAGAAGCAAAGGCTTCTTTAGTTGAATTTTATGGTTATTTAGTTATTGAATTCTTGTTGGTGAAGCAAGATTTCTAAAAGAAGAAGGATGAAGAAGTCTCCCCCCCTTAGTGAGGATGAGAGGTGTGAGCCTGTGTTTGCCAGGTTTGGGTGCTCCTTTTGCTGGGAAGAATCCCTGGTGCGGGGGCATTTGTGGTGATGCTTTGTAGGTTCTAAGAGGCTCTGTTTGGTGGAAAAGAAGAGAAGAGTGTTTGGACAATTGTCAGGGAAGACAAAGTGTCCCGTGCAGGGAGGGGCATGCGAGAGCTGCCTCCATGGCAGCAGCAGACGTGGGCTCTGCCTCTTTTGGGTGCGAAGGCCAAGGCAAAGTAAGGGCTGGGCTGCAGCTGCTGCTGCTGTGTGAGCCCTGCCATGCCTGCAGGTGCTGCCAGAGCCGTGTTTGGGGATGGGCTGGAGCTGCAGCTTTCTGGTCCTTTTGTTTGACAGAGGCAGTCTGTGGATTAGGAATCACGTTTCTCTTAACTGTTGCCTCTTCTCAGACTTGCCCGGAGTGTCAGTGTTGGCACAGGCCTTTTTGCAGATTGTTCTACATGTTGGCCAAAGAAATGTCTCTCTCTCTATTCATGTGCAGCCCCATTGCCTGCAGTACATTTATGGTTGAGGAAGGGCAGACTCAAGGTGGGGAGTGGGATTTTTGGATTTACCAAGATCTTCTTCTCAAGTGTGATGTCTTCTGTCTTCTGTAAACTCCCACACAGCAGTTTTCAAAAGCATTTTATTCCCTAATAAAAGGAAACATTGCAAGCTCTGAACCATCTTTAGATTCTTTAGGATTCTGATGGACAGGCTGTTGCAGAACAGATGAATATTCTGGAAGTGGTCATAGTGAGAATATCTTTCTGTCTAAAGGTAACGTGCAGGTGCTTAATCTTGGGCATTTACTTCCTCAGTGGAATTAGGAAGCACAACTTGTTTATCTGGCTTTTCTTGTCTTTTAGGTTGGCATTTTTTTTTTGGTACCTTCCAGATTTACAGATTTTTGCCACTGGAAAATGTGATGCTGGAAATACCCGAGGTCCATAAATGTTTGCCTGGATCATCCATATGGGCAGCAGCAGAGGGCTCCAAAAAGCAGCATGTTGTGGTTGACTGACTGAGCGGCTGGGTGGGGGTGGTGAGACTGGCAGGCAGAAATGTGTGCTTTGCGTGTGGGTTTGCAGCACCCAGCCCCGGGCAGTGCTGGCAGCGAGCTCTGCCCTTGCCGACAGCCATGTTGGGAAGCAGGAGGGCCCCTGGCTTTCTGCTGGCTGATTTCTTACAGCTCATGGGAGAAGTCAGGCTCAGAGTGTGAGGGCACGTCCCCTCACTTCGTGTCTCCCGGTTTTCTGAGTTCATGGTTTGCCTCCAAGGTCATTTTGTAGGAGCTTCAGTTGCACCTTGGCCATGCGAATCCTGAGTTTAAAACACTTGTCATGTGAACCGTGGGGGGCAGCGTTCCCCTGGTGTTGGGAGTGGAGAAGAAGAGTTACTGTATCCCCGATGTGATTCCAAGAAAATCTGGAGTGATCTTTGTGTTTCTTTCTTTCTGTTTTTCTTTCAAGGGGAATGCTAATGTTGCACCTGAGGCTTCAGGAGGGGAGGCTGGGAACAGGGCTGCAGCAGAGGGAGCTTTGCCTGGCACCGAGAGCTGCGGGAACAGTTCCCTGGAGCCTGAGGAGCCTGGTAAGGAGAGAGCCCACATTGGTTTAGAAAGCTCTGAGGCAGCTGCTCTGAGCCTGCCTCTGCCAGGAAGGGAGATGAGAAGAGCTGAGTTCTTGTCTGCAGGCTTGGTGCTTCCTGGTGCCTTTAGTTCAAATCCTGCCCTGTCACAGCCTCCCCGAGCCCGGCCCTCCACACTTCTCCAGAGGCACTGACACCGAGAGCTCTGCTGTGGCCAGAGAGCAGTGAATAAACCCGACCCTGTGGGAGTTGTGTCACCAACCTGGGTGTCCCAATTTTGTGCTGAAGTCCGTGGATGAGTTTGCTGCAGGGTGACAGTGGAGGCCAGGCCAAGTGACTCTTGAAGAAACAGGGGAAAAAAAGGGCAAAAAGTCAGACTAGAAGTCCAGATGTTTGGTCTCAAATCACTGAGTGAATGTAGTACCAGTCTGCTGGTATCTGTCCTGAGACACAAGAAGAACAAGGAGCAGAACATCAGAGGCCAACCCACTGAAAAATCACAAATCCAGTCACAAAAGGAAAATACCTTAGCCTGTGCCACTTCCCTGTCCCCTCAGTCCCCACCACCCCGAGCAGCTCCTCCACACCTCTGTGCTCCACCATTCCCCAACTGAATGACCCCCAATTAGCGGGACCTAAGAGGAGAGAGGGAGCACTTTGGATCCATTCCTTAGGCAAGCTGGTGCAGCCTGCAGGCTTCGTGGGGAGCTCTTTCCCTCCCAGCTCTTCCTGCCAGAGCTGATGGTTGTGTTGGAGCAGCTGTTGCTCACTGCAGAGAGCAGTTTGTAGATCCCAGGTAATGGAGCTGATTCGTAACTCAGCTCACAGCACCCTTCAGCCTCAGCCATTTCAGTGAGGACTGAGGTGTCTCTGTCAGCACAGAGAAAGAACAAGGCTGGGCTTTGGGGGAGCTGGCTCCTTTGGGGGAGCTGGCTCCTTTGGGGGAGCTGGCTCCTTTGTGGGAGCTGGGACTGGCTGTGTTTCAAGCTCTCGTGGGTGCCATTTGCACTGCGGGTGCAGTGACTATACTTCAAACCTTTGGAGGTTTTGAAAACTTGAAAGGATCCCTGTTCTTTAAAGAGCAGCCTTCAAATTCCTAAATAAGAGTCTGCGTTTCAGGTCACCTTTTACAGTCCCTGATAGGAGGACAATTGCTGCCAAAGGGAAACATGCATGAGGGTCAATATTGACTTAGCATTCCCTTTGCTTCCCAGATTCCATCTATTGACCTCTCCAGGAGGGCTGTCCTGCATGGGAGGAAGAGACAGAGGGAGAGCCTGTGACCATCAGGCAGGTGCAATGTCTCTGTCTCTAGCTGCATTTATAGATGTGTAGAGTTATATTTATCTATCTATATAGTTATATTTATGGATTTATATAGCTGTATTTATCTATCTATATAGTTACAGATCTGTATTGTTAAATATTTGTATTTAGTTGCATATGTATATAGTTATACGTTTTTATATGTAGATCCAGATGTGCGGAGTTGCACGTATACATGAGTATAGTTACATTTACATATACATAGTTACATTTATAGATGGGCATATTTATATTTATATATGGGGGTTTAGGTACTTAGAGTGAGATCGGTGTAGGTATAGGCTACTTTTTAATCTCTTTCTCGACTCTGCTTCCTTTTTCCATCTCTTGCTTTTGCTCCTGTGCCCCCTCTGTCCCCTCATCCTGTGCTGGGTCTGAGCTGCAGCCGGGCCGGGAGGAGCAGCAGTTGCAACCCCGGGTGCCCCTGGAGCGCTGGGAGCTGCCGGTGGCCCCAGGCACTGTGCCCTGAGGAGCTGCTGAAGGACAGTGAGACTGGGGCTGGGGAGAGGGGACACTGAAGGGACAGTGACTTTGAGGTGCTGGTGGGGCTGAGTGGTGTAGGGGAGCAGAGAGATGGTGGGGATTGAAGGGACTGGGAGAGCTGAAGGGAATGGTGGAGCAGAGAGGTGTGGAGGAGCTGCTGGGGGTGGTGGGGACTGAGGGGACAGGGAAGTGGCACAGACTAAGGGGGGTGTGAGGACTGAGTAGAGTGGCAGGAACTGAGGGCTCTAGAGGGAGCTGAGGGGAAGAGTGGGGCTGAGGGAACTGGGAAAACTGGGGAATGAATGGTGGGACTGGGGGGTAGAAGTCCCACGAGGGAAGTGGCACAGGCTGAGGGGGGTGGCAGGTCTAAAGGGACTCCATGGGTCAGATGGGACTGAGGGGGGTGAGAGGAATTTGAGGGTCTGCAGGAACTGGCAGGACTGGGCGTTTGCTGAGGGGATGGCAGGGCTGTAGGGGATGGAGGGGACCAGCAGGGAGCACAGAGGGGGCTGTGCCTCTGCCAGGCCTCGGAGCCAATTCCAGAGCCTCCACTTTTGCCACAGCTGCGCTGAAGACCTTGAGCAGAGCCAGAGACTGACAAAAAGCAGCAGGAAGAAGCTGAAGGCCGCCAGCAAGAGCAGTGAGCAAGGCTGCCGCCCGGGACCCTGGGTGAGGCCCCAGGGCCGGTGAGGCAGGGTGGGCGTGAGGGTGGTGTGGGCTTTGGCCATGGGCACTGCCTGGCTCGGCAGGAGCGGGCCCTGCCCGTGCCGGGGCCACTCAGCGCGGCTGCCCCGGCCGGCACAGGAGCTGTCCTTGGGCAAGGCAGCTGTGCCGGCAGGGCCCGGGAGCTGTGCCGGCTGTGCCGGGCTGCCAGGGGCTGCGGGACGGTCCCGCCGGGGCTGCGCTCGCCACAGCCTGGCCTGCTCGGCCTGCGTTTTCCTTGTAACCCTCCTGGGGAGGCTCTGAGATTTCCTCTTCCCTGATGGAAGTGCAGGTGCTGCCAAGGGAAACGTCCCGATCCTGACTCAGTGTTCCCTTTGCTTTCCAGTTGTCCCACCTGCTGCTCCCATCTAGGAGAGCTGCTCTGCATGGGAAGAAGTGACAGAGGGCGAGCCTGGGAACATCAGCACCTGCAATCCCTCCCAATCTAGTTCTAGTTCTAGATGTTCACAGTTGGACTGGGAGAGCTGGAAGTATATGGATATTTAGATATATAAACTGATATTTGTATAGATATATATGTATGTATATTGTTATATTACATCTGTATTCATATTTCCATACTTGCTCAGTTGTGCAGCTGTATAGTTCTGTTGCTGGGATTGTATGGATTTTTTATTGGCCCATTGATATTTGTATATTTCTAGATAGCTTTGTTATGCATGAAATGTATTTTTCATGTTAGATGTCATGAAGTATGTAATACATATTTACATTTGTGCATTGTTATGGTTATATCTGTATTTACTTATATTTAAATATATATGGAGTTGTATAGTTCTGTAATTTTATTTATTTAGTTCTGGATTAGGGATTCTTTAGAGGGATATCAATAGTTTTGTATTTGTATATGGGCTGTACAGTTGTAGTAATATGTAATAAATTACATTGTTAAACTTAAATTCATATTTGCCTATAGTGAGTGGTTGTAGAGGGTTGCAATAAATTAATTTTTTTTACTGAAGTTGATCTCTGTGTATATTTACATAGCACGATTGTAACAATAAATTAGTTCTCTAGACTCCAGTTGATATTTGTATGTATATATATTGGCAGCGTGTGTGTATCAATTTAAAATAAATGTCATTTTTAAACTTCAGTTGCTTTTTGTGCTTTTTGTGGGGACAAGGAAGAGGGAGATGCGACCGGGAACTTAGCATAAAAAGGAGGCTGCATCCCCCAACAATTTCAGAGACCCCTTGGGAAATGCCCATGGCCTCTCCTTTTATTTGAATAAAGCTACAGGACTGCTCTGTCTCCTTTTTTGACATAAACCTCTGGCATTGTGGATTAATTTTTCTGACAGATTCTTCAGGATTCAGGTGGTGAGGACAACTCACCAAAGCCGTGTGAGGCAGGAGGAGAAAAGTGGAGCTGCACCCGTGGGGAGCCATTTGTGTATTTGCAGATTTCCTTAGGTCAGGGGCCCACATGCTGTCCTTTGGAGCGTGTCCCTGTCACCTCAGGAGTGCTCCCAGCATGGAGGCCTGGCCTTGTCATTGTGCAGATGAAAGAACTGCAGCTGAAACAAAAGGCAGAATTCCTTCCTGGCTTTGGAGCCCCCCTAGACAGCACTAAGGGGACCCATTTTACTGGGCAAGCAAGGCAGAACAGTGCCACAGCCCTAAACACAGATGCAAAGTGCCCTTGTGTCCATCACTCCTGATCCAGGAGGGCTGCAAAGAAGACAAACTCTGACTTTTAAACCAAAAGGGAAAAAACTTGTGCAGGCCTGGCCTGAAAAGCCTGGATGTGTTGGCATCTCACAGGGAGGCTGATGACAGGCCCTGTGCATAGAGACCAGGACTGTCCCCAGGAAACCATGGCAAGGTGTCAGGAGCAGGGATTAGACACAGGGCCAAGGTCGTGTGATACAGGTGGTTGAGGGAGAGCAACATGGAAATGCAGAAATTGAAACTAGGAAACAGTATTTCCTTTTTTCTCCTGACAATGTGTGCCTACAGGGATGGAAGGCCTCCCGTGTCATCACAGGGTGGAGGAGTCTGAAGTGCAGATGGTGACATCACCGAGGGCTGGATTGTGACCTTATGTCCCTCACAGCTTATCCTGGGGTTCCAAGGACAGCCTTTGGCGCTGTCACTGGGGGTGGAAGCTGGTGTCACAGAGCAGTGGACTGTGACATCACGGGGGGGTGGATTGTGACATTGTGCCCCCTCACTGCTTACGTTCAGACATTGGCAGGGCCACTCTGGCTCCAGCTTGAACTCCTACCAAGCAAGACTGCAAGGCTGAGAGGATCGAGCAAGGCTTCTCTGCTGCTGGGTGCGGCCTGTTCTTGGCAGATCTCAGTGCCAGTCCCGGAGCCGTCACTCCTGTTTCCCAGCCCTGCCTGGCTGGGGCAGGCAGACACCGTGGGCTGCTCCCAAATGTGCTGCAGAGCCCAGACATGGCCACGGAGACAGATGGCAACTGCCCCATCTGCCAGGACTCCTGGAAGGATGTGACTTCTGCTCTGCCCTGTCACCACCGCTTCTGCCTGGGCTGCATCCTGCGGTGGGCACACAGAAATCCCTCGTGCCCACTCTGCAGGACACCGATAGAGACTGTCAGGCTTTTTGACCATGCAGACGAGTATCTGGAGACAGCCAGCACAGTTCCCGAGCAGCTGCCAGCGGCCACCCGCCAGGCAGGGAGAGCTCCCAGCCACCTGGACCAGAACAGCCTCCATGGCCCTGTGGTGTCCCGTCCAACTCCTCCACAGGCGACACTGTCCCCAGCTGAGCAGGGCCTCTCGGGGCTGGAGTTTCTGGGTGGCCTCCTGCCCGAGGTGTGGGCCGGACTTTTCCGTGGACAACCGCAGCTGCTGGAGCCCGTGAGGCCTTGGCTGCGCCAGAGGCTGGAGAGGATATTCCGGCACTGGTGGTGGCTGGTTGAGGCCGCAGAGAGCTCCATCCTGCACGACCTGTGTGTCAATGGGCTGAAAGCCGAGGTGTTGGTCCGCGTGCTGCAGCCTGTCCTCGAGCAACACACGGCACCACTGGTGCATGGCCTCATCAGCATCATTGTGGGCCAGTGCAGCGAGGAGGCCCAGAGGCTGCTGCGCTCTGGTGCCATCAGGGAGGAGAACAACGGCCCTGTGGCCAGTGCCAGCTCCAGCTCCACTTCCAGCTTCAGCAGATTCGGCTCCAGCTCCCTCTCCAGCAGCTCCCAGACCAGCAGTTCCTGGATGGAGGCTCCTGCCAGTGGCCCCAAAGGGTATGACGTGGAGAAAGAAGCCGGCACAGCGGAGGCTGCTTTCCCCGGGGCTCCCAGCCACCCCCACCTGCACCTGTCCCCATGGAATGGGAGAGGCCCCAGAAGGAGTCAGTGCAGGAGGTGGTGACAGCGGCAGATCCCTCTGCCCAGGGCAGCAGCTTCAGCCCCTGCACCCCTGTCCTGGGCTGGGACCGATTGCCATGGGGACCCTTGTACCCTGTTAAGAGAAGAGTCTCCAGTCCCCAGGACTCTCCCCAGCCCTGCAAGAGGCCAATGCACTGGCAGGTCTAGCAGGGCTCTCACAAGTCTTTATGGAAGGAAAAGGAAATAAATGGTCATTTCCCTCACACAGTCTCTGGGTGGTGCTTTCTCCCTGCAGGGCAGCAGATGCCAAAGGAAGAGTGGGCAGCAGAGGCAGCTGGTCTCCACACAGGACCATGCCCTCAGCCTGCCTCTGGTGCTCCTGTCTGCCCAGCCACTGGCGCTTCAGCTCTGCTCTGGTTTCTCTGTGCTGCATGATGCTGAACAGGGCAACCTGCAGAGAGTAAATTTTCTGGCAAGGTCTATGCTAACTTGATCCTGCATCATGGTTTTATTTGTATGACCCAATCAAATAAAATTGTTTCAGCAACAATTCATTGCTATAGATAATATTATTGAAGGAGAAAGTAATGGCTTTTGGCTTTTGCTCCAGCCACTATTACACCTTGGAAAAACATTTTATAAAGCAATACTCTTCCGTTCCTAATAGTACAAATCCTGGAGTTGCCCAGTTTGAGGGAATTTACTGAGATTATATGTCAAGTACATACACTACCCCAGGAGAGCAGAATAAAAATGACTTGTTGCAAATAGAAATTAATACAATAGTGCTGAATGGGAACTATAAATCTAATGGGGTCCCAGAGGTTTGACAACAGAGAGATCTATTTTGTTGTTCAGTTTAAAAGTCTGCAAATTTTAGAAGCTGTATTGCCTTTCAACAAGAGGTAAGAACATCACCTTCTCAGGATGGAGGAAAAGTAGTTTTAAAAATATTATTCTTTTATAATATTTTAGAATAAAAGGCAAGAAGAGAAGCAACTATTTCAATTTTTTAAAAAATATTTTAAAATAATAGGCAAAGAGAAGCAACTATTTTAACTCTGTAAAGAAAATTCCACCAGCAGGATGGAGAATGGACAACTTAATTGTCAAATATTGCCAGTTTTCTTTTGTTTGTTCAGAAAAAATGGAAACAGAGTTATTTCTCAGACACTGTTTTCTTTTCAGAATCAACTCTGCTGTGTTTCTCAAAGGACTGGGAAGGTGTGCTCTCTGTTTTTGAGGTACAAAGAGACTGGCATTTCACCTGATAGAGAGATTGCAGCACTGTCTGTAGTGGGTTGTTTTTTGGGATGTCCCTTTCTAAGGTGTTCTGTGGAGTTTGGTGTTGGGGTGATCATCCCAACCCATCAGAACGGGGTGTGATGTTTGTTGCAAATTCTTGTCAGGCTTAATAAAGACACCAGAGAGGTGTCACAGAGCTCTCGTGCTTAATTGTCTTAGCCATCTTAGCTCCTGCAACCAGCCCACTCTTTGGACTCAAAACTTTTGCTCAACAAGTTCTTAAATCTTACAATGCACTTCTCAAAAGTGCTGAGTAACCAGCCCTGAGTTTTTACAGTACACTTGATAAGTTCCCAGCTCCCACTGATGCCTTTCCTGGTCTTAAAAATCAAGAGGCGAACACGGTTAGAAGGGGAAAAAGGGTTTTACCTTGGTATTTATTGTAAGGATCCTTAGGTGCACCACGAACAGGTCGAATACACTTCTGTGCACCCCACCATCGCCACCGCCCAGTCTCTCTCTCTTAGCTCTGGTCTTACATTCCAGGTCTTACTAATTAGCATATTTATCAAATATTCCCTAATGAGAGGCTCAAATGAGCCCCCCCTCCCAAGGAACCTTCCCCTGGATGGTTCTATCTTAGTTTACAAAATGTGTTCTGGAGAGGACCTTGGGGTCTGGGCACCCTGGCACCCTAACTATGAAGCCTCTAAAATGTTTAGTCTCTTAGCTTAACAAACGAGTCCAAGAATGTAGGCAAAAAAGCACCGAGAATACAGAAGTTGCAAAAAGGTATAACAGGGGTATAAAAGAAAAGACAAGACAAAATTCATCATGGCATCATTTCCCCCCTTTTAGAGACTAACAAACTCTACCTTGTCTAGTCTCTACTCTACCCTACTGTCTAATTAGGAGCTGATAAGCAAAGCAAGTCGTAGGTTATAGTAAGTACACTTGTAGTGAAAATGTATATTGTAACTGTAGTGAAGTGTCTAGGGGTGGAAATGTATGTAATTGCTTTAACTTTGTTTTTCTTTTTCCCTTGCTTCTGCTGTAACTTTGCACATGTATAAATTTCGAGAAGCGAGGGGTGGATTGTCGTGGGTTAGTCAAAACTTGACAGACAGCCCTCTAAGCCAATGCGCTTCTCGAAATTTATCATATTTAAGCCCCACGGAGGGCGGGAGTTTTTTAGGAGACGCAGTTTCCTGGGCTCAGGTGGGTGCATGAGCTGGGAGTGAAATGGAGAGGGGTCGGCCCCGTTCCTGGAGCCTGTGGGCCCGGGGATGGGGCGCCCCTGCCTCCTGCCTCCTCCCCTCCTTCTCCCGGTGAGGAGGGGGGCAAAGTTCGGGGGGCCCCCGGCCTTCCGTTCCGGCTCGGAGCGGGGACGGCAGAGACGGAGGGGTGGCCCCCCCTTCCCCCGGCCTGCGCGGCTGGGGACAGGGCTCCTGCCTTCTGCCCCCTGGGGATTTGTGCTGCAGCATGGACTCAGATTTATAAGAGGGGAGTTGTTCTCCTGAGCTGTGGGGTGGCTGCCGGCTCCAGGGCAGAGGTCGTGCGAGATGGAGTCTTCGAACAGCCAGTAAACTTCGCGGCGAACAGGAAAGGACCCCCCTCTCTTCACACGGTGCAGCGCGGCAAAAAGGGGCGAGGGAACACCCTGGACATGGCGGCTTCAGAGCCAGGGAGAAGGAGAAGGCGGAGTCACGTGAGACGGAGCTGCTGCGGCAGCGCTGTGGGTGTGTGACTCGCGCGGGAAAGCTTAAACATTTCCCTGCCTTGCTGTGGGATGAACTATTAATATTACAAACTGTTACGTCTCTTCAGTTCATGTTAAATGGGGGGAATGGGCATTTTCATCAAATGGCTTGTAAAGAGGGGGGGAAGAGTGCCGAATGCCAGGATATATATGAAAGCAGGGGAAGGCTTTCAAGACCTGGTGGCAAAGGAAAGCCTACGTTCAAGCCGAAAGGGAAAATGTTTCATCCTTAAAAAACCCATGTAAATGCCTGTTGTATTAGCAGTCACAAGGGCTGTGAGGGCTCATGAAAAGAGATGTGTTACACTGTAGCAGAGAATGTTTAATTGTAAGCAAATCTGCAAAAAGTGGCAGTTTGGAAACCCACGCAAGAAAGGGGAGACCCCTTTTTCCCCCTTTCCTAGGACTGTGATCCTGATTTTGGGGAAAGGGAAAAACGGGGGGTAAGCTTTGAAAGTTTGTTCTGTTCTTGACCATCTGGGTGTTGATTAAACTTTTTTTTCTTTTTCTTTCAAGTTGTGTGCCTGCTTTGCTTTGCCTCCTACCAGTTTATCTCACTGCAAGGACATCGGGGAGGGCTAATGCCCATAGTTAACCCTTAAACTGCTACACGAATTGGTGGCCCGTACGGGGAGCCAAATTCAACCCGCTACATCTACATTACCTACAGAACCAGTTTACACAACCAGCTGTTTCACAGGCTATTACACAGATAATAACTACAACTACAGCTATTATAAATGTTTCTTTTACCCAGGCCCAGTTTGGTAACCATGAGGTGAGGGTATCAAAAATGATCAAATTTCAGGGTGTCATTTCTGGATGCTACTTCATGTAGAATTTGAGTTCCCTTCCAAATTTCATCCAAATCCTTCTTAATTCTTTAAAATGCCAATCAATGGCCAGTGACCCTTCCCATTTAGGGGTGGTAACTGGGTACAGATTGAGCAGTTATTCTTATTAAGAATCTTGGATACATTTTGGACCACAGTCTTATACAAATCATGGGGTGAACCCTGAACTGTGGTTACCAGTTGGGCAAACAGCAAACATGAAATAAACAGTTTAAACTGCATTTTTCTGATTAGTATCAGTCTCTGTCTTGGTGGTTTCAGGAGCAGAAGCTTTCTTCACCCTGGAGTAGTGAATCCACGGTCCCTTGCTAGCAACCTTGACCGCAGTAAAAGTGGTCAGCAAGACTTGGAATGGTCCCTTCCACTTGGCTTGCAAGGGGTCGCTGTCCCACCACTTGATGTAGACCCAGTCTCCAGGCTGGAATGGATGTGCAGGTGTGTCCAATCCTATTGGTTTGGATAACACGACAAATCTCTGGAGCTTCTGCAAAGTGGAACTCAGAGCCATTAAATACCTCTGCAAATTAATTTTACCTCTCATATGAATTTCCCCTGGGATGTGTGGAACCTGGTATGGCCTGCCATATAATATTTCATAGGGACTTATATTGTCCCTTTGCCTTGGCTGTATGCGGATTCTCAGCAAGGCTATAGGCAGGGCTTGAACCCATGTAATGGATGTCTCTTGACAAATTTTGCAAATCTGGGTTTTAAGGGTCCCATTCATACGTTCAACTTTACCACTTGCCTGGGGCCTGTATGGTGTGTGTAGATCTCAGGTAAGTCCCAAAATCTTGTTCACTTCTCCAACCACCATTGCAACAAAATGTGGTCCCTTATCTGATGACATTCCCAAAGGAACCCCAAATCTTGGTATTATATGATTGAGCAAAGCTTTCACTACTTCTTTTGCTGTGTTGGTGCGACAGGGGAATGCCTCAGGCCATCCACTGAAGGTGTTAACCAGTACCAGTATATACCTGCATCCCTCTTTGCGTGGCATCTCAGCAAAATCTATTTGCTAATAATCTCCCGGGAGATCTCCTGTTTTTGTCACTCCTAACACAACTCTCTTGCTTGTATCAGGGTTGTTTTTGCAGCAGGTTTCACACTTGCTTGTTATAGACTGTACAATATCAGTCATCCCTCTCCCTATCACTACTTTCCTCAGATGTTTTAAAAGATTTTCTGTTCCCCAATGGGCACTTTCATGCTCTCGTTGGGCTATTTCTCAGAGGAGCAAGGGTGGAACCACAATCTGTCCTACTGGGGTAACAGCCCACCTACCTTCCTTGATCTCAGCTTTAAGGAACTTAATTAACTTATGATCTCTCTGATCATATTTTGGGGTAAATGATGACAAATCTACCTCTTTCTGTGGTACCACTGCAGAAATGCCTTTTTCTGCAATCCCTCTTGCTGTTTGGTCAGCAAAATGATTTCCCAGTTCGGGGGCTGTTCTCCCCTTTTGATGACCCTTACAATGCATGATAGCCACTTCCGTAGGCTTCCAAATGCTCTGTAAAAGTGCAAGAATCTGTTTAGCATGCTTAACTTCCTTACCTTGAGCAGTCAGCAGGCCACGTTCTTTCCAAATAGCTCCATGGGCATGAACAACACTGAAGGCATATTTGGAATCAGTCCATATGTTCACCTTCTTTCCCTCGCTCAATTCTAGAGCTCTCGTTAGTGCAATGAGTTCAGCTTTCTGTGATGATACATCTGGAGGCAAGGATTTTGCCTCAATGATTTTATCTGAGGTGGTTACAGCATAACCAGTCATTCTCCTACCGTTTCTCCTGAAGCTGCTCCCATCAGTGTACAGTTCCCAGTCTGGATTCTTCAAAGGAGCATCCTTCAGGTCTGGTCTGCTGGAATAAGTTTCTTCTATTGTCTGCAAACAATCATGCTCAGGCACACTGTCAAGTAACGTGGATGATCAAAACATCGCAGGGCTTACCACAGAAGTTGTCTTTAGAGTAACATCATCCTGTTCTAACAACACAGATTGGTATTTGAGCATCCTGCTAGGGGATAGCCAGTGTCCCCCCTTTTGCTCCAGCACATTTATCACTGCATGGGGTACATACATGACAATGTGTTGCCCCAGGGTGAATTTACGGGCCTCCTGTATCAGAAGGACTGTTGCTGCCACAGCTTTCAAGGATCCTGGCCAACCCTGGGCTACATTGTCTAGTTGTTTTGAAAAATAGGCCACAGCTCTTCGTTGGTCTCCAAGGTGTTGTGTCAGTACCCCCAGAGCAACATTCAGTCGCTCGTATGTAAAGAGTTCAAACGGTTTAGTCAAGTCCGGCAGCCCCAGAGCTGGGGCTGATATCAAGGAATGTTTCGGCTGTTTAAATGCAGCCCTGGCATTCTCTGTCCATGTGATTGTCCCCTTGTCAGCTGCTTTAAGGATCTCGTACAAAGGTCTCACCAGTAGCCCGTAGTTTGATATCCATAGGCGACACCAACCTACCATCCCCAGGAAGGCCTGCATCTCCTTTATGGTACGGGGCTCTGGAAGGCAGCAGATGGCTTCCTTCTGCCCTCTGCTGAGTTGTCAATGTCCGTGGAAAATTTCCAGGCCCAGGTAAACTACTGTTTCCCTGGCAACCTGTGCCTTCTCTTTTGAGACCCGATACCCACTTTGGCCTAAAAAGTTCAACAGACTTACAGTGAGCTGGATGCAGTCATCTCGCATCTTGGCTGCTATTAAGATGTCATCAACATACTGGAGAATGGCTCCTCCTGGTTCTTGTTTCCTCCAGTCCTCCAGCTCCTTTGCCAGCTGGTTTCCAAATATGGTTGGGCTGTTTTTGAATCTTTGTGGTAAAACTGTCCAGGTGAGCTGGGTCTTTCTCCCTGTTTCAGGATTCTGTCACTCAAAAGCAAAGAGTTCTTGGCTATTCTTGTGCACAGGAATGCAGAAAAAGGCATCCTTGAGATCTAAAACAGTGAACCACCTTAATTCATTAGTTAGTGTTGTCAAGAGCATGTAGGGATTTGCTACCACTGGATGTATGTCCTCTGTCATCTTGTTAATCTCTCTCAAATCCTGTACTAGTCTGTAGCTTTTACCATCAGCTTTCTTTACTGGCAAGATTGGTGTGTTGTACCTGGATTCACATTCTACTAACAACCCAAATTTGAGAAACTTTTCTATCATAGGTACTAATCCCTTGCGAGCTTCTAATTTCAGAGGATATTGTCTTTGCCTTACTGGTGTAGCCCCCACTTTGAGTGTGATACTCACAGGTTCAGCTTTTTTCGATCTCCCAGGAGAATCATTGGCTCACACTATTTGAATGACTGCCTCCTCAACTTCTTTGGGAATTTTTCCATGGCATTCTTATACAAGTACAGCAGCTGCTTCGATAATTTTAGATTCTGGGATTGTAACTTTCACTTTTCCTTCCTTTGAAAACTTAATTTCTGCTTCCAATTTTTCCAATAAATCTCTGCCCAATAATGGCATTGGGGAATTTGGCATACAGAGAAACTGGTGAGTCACCCAGTGTTTTCTCAATTTGAATTTTAAAGGTTGGAAAAAGGCCTCGTTTCACTTACTCCTGTAGCTCCAATCACATCCACAGTGTCTTGACTCAGTTTACCTTTTAAAGTATTTAACACAGAATATGTTGCCCCTGTATCAACCAGAAATTCAACATCATCATTCCCCAGCTTAGCTACAACCGAAGGCTCTGCTGGGGTAGTTGCCTTCGGTCCCCTTCTGTCTGTATTTACAGTTAGCTCTGGAACTGGGGGCTTCTTTTCTGCTCGTGATGGACATTCATTTTTCCAGTGCCCCCGCTTCTTGCAAATGGCACACTGGTCCTCAGCTAAGGGAAAAGGGGGACCCCTTTTTGATGTGTCAAGATGACTCTCCCTTTTCATACCTCTTCTTGTGGTGGGGTTTATTATGTTTATCTTTGTCTGCTGAGTCTCTGTTCTGGTATACCTTCCAGGCTACATTCAACAATTTGCTTAGGTCTGGTGGCCCATCTATCTCTTGCAGCTTTCTGTTTATGTCATTAGTAGACTGTCCTATAAACAGGTAGGGCAGGTGAATCTGCTGCTCAGGTGAGTCAGGGTCTAGGGCAGTGTATTTTTGTGCAGCCTCCTTGAGCCTATTTAGAAACTCAGTAGGGGTCTCATTTGGGTTCTGTTTGACCTCATAAAACCTAGCCCAATTCACTGCCTTAGGAATGGCACATTTTAATCCAACAACCACCCATTTCTGGTATCGCTTCAGCCTTTCCATCTGTTCTGGGACATTGGGATCCCAGCTAGGGTTTGCTAGGGGATAGATGTCATTAACTGACCCTTGGAGAGTCCCAGCAGCAATTTGAGTTTCTATAGCAGATATAGCAGCTTTGTTGACCATTTCTCTCTCTGTGTTATCTAATAATTCATCTAGCATAGCATTCAGATCACTTCAATCTGGGTTTTGGGAATTTATGGCCATTTCCACATGCCTAGCTACTTTCTCCGGATTGTCCCTGTAACTCCCAATTGAGTTTTTCCACTGCTGCAGCTCTCCAAGGGAAAATGGTGTTTTTATATAAATCACTCCCTAATTTCCCACAGCCTGTCTCAGAGGTGCTTCTAATGCAGGATCTTCCCCCCCTTTTTCTGCTCTTGACCTTGTATGTTTAGCCACGGGACTAACTGCTTTCATAGCTTCTCGAGCTATCCTCCCCCTTTTCCTACCACCCTCCTCGCAGGAACCATCTGTATCGAAATCATCTTGTTCGCTTTTAATTGAAACTGCTTCATTGGCATTGCCTCTAGCTTTAACATTGCCCGCGCCGCAGGGTGGGGAGAGCGAGCAGCTTCGCCTGTCCCCACCCCTGCAGCTTGCAGTTCTCTGTACTGGGGAACAGTGCTCATTTCTGCCTTCCCGTCTGGGTTCGGGGAACTCGGGGAGAGGTGGCCAACCCGCCCCTTCCTCACCCCCGTGCCTGCCTCCGGAAAAGTCAGGGGGCGGTGGCCAGTCCGCCCCTTCTCCGCCTCTGGGGCGGTCAGGGGGCGGTGGCCAGCCCACGTCTCTGCAGCCTTCGTGTTCGCCCTCCACCCCCGCCGAGACTGGGTGGGGAGATCCCTCGCCCCGCTCCTCTGGCTTGGAGCTGACTGCTTGCTCTCTCCCCCCCCCGCCCGGACGGTGGCGGCGGCGGCGGCGGCGGCAGAGCCACAGCTCCTCCACCCCCCACTCCTGTGGGCTGCCCCTGGGGCAGAGGTGGTGGCGGGGGCGGCAGTGGCAGAGCCAGCGCCCCTCCACCCCCTGTCCCCACCCCCGCCTGCTGTCCCAGTCCTCTGTCTCCCACCCCCACTTGTGCGGGCTGTCCTTGCAGCAGGGCTGGCGGCGGAGGAGCCGGTGCCCCTCCACCCCCTGCCCCCACCCCCACTTGTGCGGGCCGCCCCGTGGTTGCACAGGGTGGGGAGACCCTCCTCCGTTTCGCAAAGCTGGGGCCACCATATCTACATCTGTCATATCAATCTCTCTGTTCGTATTTGTATGCGAACTGACTTGCTGTTGCTGTTTCCCTCCTCTTCTCTTTCTCAAAGCCATTTCCATGGTATTTTTCTCTACTACATATGCTTCTTCCCTGTTCAGATACATAGTAAAAAGTTCTGCATATCTTAGTTCATCAAACCTACGTAACGATCTCAGTTCTACTATCAGGTCACTAATGATACCATTTTCCAAGCTACCAAAACGAGGCCATTTTCCTTGACTTAATTTTAAAGTTGGCCAAGCTCTTGTTGACAACCTGATTAATTCTCAGGTGTCCAGGGTGGTTTTTTGCCCTGTTAGCCATTTCCAGTGTTTTATTATCAACTCTAACGGGCTGTTAGGAGGGATTTTCTCATTTTCATCACAAAAAATACCACTCATGCTTACTCACAAACAGAAAACTCTACCAGAGAAAAGCTTTTAACTCCGGAATTCAGCCTGCAATCCAGCCTTGGAATTCCGACCTCCCAGGCAGTTTATCTAGCTTACAACAACACAAACGACAGCACTTTAAAACTACTAGAAGCAACTAACTTTAACAGTTAACTGCGCGCGCGCGAAAATCTAGTTCTCAGCAGGATTCGAATCTACCACCTCCTGACGTCTCAACCAACCAACCAGCCAACCAACCACAGTTTCTGAGCAACTCCTGCGACTGCGTGGAGTGTAAACTCTAAACCTTTGTGGATTCCACAGAGGGCGTCCCCTCCTCTCCACAGTTTGCAGGGGAGAAGTTTAAGCTTTCCCCTTTTGTGGGCTTCTCCGCCCCCAACCTTCCCACCTCCCTCGGAGATCTCCTCCCCTAATGCTGGCACAATATCGGTCCCCCTTTTAACTCACCTTCTTTTCCGTGCTTCTGCCTTCCCCTGCTGGGTCCTAAAGTCCTGGTCACAGCCCTGGATGGTTGCTCCGGCCCCTCTATAATTTGCCGGCAGAAAGAGGGGCAAAGCAAGATGTTTTCCAACCCAAGACTGCGAGTTTCAAGGTCTTTAGAGTCCCTTCGTGGTCGCCAGCAACTGATGCATTTCCTGGTCTTAAAAATCAAGAGGTGAACACGGTTAGAAGGGGAAAAAGGGTTTTACCTTGGTATTTATTGTAAGGATCCTTAGGTGCACCACGAACAGGTTGAATACACTTCTGTGCACCCCACCATCGCCACCGCCCAGTCTCTCTCTCTTAGCTCTGGTCTTACATTCCAGGTCTTACTAATTAGCATATTTATCAAATATTCCCTAATGAGAGGCTCAAATGAGCCCCCCCTCCCAAGGAACCTTCCCCTGGATCTTAGTTTACAAAATGTGTTCTGGAGAGGACCTTGGGGTCTGGGCACCCTGGCACCCTAACTATGAAGCCTCTAAAATGTTTAGTCTCTTAGCTTAACAAACAAGTCCAAGAATGTAGGCAAAAAAGCACCAAGAATACAGAAGTTGCAAAAAGGTATAACAGGGGTATAAAAGAAAAGACAAGACAAAATTCATCATGGCATCACCACAACAAACTTCTCAAAGGTGCTGGCTCACAAGCCACAACACACAGCCACAAGCTCCCCACTCCATGGCAAACTTCAGGACCAAGTATGGAGTAGAACAGGACGGCCGCACTGTGCCCAGGCAGAATGAGGGAGGAGAGAAATAAAGGCAGAGAAGAGAGAGAAACAACAGAGAATAACACCTGTCCTAGATCTATAAACTAGGATCTAGGAACTAGAATATCATCTAGTTCCTAGATCCCATATTCATCCTGTTCTGTGAATGGTCTGGAGCTGGGCAAACAATGAGAGTGAAAGAGAAAGAGAGAGGAAAGAGAAAGAGAGGGGAAAGAGAGTGAGGGGTCCCGATCTGCTCCCTTTTACAGCTAACCTGCTGCAGCCTCTTATGTAAAGTAGATTTTTTGTGCTGTTTTGTCATGCATGCACAGCCAGCCCTGATGCTGCAGAGGGGCAGCCCTTCTTCCTTCCTGTAGTGGTATGCCTGGGGGGAAGCCCATGGCTGCACACAGCTAAGTCAGGTTTAGGCAGTCACGGCCTGGGCCACTTAGAGAACAATTGCCTTCACCAGTCACAAGTTGCCCTTCACTATCCGCTCTCCAAGTCATGGTGGTGCAGGTCCCAGTGGGGCTGAGTTGTAATATGGAGTGAAGGGCTAAAACAAAATACATTTCTGTCACTGGGGCTGCTTCAGCACAGCCTTGGAAAAGGAGAGAGTGTCCTACTGGCACAGGAGAGACGTTTGTGACCTTCAGCACACCACAAAAGCAGAAGCTTGAAAAAAGTATTTTCACCCATTTCCACTGCCAAAGGCAACTAATAGTGGTCCTTGCTCTTCAACTATGGTTCCACATTAGAAATACTGCTCTGTAAAACTGAAAGAAGGGGATTCTTGCCCAGTAGTAATTTTGAATTTTCTTTTTTTTTTTCAAGTTAGACTATGTCACAAACCCAGTTTATGGTGACACACAAGTAATCTGCTTAGTCTGACCTCCATGTCCATAATACGCAAGCTGTAAAACTGGGCAAAGAAAATAATCTATAAAGAAAATTAATTAAAAAGACTTTGTAAAAAAATAATGTGTGAAGTTGGAGAAAGAAGACTGTCTTTTGACTGTACAGGGCTCTTCTGACTGAATGAGTATAGCATCATCTGGTTTCCACTGAAGTATCTGTTGAGAATGCAGGATTCATATTCTTCAACCTTTGCTTCAAACTTTCTATTTCTGAAGCTGCTCATGCCAGTGAGAACAATCAATTAGGTATTTTCGGAAAGTGAAAGAGCTGTAATTTCCTGGATAAACATCATCAATCTGAAATCCAGTTGGAATAACTGACATGGTTAGTCCTGGGGTAGGTGTCACATCAACCATGAATGCTTTGCCTCAAAACTCTCGAGAAGTTACAACTGAAAAGGTCATTTTACAAAGGGTTGTTTTAAGGAATGAATGGAAATTATTGATGATTTTAGGTTTGGTCTCATTCAGACTTACAACATTTCAATTCGTATTCAACCATTTACATACATAACTTTGTTTCAGCAGCATGTGAAAACTGGTTTGTTATTTCTTCTTTTCACTGAGGATTGTTTATTTTTAGCAAGGGGAGGCATTATTCTTCATCAGAGATTTTTTCAAAGAGATTTAATAGTGTCTGTGTATCTTTCTTTTGAAGACCTCCAGCTCCCCTCAAACTCCTTTGATTTCTGTTTTGCCATGGCCAGAGGAGGCTTTCAAAAAAGATGTCTGTGAGTAGTCAGCTGAAGGGGGTTCCTTACAACCAGCTATCCTCATTTGGATTTCAATATTCCATCTGTTGCTCATAGCTATCCTACTGTGCATCATAATGTAGAGAACTTGCAAACTTATTCTCATGTTTGCCCGAAAAATCCAGCCCCATGGCCTCGTCCCCAAAACCTATTTTATCACAAAGTGACAGGATCCCATTTATTTCCGACTCTTTCAATTCACTTGTTCCATTAGGATTGTCATAATTGTGCTTTGGAAGATTTAGGTAAATCCAATCAAGCACCTGCAGGATGATGCTAAGAGATTATCCAGCATATCCACTATTGCCATAATTTGCTGAGTAAACTACTGAAAAGATGAATCCCACATTGAACAATGAAGGAAGCACCACACTGGCAGGGTGAAGTTCTTCCTTTCAGCTGGGAATAAGCTGGTGGTGTTTGATAGACATTACCTTGAAGGAAGGCCAACCTTCAGCTTGATGAAACCTGCGGGTATGTAATTCTTTGCCCAGGATTATTTTTTGGAAATATCTGCAGGAGCTTCCAGAACTCTTTGAAAGCTAAGCAGACACTTGAAGTAGAAAATGATCTGGAATTTCAAAGCATAACTGGAACAGGATGCCCTGATTTTTGCACCAGTTTAAGGATGAACATCTGTGTTTCATTTGCAAGATTTTTACTCTGCACAGTCTTAGGGATAGGGGAGTATCTTCTCTCACTCCTTATGATCATCTTTTACTTTTTCCTCGCAATATTTACTGGTAACACACAGTTTAAAACCACTGCCTGAATAAATGAACATTTGTAGCAAGGTCAGAATACTTGCTCTGTTCAGTTTCTTTTCCTTTTTTTTTTTTTTTTTCCAATAAAACAATTAAAAATTCCTATGAATGATGCTACAGCTGTTAACAAAAATACAGCCTGGGAACTACAGCCATAGCTATCCAATAGTTCTGAAACTTCCACAAAGAAAGTAACCTTTGAAAGGTTCCTTATTGCCGTTCGTTGTGGTTCGGGAGTGAGGGAAGCAAGACCCCAACTCAGTATGAGTGATAAGCAAGCTTCGTTTATTCACTGCACATAGTTTTTCTTTTATACTATACAGCTTTGATACTATTAATAAGACACTTTTCTCATAACACAGTAGTTATTGTTTCTCTTGGCTTGGGGCCAGGGACTTTCCACTCTTCTTCAAGGTCAGTCTGCCCTTCACCACATTAGCACATTTTTAGTACACTTTTAACTGCAGGCCTCTTGCTTGCCCAGGCCTTGCATTGGGTGAGAGCTGCCATCGGCGAGCCAGCTCTCCACAATACCCCCTTTTTCTTTTGGGCAAGCAAGACACAGTCTTGGAGCTTACCAAGCTTTTGGGCAATACATGACCAAAGTATTCTTACCATTATAAGAACTATCAAAATGATGCAAACCCGTGTAGCAAAGCGTTGTGACTCCCAGGTGGACACCCCTATTAAGCAGGTTCTAAAAGGGAACGCAACTGACCCCAATGCTAAGCAAATAAATGACTGGCCAGTTATATTAGCAAGTCGTGCCCATATGTTTTTACGGGGCGGCAGATGAAAGATCGCAGTTGTTGGAGGGATGATCAGAGCCGCTGTCAGTGCTGTTGTCAGACACAGCAGCTTTTGTCCATCGCGCAGGCACCCACTTTGGCCCTGTTGGGGTAAGCACATACATATATCCTCGGCCACTACATAAAACATCTACTGGGCCTACCCATGCGCCTGTTTGCACATCCCGATACCGCACTTTTATCCCATTGGGTTGAGAAGCAACTTGCCCATGAATGCTGGCTGGTGGCACGTCATGATCCCCAAAAATACACAAAAAGTTAAGCACAAAAAGCATCTTACTTAAGCGTTCTTATATATCTGCAACATTTGTCATCTTTGCTAAATATGTTTTACTAATGAGACTTGGAAAATTTAACAATGCCCATTGTAAGATGTTTGAGTTTTGCAATGACCATTGCCAATAATTTTTAGTTAATGGGAGAAGAATATTTTGGGGTTTCATCTAGTGTTCACTTTTGTGCCTTGACTGCAATTTTTTGCTATAGCCTCCATTCGTGCAGTTACAGATTTTCCCAAGCTGAATGGCAAAAATACCCACTCTAAGATCTTTAGTGGGTGCCTAGCTTAGCCATCCCACTCCATCAGTATAGCCATCACACGATTTTCTTTATGCAACACAGCCATGGATGATGGCAAAGTAGGAGACCAATGATCTCCAAAGAATTACATAATTTTGTAGCAATTTGAGTAAGGGCCTTCTGTTGTTTTTCAGATAGCTTGTACAGCAAATTGGCTTGATTTTCCCTTTTTATCAATGGCATTAGGGACTCAAGATCTTCATTAGTTATGCCACAGGTACCACGAATCCACTGTATGTCCCCAATTAATTTTTGAGCATCTGTCAAAGTCTGAATTCCTGTGCAAATTGTTAATTTCTGAGACCAAATTTGGGCTTCAGTGATAAGCATCCCCAGATATTTCCATGGGGCTTGCTGCCAGACTTTTTCAGGGGCAATTTG
This sequence comes from Monarcha castaneiventris obscurior, assembly GCA_026261815.1. Taxonomy (NCBI): domain Eukaryota; kingdom Metazoa; phylum Chordata; class Aves; order Passeriformes; family Monarchidae; genus Monarcha; species Monarcha castaneiventris. The sequence continues at coordinate 953,518 of JAMPIT010000348.1, read as the reverse complement.
AAGGCCTGCCTCTTGTATTTACTGCTGTAAGGCAGGTAGCAGGTTTGCAACATCTGTATGTTCCCCTGCTATCAGAATATCATCCATGTAATGATAGATAAGACACTGTGGGTACCTTTTTTTGTTTGTTTGTTTGTTTTTTCCAATGGAGCTAGCACCAAGCAACACACACAGCTGGCACATCATGGGAGAATTACACATCCCTTGTGGCAACACAACCCATTGATACCTCTTTGCTGGCTCTGCCTTGTTTTCTCAGAGGCAAACTGATGTTTACCTAGACAAGCAGGTAACCACTTTAGACTTGCTGGCAATAAAACACTTGTGTACCTTCTCTTCTAGGTTAGTAAATTAGCTAGGTGTTGCTATTACACATTCAATTACGGATTCTTACATCAAACCTTTTGGAAATTGGTTCCACACACACAAATCTTCAGACTGGCATCATTCTGCCAGGGATCAAATTGATGCTCTACTTGCAAAAACTTTTAGTGTAAATATTGCACTATCCAAATGTTCTTGGGGAGCCATTCCTCATTTCTGTTCAGTGATAACCTGTGCAGCTGTCACTGTGAACATGAAGGCAACATACTAGTAAGCGAACACATGTTACACAACAGTAAAGTCACACCAAGCAAGAACAAACAGGATAATACATACAATTCACAGCACATGATAAAAGGACAGTAACTTAGAACAATACACTTTCAATTGCCTAAATACTGACCTATCACCCAGAGTCTGCCATAGCTGGTGACTCCACTTCACGAGGCCCTGGAAAAACCTTCCCGGGCAAGGCTTCCAAATGTACCTTGAAAGGAGTCCAGCTTCTATACATCCAAATCAGCAAGTCAAAATGACTCAATTACAGTTTTAGTGCAGAAACACCTGGGTCTGTTGGCATATTGCCCAACCAGGTACGGCCAGGGCTTGGCCAGAGCCAAGGCCTTAGCTGGAAGGGTTCCCTAATTTATCTTACAAACAAGCCCTTATTAATAACAGCTGTGAAAGTTTCCTAAAAGGATCCATGTCTTGCAAATAGCTATACAACAGTATGTGAAAGTCTGTGCAGCAGCTGGCTTTGTCATTTATCCTTAGCAAAGTTATCAGTGGTACCACAAAAAAACTGCAAACAACCAAAGAAATGCATATGCATAACACAGAATAATATCTTCTGGATGATGCCATTCACGACATGCCTGTGAATTCACAATATGACACTAAGAACATATTCAGAGTCGTTAATACAGCAAAGGCAACTGACTTAGGAAATCGGGGTTACATTTTCTTGCACATTTGTGTGTATATGACAATAAAGCAAAGCAAAAGCAAGAAAGAAAGTATTAAACACCTTACAATCAATCATATGCATAATTTGGAATTGTTACTCATTCTTTTCTGCTACCTATGAAAGATAAAACAGCAAAGATTGTTATGAATAATTATCACAATTGACTAATGCAGAACACTTATACTCATGGAATTTTCAATTAAGTTGAGGTTCTAAAAAGCCACATTTTACATACCTTTACAATTTATTACCTTATATTTTTGAACAGTTACTTGCCAATTCATCATAATTATTTTGATTGGTTCAATCTTATCCCTATAAAAAAAGAACTGTATCTTTCAGTCTAAAGTTAACATCACTGAAACTGGAGAAGAATTAATCTGAACATAACAGGAATTAAATGAACATAACTTAAACCTAACATCACTTAAATGCAACAAAACTGAAGTCAGAGTTGAGTGTTCCCTTTTCAACTGATCCTCAAAATTGGCCTGATTCTATTATTTTCTCTCAAGAGCTGCTGTAGATCTACCGGATCTGCAGGATTGTTGATGCATGTTCCACGTTGTATTTTCTGTGGCTTGCTGTTGCTGCATCTCCTTATTCTCTGTGGATGTTTATTGTACGTATCTGAGGGTGCAATAACAGAAGCGGCCACAGGTCGCGCTGTAGCCAGAGGACAAGTAACTTGTTGGTCACAAAATGGCGGAGACGGAAGCACATAACATTGTTTACAATGCTAACCAGGGCGCTGCCATTTTGTTGTACGGAATAGTCCACAACCCTGCAACCGTATTACAAACCTTCGGAGCGAAGCTGTAAGGCTGACCTCACAGCACTCTGCGCAAAAGCAGGCAACTCAGGGGGACCGTACACCGCAGATAAGGGTTTTTGTCTAAAGCTGCTTTTGTTGCTCTGTCTGCTCAAGCCCCGAACAGCTCGCTCCGTGGACTGTGAAACCGTCCGAGACGAGCCCGCACCCCCCCTGCACGCCCCCAGACACCATATGCTTCTCCTTTGCTGTTTCTGCTGTGCTGCCAATTATATTCAATGTTCTGGGCAGCCTGAGATTTGTTACAGTTCGAATTTCGGCTCTCAGCCGGAAGAGCAGCAGGTGGGGCTCCCCCCTCCTCTGCTCTGACTTGCTCTCGCAGCCCTTTTTTGCCTCGGGGAGCTGCACTCTGTAACCCCCGGGGCTAACACAGTCTGACTGCTTAATACTTTAATACACAGATTCGGTATATGAATTAGGATTCTTAAAGAATCCTTTCTCAATACCGAAAGTAATTAGTCCTGGAACAGACTTCAGCCCCTCTAGCCCCTGCTTTCCTAGAAAGCTTAAAAGCAATTTACAGGCTACCTCCTGCTCCATTTCTCTGTCTCGGCCAGCCGGCTGCCGTGTCTTCAGGATCACCCTCTGGCTTGTCCCTGTTGCGGCGTTTTCGGGATCACCCTCTGGTTCGTCCCTGCAGCTTTCCAGAGTGTAGCCTTCGTAGACGGCAGGCTGGCTTCTGCTTCAACCCAGGCATGGTGCGGATTCCTCACTGCATGGCAGCTCGCCGCAGCTTTTGCCCTCCGGTGCGCTGCCACCGGCGCTTCTCCGCGCTCACCCCCCTGCTGTGGTGACCCCCCGGTTCGGCAGAGTCCCTGTCCCTGTTCGGGCGCCAATTTGTTGCCGTTCGTTGTGGTTCGGGAGTGAGGGAAGCAAGACCCCAACTCAGTATGAGTGATAAGCAAGCTTCATTTATTCACTGCACATAGTTTTTCTTTTATACTATACAGCTTTGATACTATTAATAGACACTTTCTTTTTCTAATAACACAGTAGTTATTGTTTCTCTTGGCTTGGGGCCAGGGACTTTCCACTCTTCTTCAAGGTCAGTCTGCCCTTCACCACCTTAGCACATTTTTAGTACACTTTTAACTGCAGGCCTCTTGCTTGCCCAGGCCTTGCATTGGGTGAGAGCTGGCATTGGCGAGCCAGCTCTCCACAGTTCCTCCCTTTTTAACAGGGCTGGGTAATACATGTAGAGAATTCAAGCAGCGGATCATCACCAACTGAAGGTTTACTGTATTTTATGGATATTTCCTCATCTTCATGGTCTTTCTAGATTCTTTGTGTCAGACTTTGGCTGCAGAGCATACCCTCATAAGCATTGCTATTGCATAATTGCTTTCCCAAGCATTAAGTACAAAAGACTGTGCAATTCATTAGTTTGGAAGTGCCCCAATATGGGCAGCAGCAGTTCAGAGGTAATGAAAATGTAACTGATGCTAATTGCCTTTGCTTTTATTTATGTAATGTCTAATCTGTTTATAAAAAGACGCTACTCTTCTGGCACAGTTCTGAGCTCAGATCCAAAGAAGGGATGAAAATTAACATTTTCTGTGCCAAAACAATCATCCAAGGTACCTATTTCTGCCTCTGAAGTAACAGCTTCTACTGGCTGTTTACAACTATCTTTTCTGTGTATCAGCAGATCAATGCTGCAACAAGAAACATCACTTAAAAGGCCAGATTATCCACTGACAATGTCAAGTAGCACTTTTTAAGTTCTAGTCAGAGCAGGAGCTGCCTGGAGCAATTCCTTTGGACAGCTGGAACTTTCTGTCCAGAGAGCTCCCACACCTCTGAGTTGTCAAAGTGGAAAGAAGTCACTCAGCCACCTAATTTGGAGCTGGTCCAGCTTGTTTCCAACAGAATCACTATTTCATCTGTGAAAATAACTAGAAATTAAGTTTCTGGACCACTCAAGGAACTAATTTCTAAAGCTCATCAAGTGTGCACACAGGTACATCCCTGATAGTTGGTAATAGCATGATTATAGTGAAATTACTATTTACAACTCAAAACTTCAGTCCCATCTCTCTTGCCAGAGAGCAGATTAAATAAAGAGCCTTATCTTTTGTTGTGAGGGGCAGGTTGTTAGTCTCAGATACTCACAGTGACTCTGTTCGCTGCCCAACAGATGAAACTGTCAACAAAAAACCAGCTCTGACTCCATAAAAATTGTTCCGGCACAACAGACTGGATTTTCATGGTGAAACCAACCTCCAGAGATGTCCAAGCAGCATACTACATAATGAAAGGAAAGCAGAGACAGTGGCATGCACACCAAGAGCTATTTGCTTCCATCATAGTTACAAATTAGCTGAACAAAGTTAGTTTTGCCCATTTCTCTGCCTACATTTTGCTGAAGGTTCATGTCTCATGCACAGTTCTGATGCCTGGAAGGATGTCAGGTGCAGTTAAAGGAACCTCAGAGGATGTGGCTGTTTTCTACCAGGTCAAGTGTTCCAAAAATTACTCTTTACGTGGAAGATGCTACTGTACAGAGTGTTTGAAAAATGGTATTTCACCTGAGGCAAATCTAACTAATTCCTAGCAGGGGAAAGGCCTGGCTGAGAAATGAATTAGTTTCACATCTTTTTTTCAGTTCTGAAATCTTTAGTGCCTTTCATCTTTCTTAGTTCTATACAGAATTGGAAAAAAACCACCAAAACCCACCAAAAACAACAAACCACCCCTCCTTTTTCTAAGTTTGCTGAAGATAACCCCCTTCTCCTATCTGATTTAGCTAATCAAAAATAATTTTATTATAGCAGCAGTGCTGTTTTCTAAGAATCATGGAATAAAAATTATTTGAGTTGGAAGGGACCTTAAAGCTCATCTTCTTCCAGGGACAACTTCCACTATCCCAGGTTGCTCCAAGCCCCGTCCAACCTGGCCTTGGACACTTCCAGGGATGGGGCAGCCACAGCTTGTCTGGGCAACCTGTGTCAGGGCCTCACCCTCACAGCCTCCCACAGGAAAGAGTTTCTTTCTAGCATCTAATCCTCTTTTAGTTTAAGATCATTGCACCGTGTTCTGTCACTATCTTCCCATATATAAAGTCATTCTCTCTCCTTTTTAAGTCTGGATTTAAATCACACTCTACTGTTGCTGTTGGATAAAAGGCTGGCAAATGTCTTTGCATATTCTTTACTAATCTGCTTCATGTCTCTTGTGCTAATGAGGGCTCTGCTCTAAATGCTCAAAACAGTATCTACCCCAGTTAAAGCAAGGGTTTTTTTCTAGGAATTCTTTCAATAATTACTGTTACAGCCTTTTTCCAGGTTGCACTGAAGCTTTAGGAACAATTTCTGTTATTAAGGGATAATGTTTTTTTCTTGAAAGAAGTAGTGTTGGTTTTTTTCCCTAGAAAGTTACTGCATTCATTTTGCACTCTGAAAGGTTCACGTGGAGAAGTAACTCATGGAACTGAGAACTAGGCAAGAACTTCAGTTCCTAAACTGGCATAAAATGATGTACTCACCAAAAAAAATGCTCTGGTGTAGGCTTGGATGAGTGATGGCTCAGTTCTGATAGCTGAATATTTTTGCATCAGATATTCACTGAAATGTTCATACACTTAAGTAATATAGTTAATTTCCTTGCTATAAATAAAATATGTTTCCTAGATGTTGCCACACACAGGTAAGGTTATCAGTTATATGTTTTGATAACTAGTTCCACTGGGATGATATGTTCCTACATTTGTCATTTTATCACATAACCTTTTCTTTTTCTCTTCTGTAGAGCAGAAACACCTCTGTGAACTTTGGCCAGTTACAACTACGAAATGGTTTTGGTTCTCATCATGTAGTCATTTTCTGATTGTTTAATTACTTTCGGCACCAGTGTTCTGGAAATAGCTCCTTAAATCTGCTAGCCTACTAGATCCATTTTCTTAGCACCATCTTTATATTTGTTCTTCATTATATCCATTAGGCATGGTATTTGGAGATGTGATATTTGCACAGAAAGGAGCTAGGTGGCTCAGCCTGATTTCTGTGGATAATAATTTTCTATTGATTTCCTGTCTGATTCTTGTTTCTCATTGCCATTTTTTTGGGGGTGGGGGGCGGAGGGACGATATAGGCATGGCATGAATGCTTGCTACAATTGTTTTAAGATTTGGTAGCATAATCTATTGTAGTCCAAGTTGAGAGAAAATTTTCACAAAATTCCAGGCCACCTGATACTGTTTCCTTGCAGGTTATGCCCTGAAAACAAAAACCATAAAAATAAAAAAAATCCCCAAACAATACCCTCTCTCTGCAAAAAAAACCAAACCAACCACAAAACAAAACAAAACAACCAAACAACAAAAAAACCCCACAAAAAAAAAACAACCAAAAAAACCCCTCCCAAACCAAAAAAACAAAGCATGAAAAATATTACAAAGGTCCATGTTTGTGTTCTAACTTTTGCATGTATTGGGCAAGATAAGTCACTGGTGAATTCAAAACTGAGCAAAAGATATCTGTATTTTCAGCAGTGCCCATGTCTTGAAATTAAACAAGAGCCTTTCACTCTTCTGTGTTCTTCTTAGAACAACATCTGATACTGTGGATTTTCACATGCTGGGGTTTTTATTAGTTTGACACGGACTAACATACATTGATAGCAGGTTCTCTGTGTGATATATGTTTTTCTATTTTTAACAAAGAGTCTGGTTTATAGCAATTTTTACACAGCTATGGTATATCTGTTATTGGGACTTAAGCATTATTCCTTATATTAAAGCTTGATTTTGATCCTCTGTACCTCTAAGGAGCTTTATTGATATTTCTTAGTGGATACTAGACAGATTACTAAGACACGGTACAAAAAAGTATTATTTGTGAAAACTGATTCTAGATGTAGGTCATGGAGATTCCATTAATAATCTTCCCTTAGAGACAGCATATAGACCATAAACTATTCTTCATCAAAAACAGAGTACTTACATGCTACTCAGATATTATTTTTTATATGAGGTTTTACAGTCAAACTATGTGGTTGCAATAATATTCTCTAGCTGCTTGGGTAGGTTTCTAAGTGATGATGTCAGATGTTATAACTATTTCTCATAAATCTGAGTATTTAATATAGTCCCAGTTTCGAACACAAGCTGTGTGAGTTATTGTCTGAGAATATTTTGGAAAACTCCAAAGAGCCTCTAGGTCTTTTCTTCTGTTTTATGTCCAAGAGAGCTCAAACACTTGTCTGTTTTGCCCCCTGAAGAGCTTTTATTGCATAACATCCTGACAAGACACCCTTTTCTGGAGCAGAATTTTTCCCTTGGGAGTGCCCACATTAAAACCTGCATTGCAGAACCTGCTTTAGTTAATAAATGTGACAGCCTTTGTAAAAGACTGTTTTCTCCTGTCAGCTGTGAAAATTCCTCCTCTGTCATGCAAAAAGTCTGATGCTTTCCCTTGCACTGGGGCGGGAAGGCTAGCAGGTGCTTTTTCAGTGTATTTAGTTCGAACAGCAGTTCTGTTTACAGAGTGCTGTTCTTTTACTGTCTCTCCCAGATGTGCTGCTCAAACCAAAGAAAGGTATATATGATAACAAGCACCTTTGCATTTGTCTACCAGGCTGGCTGTACAGCAGCTGAGTTTGATCACAATTTGTACAGGCAGAGATCATCTTCTTCAGACCAGTGGTGTGTCTTGGGATGTGTAAGAGCTCCTCCATACTTGACCCCTAGGCACTGCCTAAAAATACACATCAGAATGTGCTTTTGTCAGATTACTCCTTCTGCATCTGCCTGCTTACACCAAGCCTTTGCAGAAGGACCTTTAGTTGTTCTGTACTGACTGATAAACCAAAGTCCTTCTTCTGTCAAGTTAGATTAATTTACTGGACCTGTACTTCCTTCTGAGAGCTGTTAAGGCTCATCTGCTACTTACGCCTTGTGATTTCTGTACTCTGCTGTCTGCCCCCAAACCTGCCTCAACATCTGGCACTTTCAAAGTGGTTGCTGTAAGCTCTTCCTTTACCACTAGATTGACTACTAACTTACCCAGACAGCTTAATACAAATACCCAAGTTTAACTTACTGCTAGAGTGACAAATTACATTCTTTCCCCTTCCACCTCCAGATCATGATGGATGTGCTACTCGGACAAATCTTTCGTCAGATAGATCCATGTGTCTCAATCAATGCAGTTAGTCTTGAGTTCAGTCACCCTTGGAAACTACAGACAAGAAAAGATGGTGTTCTAGGTTACAATATAGATGTATTCTATTACCACCAGCTGTGGGCCATTAGCTGTCATCTCCTGCTATGACCCACCCCTGATAACAGATATTGGGCCATCAAGAAACCACTGCATGACTCATGGACTTATCTCATCCTATTGCAAGATGCTCCGCCCAGGAGGGAGGAGCCAAGCATTCCCACCTGGATATAACCTGGCCTTGGAATTGCCTAAAGGAGCACTGTCTACTGGGTTCCCAGAGGACAAGAGCTACCACTGGACCTTCAGCTGGAGACCAGACCTTCCACAGGATCACTGCTTCAACTGAACTACTTCATTTGGACTGCTACCACCACCCTAACAGGGTGTCCGGTTGTACCTGACTTTGTCAGTGCTTTTTCCTTGTATTATTTCACTTATTTTTTAAAATATTTTTGCCTATTAAATTTTAATCCTGACTTGTGCTCTCCCACTGGTTTGTTTTCAAACCAATACAGATGGTTTCAAATGACTGACAACTGGTGGTGGTTTGCCACAGAACAAACAAGCACACATTACTGCCTATCCTATCTGGATAATCAGTCTCTCATTCTGATTTTTCCTTTAGTCCTCCTCACTTTAGTGGATGACCTGAAATGGCATTGCATTATTACTTGGATTTTCCAAAGTTGTGCTCAGTGTACCTCTTCTGTTTCAGCCATTTCAGAGATGGACCATGAGCTTCTTCACAGCTTAACTCCATATCCTGGGCATTTACCTCTGCAAAGGCTAAAATTTAATAATATAGAGGTGTATATGTGCAAAGATAGAGCCTTTTATCTATATTTTATGTAATGTCTTCTCATTTATTCAGTGCTATTATCCTGCTAATACTCACTGAAAGGTGTTTACCTACATCTGTAGCAAAAACTAGGATCTGCAGTGTCTTCTATGACTTTATCTTCCCTACAAGGATTTTAAAGCAAAATGCCCTACCTTATTCTATGATGACATATGAGGTAACAAAATCCAAGTTTACCTTAAAAAAATTAGGTGTTTTAGAAACAAAATAAAACAGATTTAATCTTTTCCAATAAAAGAGCAGGAAGTGGGTTTAAAAGTTCTGTTGCATTTCTGCTGCTGGGCTGAGAAGTGTCCTATAGCTGTGGAGCTCTGCAAGTGTAGTAGGATTTTTTTCTTCCCAGTGTTTGGGAACAGTTCGAGAAATCAACTGGAAGCTGCAGTTTCATGATGATTTCAAGATGTTATACTTTGTAGCCCTTGCATCGTCATAAATACACTTGGTGCTTAAGATTGTGTGTGTACATATATACGTATATATATTTACAAGTTTTGTTAAGGATCCTTTAAGTATCTGCTGTAGGCATTTCTCATGTGAATTCCAGCTTCTGAAATTCAGATCTACTGCATAGGAAATGAACTTCTGAACTAAAAAAAACAAAATAAAAGGAAGAAATATACATCCTGAAACTGCCTAGACTGACACCTTTAATCTTTGGGCCAGGATAGGAATTATCCGTTATTCAGGATTCTGAAATGACTCTTGCTGCACCTTTGATACCTCTTAGGTCAGTCTCATGAGTGCCTGCTCAGACCTTTGTCATGTTGTCTGTCATCTTCTTAACTAACAGAATAAATATGAGATGGCTCTTCAGGCAAGGGGAGTGAAGATTAATTGAAAGCCATGTAGTTTTTTGAAGATGCTGAGTTTTTATCCTTTAGGTCCTTCTTCCTTTATATGGCAAGAACAATAGAACCTTGACAAAACTACAGAACTCAGTTTTCCCAATAAATATAGAAAGCAATGAAAGGACTTGTGCACTTTATTTTTTTTTCAGCCTATGTGGAATGGCTGATTATTGCCCAGAAGAAAATTCCTCTGACAGCTTTCATTTTCATCCTGAAAGTTTACCACATGATAAAAGAAATCAAGACTTCTGATGGCAATTTATTTACATACATATCAATATCTCCTAGAACATGACTGAATAAATTAGAACCTTTGGGTTAGTAATTCAGTGTCAGTAGGCTTGCAGTTCCTGTGCATTAAAACAGGAATTTCTTCCTTTATTCTCTAGATAGTCAAGTAAATTAATATGTCAATGTGTTTATAATTAGTAATTCTGGGTTAGTTTTGGATTACTTTTTAGAGTAGCAGGACTTTTAAAGTATTTGTTTAACTCTGCTCATTTCCAAATTACTGAGTCCTTGTTGCATTTCTGAGTTAACAAATGAGTAATATCAAGTCTGTATTTCCAGTGGATTTATAGAGTTAAAACATGTATCAGAGTCTTGTTCTTACTTGGGAATACATCCCTGTATCAGTCCAGTGTAGGGCCTGGGCATAAGAACGATTTTTATTAGGCTATGTCATGCACTACATAGTTGCTATAAAGATAGCTGATATATCACAGTGTCCTGGGTTGCAGTATATTCTATTCCCATCTTCATGAGCTGCTGAGACCAGGTGTGGTGGTGTTCCCCTGCCTCCTCCCTCCGGATTATCTCCTGTTAATAGGCCCATCAGTGCCTCGCCTCAGGAACTCACCATCCCATTGTGAGATGCTCCACCCAGTGGGAAGGGGCCCATGTAGCACACCTGGATAAAAGTCTGGAGTTTTGAAACAGACTGTGCCACTTCCACTGGTTCTTCCCAGCGGAGCAGCTCTCTTTTCCACTGAAGTCCCAGCGGCGCAGCTTCCTTCTCTGCCACATTCCCAGAAGATAACTACACCACTTCTACAGGATCACTGCTTTGACAGAGCCACAACTGCCACTCCAGAAAGACTGCAACCACCACTGAATAGGACTGCTACCACCACCCTGCTTGGCAGGGTGCCAGGTCATACCCCTACTCTGTCAGGTTAAACCAGTGTTTTCTGTATTATTGCTTTATATATATATATATTAGTAAAAGAACTGTTATTCCTATCTCTTATATGTCTGTGCCTGAAAGCCCCTCAATTTCAAATTTATAATAATTCTTTGGGGGAGGGGGGTTACATTACCCATTCCAGAGGGGGCTTCTGCCTCCCTTTGATAGATACCTGTCTTTTAAACCAAGACACACAGTAAATGGTTACGGAGGTGCAATGATAATGCCAACAAAAAATAGTAATATGATGTAATCAAATATTCTGTATTGTAGTAAGAGCACCAAACAACTTTTTTTTAAAATTCAGAGTATCAATGTTTTATTGGTACTGGTTTGAAATACAGAGACAAAAAGTGCCTTGGGATGGATGAACAGAATTTCTGAATAACTTAGAGTGCACAAAAGTCTGAAGAGTACCAGAGTATTATCACAGGTGTGGGAAGCTGTGTTGTGTCCACGTGTGTTGTGTTTGGTCATTTCTGGGTGTCTGTCCAAATGAATGTCTCTGTGAAGAAAAGCCCTTAATAAAATTAGTGTGGCTAATTACAAATTGTCTTGCAGCACTTTTCGTCACAAAAGGATGAATGTCTTTAAATTGAGGGAGGAGAAAGAGACGCTTCTAAATTGTATTCCCTGCTCATTGCAGGGGGGCTGTGTCGCAGTGTCGGACGCGAACACACAGATTCAAACAGCAGGTAGCAGCAGGTCAGCCACCGAGCAGAGCGAAAAGGGCCCTGCCCACCTTTATTATCACACTTTTATACCTCTTCTAAAACAATCATACATTGGTGGATGAGGTTAACACCTCTAGCATTTTACAGGATAGGAACACAGTCTATCACCTTTCTCCGCCTTGGAGAAAGGAATGAACAACAGTCTAAAAGTTCAGTAAACATCCTTAGCCGGTTAGAAAACAAGAGCTATGTTTATAGAAAGAGCATGAGAACTTCTACTACAAAAGTAAAAACATGGAACACTGTGAAAACCGGGGCGACAGGGCTGGACTAGGTCCCTTCCAAATCATGATTCTATTCTAGGTCCCTTTCAATTCTATGATTCTATGAGTCTATGACATGCATTTTTTAAAAGTCATGATCAGTTCAATTTAGAGACTTACTCTCAATGAATTGTCTCACCATTTTCTGACATGTGGTACAAGCACGAACAGAGGGACTTGTTGGGGAATGCACAACCTTTTTTCCCTCTTCCACCAGAACAAAATTTGGAATTTTTTTTTTTTGAAGATTGATAGATTTCCGTTAATGGTTTATGTAGAGAAAGCTATATGCTGCTACTGAAAATATATTAGAACATTGATATTGACACTGAGTAACGTGGTAGAGGAAGGAAAATTTAAACTGGGAAGAAATGAGAAATGTTAAAACTGAGACAGCCTTGTACTTGCAGGGTGACAACTGGATTTTCACCTCTTGGTGTCACTGCAGCATTGGATATTTGCCGTTACTTGCCTGTGTTACTGTTGGATGTGAGTTTGTTTTTTTTTCTTTGGTTTGTTGTCGTTTTTGATTTGGGGGCTGGTTTATTTTTTTTAAACTGTAGTCACTACATCTGTTTTTCAACAAGTCAAAATGAAAGGTAGCGATTAAACTGGGAGCTGCGAATAGCTTTCAGATCTGCCAGTGAATTCTGTCGAGCATTAAACCAGGAGTGTGAAGCCTCAGGCACCAAATTGGTTTGGAATGAATGTGATTCAGAGATGGATAGGGAATACTCAGTTCAGGGGTTAGAAATCTGTCAAATCCATTGTAGTAATTTGTGAACTTGGTCAAGTCCACAGTAATCTTCCCCTTACATCTATACACTTCCCAATTCTTCTTTAAAAATGGGTGTCTTCTGATACTTCTACATAAATCTCTGTGATATGGACAGCATTTCACAGAGAACCTGTTTTCTTTAAAATGCTGTTCAGACTCTAAATTTATTTCAGGCAGTGATTTTCTCTGTGCTGTGTACAATGCATGTCATGCCCAATGCCTCTTGGCATTAGAGCTAAATTTTCTCTGAATTGAAGAAAGAAATGAAGGAAAGAAAAATAATTCTACACTGAACCAAGAGCATCCTAAGATAGAGGCTGATAGATGAACATGTGCTGTACCAATGACAGAGTGAATACGTTCCTTGGTGTCCCTATGTAGCTGGCTGCAACAGATTCTTTAATTTGCTTCTGCTCCTTTTTCTGCTATCTTTTCTCACCTATTTTGTCTCACTGGCCTCATCTCTTTGTTTAACATAGATATTTTTGTGCTTTTTCCTCCCCGGTCTCAAAAGTGAAAAGCAAGAATGAAGCCTTTAGCTGAAATACAGGATAAATATTGTGTGGATCAGGTTTTATAACAAAGTGATTTCTTTGTTCTTAGTTGGAGAGGATGTTGTCACCCTTGTCTTTAAAGCTTTGCAGTGTTCTGGCAGACTGTCAGTGCAGTGTTTGATAGTGGAGAATTTCTGCCATCAGACAGTGCAGGGGAGGCTGAAGAGTGAGGCACTTAAAGCCAACTATGATGCCTAGTGTTCGATGTAAATGCAATTTCCAAATGAGAGAAATGAGGCAATGCTGTACTGGCAAAGGTGCTGCATCTGTGAAACTGGAAAACTAGATGAAAACCAGAAATTATTCCAGCTCATAATCTCTCAAGAGAAAGAAGCAAGCAAAAGAAGCACTCATTTGTGTGATAAAATGCCAGTTTGTTTCTCTTGAGTCAATCAAATAAATTTGATTGCTCTTCCTTTACAGCCCTGCAGCAATGCATGGTAATGTGGCCTCAGAGTGAGTATAAAGATAATACTAACAGGGAAAAATGGTCTGTTGGGTCTTTATTTCCACCTCTGCAATCCCCTTCCCACCAAAAGGCTGGGAAGGAAAATTAAAATCAGTCTCTCTGGGCAGGCAAAATACATAAACACATGTATAGAAATAACTGATACAGCACTCCAGTGTCATGCATTGCTAAAAGTCACACAATACTCAAAAAGTTGTGATACTTGCAGCAAGTTATACAAGCACTAAAATTACAACTTGGTCATTTACAGCTTAAGAAATACATTTTCAGGAAACAAAATGGAAACACAAATTGATGTTTGGATTGAACAGAGTTTTGTCCATGCTACAGAAGCTTTTTATCAAAGAATATAGAATCTAATATTGTCTCCATATCAAAGCATCAGAGGCGAAACAAGAGCCATTCTGATCTTGAACAGCTTTAGTCAAAATTACCTTGAATCAATCTGAATGATTTTAATGTGTCATGAAGCACATAAATATAAAAATAGGCACAGGTATTGTCCAACTCTTCTGCAAAGATAAATGAATGAAAGATGAATCTCATGAGAATATTAGATTGTCTACTAAAAGGTGTTCAAAAGCCTTGAAGCATCTTTAAAATTGAAGGAAATGTGTCACTAGGAAAAATGAAAATTGAGCAGCTACAAAATCTACATCAACATATTGGTCTGTAAGGGTCTTAATTACTCTAATTTAGAAGTTACATTGTCACACTTTACTTTGAGAAGAGGTTTTAAAAATACAGGACTAAAATTTATTTCAGAAATAATTTAACATAGATGATGATTATGAATGTTACAACTGCCCTCTTAGCTTGTCTGAACTCCTGGAAAGTGTTATGTAAAAGCACAGGTGCATTTGTGCTCGGTATATTTATACTGAATTTATCATGATGGTGTCATTGCTATATAATAATATTTACTGGGGTAAATATTCTTGTCTTTTTTTTAAGGAATAATATGGTTCCCAATGGACAAATAAAGTAAATAAGCACTATGCAATGCAATATTGCATTTCAACAAATGTAATTATTATTAAAAGATAGCACTTTTTTTAATGGATTAGGTAACTGGTGACAGTACTTGCTGTCCCATTTCCTACTGTTCATGGTTCATATGAAAAAATACTTTTCAGGGTTTTTTCCCTTTTTTTTTCCTTTCCTCCACACAAAATTTCTATCTGTAGCTGTACATTTGGGATAGTTCCAAACTGTGCCAAGGATTTCACATGGACTGTTTCATTCTCTTAACTCCTCTGAGTGACAGTTTTTACCTCAAACTGTCAATCATTCATTGCTGGCAACCATACACACACAAATTCTTCCCCGTCCCCCTGAAAGTGTTCTGCAATGTCTGATCCAGCAGAAACTTTCTTGTGGGAATAAATATGGATAAATGTATATGATATGATATGATATGTATTTTTATATATACCTTGAATATTAATATATATAATATGCATGTATTCATACACAAATAAACAATATGTCTAGGTAGCTAAACAAAATAAGGGGTTTAGTTTTTTCAGTCCTGAGAAAATTCAGTTGTACCACTGAAATGCCCAACAGCATAAAAGTCATCTTCATTTCCTAAATTAGCCATGTACCTGGAGTGATTCCATTAACAACGCCAGCATGCCTCTTAAATTAAGTATTAATTTAACTTTAATTATGTATTCATTTAAATCAACAAGGAACCACAGTACCCATGAAACTCTGGAGGCTGTTTTGCTGAAAGGAGCAGATTAAAAGTTAGAAACTGAAGTAAACAGACACCATTAACTGGTGTTAGCAGCAGCCTCTGAGCCTCTCCACTGAAAGAGGTTTTCTGAAGGACCAGATTAACTTGGGATGCTTCCTTGCCTTTAGCTGACTTTCTAACAAGTCAGCAATATAGATAATACAGAATATTATAAAGCACTGTAAGTGTGGTAGGCTGTAATTAGTGATTAAAGCATCATGCCGGTAACTCAGTTAAAGATGCAGACGAAAGCACACAGAGTTTTAACTGTGAGTGTTCTTACCTGAGTTGAGATGCTAAAAGCTGAGTGTACTTTTGGGACATAGCTGGGATACCACCTCACCCACACAGCCAAGTGTGTCTCTGGGGCAGAGGAGTGGGAATGGATCACTTTATTTTTGGAGTTCTGGGAAGTAAAACCACTGTGTTCACATTGTAGCTGTCTCAAAACCTCATTGGAAGGTCTGGGAAAGGACATCAGGAAAGCCTTTCCCTGTAATAAAGGATGGGTACTGTCAAGTGTGCAAGGCTTTGAGGATCAGGGAAAGTATTTATGCAATTGTAAAGTGGGAGGCTTGGCTGCCTCATGCCTGGTCTCCCAGCACAGTCAGCAGAGTGCACAGACACAATTTAGGATGAGGCACATCTTCCAAGACTGTACTGCAGCCAGCCAGGCTTTGAGAGTTACGTAGGAAATGGAAATAAGTCCCAGCCCCTCATTTCTCTGGAACTGCCCTTTAGTAGAACAATAAACACCTCGAATATTTTGGCTCACAAAAACCTCTCTTTTACTTTGCAGGCTCTGGTTTAAGATTCCAAAAGGGAAGGAATAACCCTTTTTGAACTGAAGCAAAATATATTAAGTGATGGGGGGTATGTCACTTAAGAAACTTGTGGAAGAATAATGAAGATTTCAAAATCAAGTTTAATAAATATGTGTTTCTTGCTGTCAGTGTGCAAATATAACAGCTCTGAGACAAGCGAAAATGAGACTGCACATCCAAGAGGAGAAAATGTGTTTTAAATACTAATCCTAGGGAAACAGACATAAGGAAAAAAAGATTTTGCAGAGACCATACTCCATCTTCCATTTCAGCTCCCAGCCCAGATGAAGACAGTATTTTTAGTAATGAAACAAACAAAACCCTCAGGTCTGTGTTCAGAAAAACTCTAGAGGTGGCTCTAGAGCAGGGAAACCCTTTCTCCTCTCATAACCCGGCGCTACAGCTGCTGCCAAGGGATCTGCAGCCCAGTCAGAGCTGCCCAGGCAACAAAGGCACCCTCCAGGCCCTGCATCTGGAGGTTGATGTGCTCTAGGAGGTGCCGGCAGAGCTGTCACTGGGACATGAATCAGTGGCTTGCCTTTCCAGCAAAAACGTTCAGTTTCAGTAAAATATTTTATGTCCTCCTTTTTTTGGAGAAGAACCATAATTTCATACATTTTGCTTCACCTCAGCAACCACAGTTGCAGTCAGCAGGTCTCATTAAAGGAAAGGGAAAAAGTAGGAGAGAGAAGAAGACAGAGAAGAAAAGAAAGGAGATAAAATTTATTTTTGAATATTTACTGAATCTACATTCTTCATCAGCTTTTTTCTGTGTGCTCCACTGGCTCTCATAAGCCATATTCCCAATAGTTTTGTCTTTTCTGAGAGTGGCTGCTCTGTGTTGCCTAAAGAAAAAAAAAAAGAGAAAAAAAAAGCCTGTGCACTTTTCAGTAAAAAGCATCCAAGCTTTGTAAGTGTAATGAGAACAGTGGATGAAACATATGGCATATCCTCAGATCTGAATGGAAATGTAGCAAAGCAGACAATACTAAATTAGATATCAGAAGTTCAGACAGCTATCAGGAAATGAAGAGTGGATTACTTTTTTCACCTTGAACCAGATGAAATACATTTGTTTATCCATCTGTGTGTTAAATTATTTTCCAGCCAATCTGATCAGAATTTGTTGGGCTATGTTACAGGCAGTCATGATTACTCACTTTGCCTTGACCTCATCAGGACTCCTGATGTGTGATATTATCCATAACAGATTCAAGTTTTCAAATTTTTTTTTTCTGGTCTCCCAGAGGGTTGCAACAAATGCAGAATTTGCAGAATCCTAAATATAAATGAATCTACCTTTCTCAACCTAACAATATAAATTAAAGGAAGTTCTGTAGCCTAACAATATGATTGTCAAAGCTGGGTAAGTAAAGGGATATTTTTAATTTTTGGCTGATGCCATTTGTCATATTCTACCATGCTCTGAATGAGGGAGAAGGGACTTCATAGCTGATGTGGATACTCCTGTTTTCACTGGAGCCAGCCACTGGCTGACTGCAATTACCTGTGTTAGCCAGGGTCTTCAATGCAGCTTCATGTTGATGGCAATACTGAATTGTAATTTGATGGAATTTCTAATGAAAACATTAAATAAACGGAAACAAATTTCTAGTGGAACATATTTAAAGTGAAAATAATTTGAGTGGTTGAAAAGGTGAAGCTTAAATTTGGTTTAATTTAAAAAGAATTTAAAAGAAACCCTCCAGAGTACTTCACTTAAAACTTCCCTAAAATGAGCTGTTCATTAGTTCTTGATTTAAACTCAGGGCTTTACAAACACTTTGCTCATCATTAACAAAGCAAAAAAACAAACAAAAAAACTCCACGCCAAAAAGACCCCCAAACCCAATAGTTTAATAGTTCTGCTAACTAAGCAGAAATTCAGTTGTGTTTACACAATTTGCTGAGGTCAATCAACCACTGTAGGAGATGTGCAGTACAGTACAGTACAGGATAGATAATGGAGACAGAAAAATGTCTTAAATTACTTTGAAGACTTAAAGGGCTTTCATTCCATGGTGCTCAGAAATTCACTGCTGGCAATAAAATAGCAAGAAATATTTATTCATACAAATTTAGGCACAACTCAGTTCCAGTTTAAAAAATAGTTTACTGTTGGCAGCCAGATACCAGATTTTGTTTTGTAGGCGTGATACAATTTTTAAGCAAGGATCAAGTAGGTAGCTAAAAACTAGTCACCAGCCTGTTCTTGAGGCACTTTTTATTTGACACATGAAATGATTTAGAGAAAACCTCCTTGATCCCAGCAGGTTTGTGCGGGTACGTTTTCAATTATAGTCAAATCTCTCTTTTCATCTTTTCAACATTTTATTTTATTGCACCACATAACCTGAACAATCCCATTACGCACTGCATTCATTTTTACAAATTTGGTTTTTCATAATTACTATGGATCCCTTGTGTCATGACCTTGTTCTTTATCTAAGCAGAATTCTGGAAAGAGATTGTTGCTGAAGACAACCCAGCTCCCTAATTGAGAAGAATCCAGACTTCACAGTCTGATGGATTCCTTTAATTAAGAGGAGTGAAACCCATACATTTTTCTATAACATAGCTATTCTAAAGTGGTTAAACAGACTGAAATTTAACTCTGAAGTTGTTTATCTATTGATTAATACACACCAGTCCTCTTTATTTCCTTCAGCTGGGTGGGAGCATTTGTGATTAATCACTGCAAATGTGACTCAAAATCCCATGACTTTTTGAGCACAAGAACTCAGAGATCTAGAAATTCCAATATTATTTTCTTACCAAATTGCATAATCTCTACAGCCAAACATAACTGAGCATGAAGGGTCATGACTGCTTTTTATTTAGGAAGGCAGAGACCTGGGAGGACCAAGTGCAGACAAGCCTTCTCTGAGGACTAGCAAAGAGTTCTGAGAAAGAAACAGGGAAATAAAGGAAAGAGAGACTCTGACTGGGCTGCAGCACTGCAGGATGCAGATGTTTCTTTTGCCTGTGATAAACCTCAGTCTGTTTAGCAGCTTCTGAATTTCTGGGCTGAAATGCTACTTCCACAGGAACTTCTATTGATGATTTTGGGTTAGACTGTCAAGTTAAGGACTGATTCAGAGGACCTGTCTAACAAGACAAACCTGTTTTATAGACAGTGTCTACTTTCCATAAACAATTGCTGTATGCTTTTGTTTTCTATTCTTACGGTATAGATTCAGGAAAAAGAAAAAAGCTCACATACTCCTTCTGAGCCTTACTTCACTATATCTTATTTATTTCTGCCCCAAATACACCCAGAGAGTTTAGACAAGAAGCCAAACATGCTGTTGGTAACCTCATCACCAATTTTTAAGAAAGGGACCTGAATTGCAACCTACTATCCTAGGTCGTAGCAGTAACCATTCCCATCGACCCCAAATTTAGCTATTTGCAGGGCTTTTTAAATAGGTGGGTAAGTGATGCTGTTTCATTGAATCATGAATGGTTCTTAGACAGTATTAGACTAATGAGGGCACAGGCAAAGTCTGGTTTAGGTAATAATAACCCACCATTCCTACATTCATAAAAAGTTACTAGCTAGATTTCTTAGCCCAAGGCAGGGCAGAGAGAGGAACTGGGGCACTTGGGACAGGGTTTTATCTAGTATCTGATGCCAAGAGTCAACCAGAACGGATGCTTAGACTAAGTATTTCCAACTCTTTCTTTGCTAAGGCTAAGACCTGAAAAACAACAATGACCAATCATCCATGTGTAATGCTATTCTGCAGTGACCACACTGGTAAGGTCCAAACACAAAACCTTGATGTTTTCAAAGTGCCTTCCCTTTGTTTTTTAACTCCTGTTGTGGTCTAACCCCAGCCAAGAGCCCAGCCCCTTGCAGCTGCTTACTCACTTCTCCACCAGCAGGACTGGGGAGAGAACCCCTTCCTCCTTTTTCCCCTCACTTTGTACACTGAGCATAATGTCACCTGGTCTGGGACATTTCTGGGGTCAGTTGGGGTCACCTGTCCTGGCTGGGTCTCCTCAAATGAGGAGCAGAAACTGCAAGCCCTGCTTAGCAATAACAACAACACTATTGGTACTTAATGGCTTTAAAACCGAAGGCTTTCTGCTTTCAGTTTTTAAATTGAATGCCTGCAGAGATTTAACAGGAAGGTAAAAAACCAAATGAGATGCCTCTCTTTTTTTTTTTTTTTTTTGAATTTTCTCGTGCAGCTGGAAAAAACGGGCAAGTTTTCATGAGTGCAGACTCTGGGGTTGGAAGTAGATGCAGAACATTTCTAAACTCAAAGTCTAAAGGCAGTTGCGTTAACATGCTTGGATTTATCAGTATGAGTGATATTTACTACAAGATGCATAGAAACTTTTGCAAATATTTACCACGATGTGCACAAAAAGTTTCATCAAAATAAATAAGCCCATTCTAATAAAGTGTCCATAATAAAACCATACATTTTATTGTATTATTAATTTACATTAATTTAATTAATATGTATATAATAATTTGCATATTAATGTATTGCATAACTTTTAAAAATATTTTGTTCTTAGTGAAACATTCTGGATGAAGATATAAACCTAAAATACAGAGCCTGTGAGATACAGAAGATGATTTTTGTTTTCTTTGTAAAAATACAATCTTCTTTCTGGTTTGAATGTGATATATCATTATCATTTATATCATAGAACTCATCAGAGTGAAAATATACATGAGTACATTCATGCCACAATAACTGGTAGTCAAAGTTAAAAAACACAGAAAGAGGAAACTTACATATGAATTAAGTGTACAGTTTTTATTCTAAATATTGTTTACCCCCATGACTGAGCATTTCACTATTGAAGGTGTGCTGAAAAGTTCACTGAAAAGAAGTAAGAACCTGGGTATTTTACCAATAACTACATATGAGATCTTTTTAATATTCACCCTATTTCTAACAAGATCAGGACAGGCTGCAGTTTTCCTGAGCTGCCACTACTGTATGGTACTGAAAGGATGCATGGAATCTTTCCACGCACTTCAACTTAAGAGTAGAATTCATTGCTACAGGATATTGGGGATTAAAAAAAGGCTGAATTAATTCAGAAAATGTTTAGACAAATTCACAGAGGGCATTTGCCTCATGGATTGGTGAATGCAACAGTTGAGATGCAACACCCAGTTCAGAAACCCCTTACATGCCAGAACCAGGAGAATGTTTCTGGAAGAAAGCTCCTTCCATGTTTGATCTTTTGTTTCTGCTCTCTTCCTGAGGGCCAGCCCATGGCAGCTGGCTGGTAATGAGCATTGATGTGCATATGTTGCATATCACAAGTGTCTCCTTGCATCATATTATTACTTGATTTTTGTACTGTGGAAGAATGGAAGTTAGTGAATTCTATTTTCAAGGCAAGTTTTACTGAGAGAGCATTATTGCTAACTGTGGTTGATTACACTATAAACTGACTATAATTCTCAGAATATGAAGGAAAACCAAAGGAAGAACTAAAGCTTTATTTATTTATTTGGTTTTTTTGTTTTTTTCACTCCTTCTTCATCCCTTTTGAAGGTATTTTGAAAGTTCCATAAATAACAGGTGAGTGCAAGGTTAGCCTTCCCTCGGTGATGTCATGACAGATTTATTCATTCAGACAAACTATTAATGCAGACTATGGTAAAACAGAGAGAGCAAATAAAAGTTTTGTCCTCTGTAACACCCAGAAACACCTGGGTCTATGAAACAAAGAGTGTCAAGTCTGTCTTTAGAAGTCTGCTCTCATTGCAGGCCCTGCAAAATTAGAGTAACACTTTTGGATGTACCAGTTTAGGAAGTTATGGGAAAGTGGGAAAGCCATGGAAGTGAAAAATGAACAAGTGAGCACAACTGACCATCCACACAGCTGTCCAAAGGAAGACTGTGGCTTACACAAGACTTAATACCATTGTTATGTCTCCATTCACACAACCGCAGCCCCAGAAATATGACCCAACTGCCTCAGCTGCGGCAGTGCAGTGTAGGATTTAATTCTTTTTGTTTGTTTATGGGTCCATCCCATCATGATGATATATAAAGTGGTGGAAGTGCTGCACTGACAAAGGAAGAAAACAAAAGCTGGATTTTCTAGCAAATCAAATTTGTAACAGACCTTTGGAGACTGACTCTACATATTACCTTTTCCTGTTCTGCAGTCAATACACCTGCCTCACCATGGCTGCACCTCAGGTGCTCCGAGCAGGAAATTCAGCTGTCAGATTGCTCCTGCTGTTCTACGAAAGGCTTCCTGCTCTTTACTCTTCATTCCCAAGCTGTCTGTTCTCCTTGGGCATATGTTGCCATTCAGTAAGAGTCAGAGTTTCTTGCACATGGGGCTATGGACATGTGCCACTGATGCCAGCAGTCTATTCTGGCTGCTTCCCTCTGAAGGCTTTTGGGAGATGTTTGCAATGCTGCATGCTGTTGCTTTAAATCCAGCTACTACTGAAGACGTAAAATTAGAAGATGCAGAAATAATGCTGGCAAACTGAAAACAGCTGAAGGGTTGAAACAGGATGCTGGTTTTTTTACATCTTGCTGCCTATAAATATTTCCTTCTTGTCATTAAACAGACTTTGCCTAATAGGTGCTGACCACCATTTTAAAAGTAGACCTAAACCTGTATTTATTTATATAATTCATATATTTATATGCCTTTATATATTTTGTACATATATATTAGTAGAAAAAATATTACTGAGGGTTTTTTTTCCCCCCCTTATTAAAAATTTAACAAAAAGCTAAGGGTTGTACATGTGCAGAAAAGAAACGTGTACTCCATGGGGGAAGTTGCAGGTGGAATACAGGCCAGGTTGAGGGCACACATCACCTCAGAGTGAAGTTCTAAACAATATATTTTTATATTGTGCAATAGAATATATTATTATAGAATATATTTTTATATTGTGCAATAGAAACATGAAAAGATAGTAAGATAGCACTCTTTATTGTCTTCAGAGGCTCACATCTGAATTGAACAAAGAATAAGACATGTTTTTATAATACAACCATTCAATTAGCTTCGAGAGCAGCACAGCATCCAAGTTCTCCACCCATTACAAACCACTTTCAGAGTAATGAGCTTTTCAAACTGCCAAAGACTTGGAGACAAAATGTTTCACATCACATTGTTTGCAAAAACTAATAGTCTCCAAAATCCAGACAATTTTATACTCAGGAGGAACAAATATCTGAAATTTCCCCAAATAGCAGGAAGAAATATTCTTGGCTGTAATAACTCAGATTGCTTGTGGAAATCCCACTATCCTTATTGTGGAGAAGCAAGATCTGATATGGAATTTGCCAAGCACATGTCTTGAGTCAGGCTCCTCAATTATACAATTCCCACCTCAGCTCAGATCCCTCTTAGTCTGGTTCACTAACTCAAATAAACAGATTATCTGTTAGTATAATAGAGGCAAAAGCCTGGACCCCAAAGTTTCCCTAACATTGGCCTCCCTTGTCCACAAAAATTTTCCTTTGTCTGTTCCTGCTTAGTTTATCTTACAGGCAATATGCTGCATGGGTATCACATGTACAAGGAATCATCCTTTTACAGTAATTTATAGTCAATCATCTCAGATTTACCTTGGGGAAGTTCAACATCAGTGGAAAAAAGTGAAATTTAACTGTTTTTATCCAGTAACTATGCAGCTGTAGCATAGAAGACACTGACCCTTTTAGCTCTCTGAATATTTTACTCAGGATTAGGCAACCAGCAACTCTTCTCCAGTGTAGATTAGGGTTAGACTAATTGCATTACTTTTAGTGTCTTGTTATGAAGTATTGAGTGAAATGGCCTGCATAATGTTTTTTTCTTTGTTGTTTTGAAATCAGCTCTATGGTAACAGCAAAGGCAGACTGAGACAGAGTATTAGTCAGAGAATGATGAAGAAAGGAAAATACATTCCAGTAAACTGTTACCTGCTCCTTCTCTCTCTTTCCAGAGACTCTTAGAGTAAATGTGTAAATGCTCAGATTAGAGAAATATCTCCCTGGTAAAAAAAGAACCACAGGAAAAAAATACTTAAAAAAAAGATTTTAAGAGACCTGTGGAAATGATCTCATCCTACGTCCTTTTTGGAGCTGCCCTAATCTCAATGTTAGATCGAACTGCCCAGCCAGATTTGGGAGCTCTCTTGTGACAGAGGTTACACAATGGTCTTGGCAACAGTGCCTAGAAAATGACCTAATACGGATCTCCAGGAGACGGGAGCATGGTATTCATTGCCGTTTCTGTCAAGCCTAACCCTTTTCAACATGAAATTGTCCTTAATTTTCTGATAGTCCTGAGAGAAAGCACTTCAATCTAAAGGTGTGTATTTATGAACCCATCCCACGCACCACATGCACTCAGCTGTGCTATTTATATCTGGTCCCAAGTCACTCCTTATTTCAGTCCCTGGGGATGAAAAATAACATTTTCCACGCGCTGATCTGCCAGTAATTAGCTTCAGATGTCCTGAGACCAAAGGAACTGACTCTATATCATCTTTTCAAGAAAAGGAAGTTGGAAGATTTTGGGGAAAAATAATTACAAGTTTTCATGTTGCAATTACCCTAGCGTTACCATGTATTGTGCTCAAAAACTGTCCAATGCACAGAGTTATTAGATGGGATTTGTGCATCTTCTACAATAAGCTTTTCAAAGGCCTGTTACAAAAAAGCAGTTCAGTTTCTGTCTCACTGAGCTTCACTTCAAACAGGGCTGATCAGAAAATAAAAACCTCAGAGGAAAGCTATTATTCATATTTTACACCCCATTTGCAACCTGTAGCACTGGGAATGGTTCAAAGATGTTTTTGTTTCATTATCTTGGCCATGGCATAGCATAGAAGAAAATATTTCCACAAGGAAATCTGAAAATGGGAAACACATGAGTTCCACAGTGGGAAAGAGGAATAGGGGAAAGCACATTTTTCAGGAGTCAACAGTTAAGGACTTTGGCAGCAAAACTGCAGTAATTTGATTTCTGTAAGAGTAGAAAGACTTGTTTTTTCTTTTGAACATGTGACTTGAGCTTGTCAAGTACAAGACACTTGAATTTATGATCAGTGCAGGATCCAGAATCATTAAAACATACCAAAATTACACAGTTTTTGGAAAATTATGTGTACTTTTGGTTCTCAGCTAAATAAAACTCCATAGTACTTCCCTCACTACCTTGAACTCTACACAGATTGCACTTCTTGTCTTCCCTTTGAAATAGTCTTTTAAAAGATATGTGTGTATCAATTCAAGAAAAGGATGAAAAAAGAGTAAGAATTATTCAATTTCTTTTGGGAGAGAAAATGTATGGTTTGTTTAATACAATAATGCTAAAGCAGAGAGGAAAACTGCTACATTCAACTATGGAGAGAAATGCAAAGAAATCATATGATAAATGCATATAAAAGATCTTTACTGAAAGGACTAATAAAAAAATGCTACTATTTCACCCAGATAAGGACTTTCATTTGCTTAAAATGAATTTTATAAAATATTAATCAATTAGGTTCATTTCAGCAATTAACTTCTTATGGAATATTATTCTTGTTTTTAAAAGGATAAAAACATTAATTTGTGTCACCAACAACATCATTTAACCATCTGAAATGTGGCTTTAGTCGTGCACTCACTGCACTTTTTCATTCATAAGCAGCTCTCTTAATGTGCAGCTATGTGCAGTCTAGCAAAGTAAAATGATTTTTTAAAATCCTTTTTTAAAAAAATAGCTGATTTAAAAGGACATTTTTTCACACGGTAATTAAAAAATTA
The DNA here is from genome assembly GCA_026261815.1 of Monarcha castaneiventris obscurior. Taxonomy (NCBI): domain Eukaryota; kingdom Metazoa; phylum Chordata; class Aves; order Passeriformes; family Monarchidae; genus Monarcha; species Monarcha castaneiventris. The sequence goes on along the minus strand of JAMPIT010000348.1, from coordinate 927,226 downwards.
CCTGTCTCTTAGTGGTCCCAAGTAAATAGGCTGAGACTTTCAAAGCTGCCCAAAAGATGCAATTCCCATCCAAATAAATCTGATATAGCATTTAAAATACCTCCAACTGACTATCTTTCTGTTAAAAAGTTTTGAACTTAAGCCAAGCTGCATAAAGTACTTTAATAAGAAACTAATTTGAGACTTCAGTAATAATATATTTTCATAAAGCTCAGTAGACCTGCAGACAGCTTGTAAGTCTGAGTTATCACTTTGAACTCCTTTTGAAGATGATATGGAAAACAACCCTAATAGTTATTAGTGTCCTAACTATTAGTATTAGTATCTATTAATCCTTCATTAGCACTTCACATTTAAGATTAGAAAGTGATAAAGCTTCATCTGTCTCATCTGTTGCATTTGTTGGTGGACTTCAGGCTGAAATAGAAATATAACCTTTCTTAAAGAAACCTGTTCTGGTCCTTTTGTCAATTTTTATTCTCTGAGAGCAATGTTCCTTTGTTCCTACCATCCCAGGTGTGGGATGCCCTCTTGCTTCAGAAGAAATAAAAGGTTGAAGTTTTTTTTGCTAACAGACTGCAAACTCCACATTATGGAATCTTTTCGATTAGTCTAACTGCTGTTTCTGTCTAACAGTCTAATACTGTTTTTACTTTGTTGCCACTGTAAAGAACAGTTATGTTTAATAAATAATCTTTTCTGGGATTACATTTCTTAGCAAACTAACTTCTTCTTGTATAATGGTAGAAGATTTGGTACGAGCAGCACGTCTTCTTTACAGATTGTGGATAGGAAGGACAAACATTTCAGAGAAGAAAGATGTTGCTGGTCTTTCAGTTCCTTCTATGCAAAGCTGCAGAAATTGATATAGGGCTAGTAGAAATGCGATATTAATGTAGAAACTCACTTTTAACTAATTTTTTAATCCAGAATTCACCTTGAATTTGTGTCTGTCAAGCTGAGAGCAATTAGATGCTGAGCTTAGTTGTACTCAGGAGTGCATGACATAAATATAAAAAATTGTCTGAGAAAGTAAAACTGCTTTCATTCCATGGTTTAACAATCCCATAGCAAGTAAGTTCCACATAAGAGGATTTTGGAAAGGTGATTTATGTTTTTGCTAAGTGCTTAGAGTTGGGTGGGTTCTTTTTCCTTCTAAAAGTTGGAAGTTTTTAGCTTTCCTTCTGCCCCTATGTCCCCATCATTCTTTTCCCCACATCATCCCAGCAGGTTTGCCAATGCAAACACTTGTGTAGCATTCCATGGATCCAGCTATTCCCTAGAGGAAAATTAAAATAAATTTTAAAAATTAAAAAAAGAAAAAAAGGAAAGGAGGAGGTGGTTCTTCAGAAAAGGTTGTTTTTGCACTGTATGAGAATCCAGATCACACAGTTTTCTAAACATGAGAGGGAACTGAGCTGTGAGAAAACAATGCTGAGAGGAAAGTTGTATCTGGACTTGTTTATATTCTGCTTTCTGTACTTAGTTCACCTCCTGTATTTAAAACAAACAACAGCATCCCAGTTATGTCAGCTTCTCAGTTCTCCCTTGCAATCCTTTTTTGTGGAGCCTGTTATGTGTGCAGGGCCACCTCAGAGATCTGGCTCACTATTTCTTGAAACAAGAGTCAGACATAGGAGTAAAAGTGAGAGCACTACTCACCCTGCTCCTGATAACACTTGAAATAAGGGTTGAGCTTATGAGAAATGTGTCTTTAGAACAGATCAACTGTTCAGTGACAGGAGGTCTCTTGCCTGCTCTTGGAAATTCTCTTGGGAAATAAGGACTCCAGCCAACAAAAAAGCTTTTCATAGAGCTTCTTGTCTGCATCAGCTTCAGATCAGTTTGCTGGGGGAAATTGTTGTACTCTTTCTGTGGCTGTCATGTAGCCTTCCCCAGAAGAGGATTTTGGAGAAGTGGTTTGTGGTTTTGCTTGAGAATCAGAACTGATGTCATCTGAAAGGCACAATTCAATGTCTTCCCTTCCCTGAAACAGCTGTGAGTTGAGTTGAGTTGATTTGATTTGATTTGATTTGGGCCAGAACCATACTCCAGAAATAAGCAGTGAGTTGTGAGGAGCTGAAGGGAAGAGGGCACACATGGAACACCTGAGACTTTGTTGGGAAAATGCTGTTAGTACAAATAAGGACCCCTGTGCATTTCCTGCAAACCCACCCTATGTGATAGCCTGAGCAAGACTGTCAGAGTGGCTGCCTCAGAAAAGCATCAGCTTCACAGGGACCAAGTTCTGGTTTGTTGCTATTGCCCCTGGGAATGTAGCAGTGATAACAGTTTTCCCAAAGGCACTGGAGAATATGCCCTGATCTGATGTCCCTTCACTGTGGACCCCCTCTCAATGTAGTTTCCTTAGACCTTTCTTATCCCTCACTGAAGATCTCTGTGCTGAGAGGGAGAAAAGTAGTGTGGGGATGGAGAAAAAGGACCAAGGGTACAAGTTCTCCTTTAGGCGGACAAATGAAAGTGGACAAACACTGAAATGTAAGAGCTAAACACTTAAACTGCTTAAATCCTCAGGATCCGTGGCCTGCAGGTAGAAAAGTACTTAATGAAAATGTCTTTTAATGAGGAAAGATTTATTCCATACCAGCATATTTTCTCATTCTGGATCTGGGGGTCACTATGAAACATCAAAGCCTCCCTAGCACAGCTGTGAACTTCCAGGTGCTTTAACCAGTTTAAGCAGGAAGAAGGTCTAGCCTGCAGCTCCTTGCTCAACTCCCTGCCCATTTTCCAACAGGCAGAGGTGGCCTTAACTCTGCATGAGTTCCCTGTTAGGTTGGGAGGTCATTGCTCCTGGAGTGTTCTGCTTGACATCCCTTGTTTGTAACCAAATGCTGAATGTTCTGGCTGCTGTAAAATGCTGATTTTTCAAACAACACCATCATTCACTCTGTTAGGAGAAGGAACTGATGGTCAATCCCAAAGCTCAGTGTTCTCAATGGCAACTGGATCATTTCTTTATCTGAAGTCATATCAGATGCTACTGGGAAATAATATTTTTTGAAATTCATTCTAACTGGCTATAACAGCCTGGACAGTGGCCACAGCTGATTTTTTTGTTGTTGTTGTTTCTGGGTTGGAGTTTGTTCATCTCTGAATGGAAAAGTTGGGAATTGGGAATTTGTTCCCTGTTCGTCAGGGCTACAGCTTCACAGGCAAAATCTCAGATAAAATTTTTGCATTGTGCTGGTGACCCATGTAGGCAAAATGTGCAAGACAAGCCAAAACTAGGATGAGTTTAAATGGAGTGGTAAAATGCAAAGACCTGAATAAATTAGTGGGTATGGGGAAATAAGAATATAATGAGAAAATGTGGTTGGTTTCTATTGTACATTCAAATATTGAATACTGTGTCCAATTCTAGTCTTCCCTCTTGGAAAATGTAAATGAAAAACTAGATAATTGATGACAAATAGTGGTAAAGGGTGTCAGGTGTTAATTTCTGTTTGAGGAAACAGTAGATGAATCCCTTCAGCCTGGAGGATGATCAGCTGATATGGCAGGTTAGGGGTGGTAAATGGGAATGATTGTTCACTATGATAAAAAATCCAGGCGATGCCATGTAGAATGAACACACAGCACATCCAAAACAAACTAAAGGATGAATTTCGTCACTCTATAGATAGCTAATCACTAAATGGGATTAGAGCCAAGGAAGCTTCTCACCAGCACTAACATCCATTTTCTCTTTGAGACAAACCCAAGTCTTTTTCACCTCTGCTTGCGTTCCCTGCTTTTGCAGCCTCAGCTGAACAGCAGACTTCCTTCTGGTACCAACAGGGCCACATTACAGTTTTGCATTCTTTGCACACAGTTTCAAAGAATTATCTCAGTTCTGTTGGCACAAGCAGGGCCATACTGATGAGCAGCAGATGGGAGATGGTTCCTTTGTTTTCTTGTTATCAATTCTTTTCTGATACTTTGTGTGTCCCTTGCTATCACAGCTGCTTGGATCCTGACATTTTGCAACACAGGTAAAAACTGAGTCTCAAATGGACAAATATTCATGTATATAAACCAATTTAGTTTTGATTAAAATGTCTTGAAATTGCATTTATCTGACACACATGAAAAGTGACAGTTAAATGACAAACTCATTGTTTCTTTTCATTTAGAGTTTACTAGGGGCTTATTTATCATGATAAAATGAGTTTTCCTGCATTCTGCTAGAATGAAAGATCAGGTAGCTCAATGGATTACACACTGCTCCTGAGTATATTTCTTTCTGAGAGCAGTTAAAAAAAATCATTTTAAACAATCAACCCAGGAGTCTGTCATTGACAGAACTTGACTGGAAGTGGTTCAGGACAGAAGCTGTGCTTCCATTACCAGGGCAGAAATCTGCTCTCCATATAAAGGATCAGATGTAGAAAAGAAATATATGGTGATATAAAATTATACTGCCCCAGAAAAGTGTCTGTAGCTGCTCTCTCAGTCTGTATCTCATAGCAACATTATGGCTTTGGTTTCATGGGGACACTAATTTATATTCTTGGGGGAAGGATGAAGCCAGAAAACCCTAGCTAAATACATTTAACACAAAGCATAAATGGCACTATGAAAATGACCATTTCCTCCAGACTTAAGAGGCCTTGTAATTCATGTCCTCCAGCTCACTGGGTTTTATGCAACACTGTTCTACCTGCTCTTTCTTTCTAGGGTTATTGGCTTTGCTACTTTCTCACCTGGAAACACAACCTTTTAACCCTTTGGGTACTACATGTATCTGTCCATATTAACACTGATCCTTCTTTCTGTAGCTTGGTAGGTGGAGTGATGAGCTAAACTCTGCTAATGAAGCAGTATAAACCCAGGGAAAGTGCCCTTGTAATTGAAAAGACCAGATTTTTCAAATGCTGCTCCTTTTACTCTTCAACTGCTATCAGCTTTACTGTGTCCTGAATCTGGAAAGCAAATCATGGCATGGGTTTAAATAATGACAGAATTTCTCTTCCTTTCTCCCCTCCTTTCCCGTGTTCCTCCCCAGAGAGGATGAAATTAGAATATGAATTGTGACTGGCAAGTATTATTCGTATCACTTAGTGTCTAATAAAAGCACAGGGAAGGATTCATTTGCCTAATTACATTGCCTAAGGAAAGGGCAGATCAGTCTGATGCATGCAATTTCCCTACAGGCACTGGAGAGCACCATCTGAGGACTGGTTGCAACTTCTTTCATCCTGAAGTTGGCACATGATCAGAAAAATCCCTTTCAGAGTTTGTTGTCCAGATTTCTGCCAAGCCTGACTACCTAGGATATGGGTATTTTGGGATGGGATGACTCCCACCTTCAGGCTCCATCGGAAGGAAGGGGTATTGGAATGTGCCTGGAAAGCAGCAGCCAGAATGATTGAGGTATCTCTGGAATGAAAATAGGAGTTGCTTTTCCAGAGTATGACTCTAAGCAGGATCCTCATTGTCCTCACTGCTTGGGATTGTCCACTGAGGAGGAATATCCATTGACCATACAGGGAGTCAGAGAAGGTGGGCTAAGATAAATATTTGCAGGTAGATAACTAAGTACATTTTAAACTACTCTAATATTTCTCTCACTGATTTTTTACTCTCTTCAGAGAACGAGTGCCATCACTTTGGTTTCAGGGCAAAGCTCTTCTAAAAATCTCTTTATATGCTGCTTCTGGAAGGTCCTATAGTGTTGTCATAGTGCTGTGGTGCACCACAGCACAGAAGGATTAATCATTTTTGTCTCCATAAATACGTGCTAGTAGTTCAGTGGCCCTTGGGATGGGCACCTGTAACATATCTTTTTAATAAAAAGAACAGTTTTTAAAGCAAACAGATATTTGGAATAAGTCAGGGCCAAGTTTAGTTTTAAGAATGTGTCTTCTTCTTTGACTGTAAAAACTTCTATTTTTCTTAGATTTTCTTTTCCTGGAAGTGTAGTGCAGAAAGGAATACATTAAAGAGGAGATAGACACATTCTGAATCTTTAGAGCTAGAGTAAAAATTTCAGTTGAAAATGCCAGGCAGATTTTCAAGCTAAACTTGAAACAAAGGAAGGTTCAGACATAAAATAATTTGGTTTTGTTGTTATTCTAGTTATGTTCTGTGTTCTCTCCCAGGAACCAGGATAGGGCAAACAAGGCAATTTACTAATGAGAGTCTTGTTAATATTTTGGTAGGGTTTTAAGTATAAAATTATGTTCTTTATGTGGCAAAAAGCCATGATATCAAAGTAATTGACAGGAGTAAATGGTTTGGAGTGTGATGTATGCTAAGTACCCACCTCCCGGATTAGTCCTGCAAGATAACTGATGAGATCGTGTGCTTGCTTACCAAATAGCAAATCTCTGACCCTCTTCTATGTTACTTCCAATATCAACACCCAGCTCTGAGGTCCTCAGCATGGGAAGACATGGATCTGTCTGAGCAGGTCCAAAGGAGTGCCACAAAAGTGATGACAGTGATGGAACATCTCTCCTACAAGGAAAGGCTGAGACAGCGGGGGTTGCTCAGCCTGGACAAGAGAAGGCTCCAAGGAGACCTTATTTCCACTTTTCAAGACTTAAAGGGGGCTTATAAGAATAATGTGGACAGCCTTTTTTAACAGGGTAATAGGACAGGGGGTAATGGTTTTACACTACAGGCTAGATAGCGGGAAGAAATTTTTTATTAGGCGAGTGGTGGAACACTGGCACAGGTTGCCCAGAGAGCTGGTAGATGCCCAACCTGAAAACACTTGGTGTTGGACAGGGCCCTGAGCAACCTGGTCTGGTGGAAGATGTCCCTGCTCATTGCAGGGATTTTGGACCAGATGAGCTTTGAAGATGCTTTTGAACCCAAACCGTTCTGTGATTCTATAAATGCCCTGTCTGATTTGAGGTGGTGATCTGGGATCAGCCACGCAGCTGGGAACCATCTCTTTTCTTTCTGTCTGGAATGAGTCTGTAAGTGCAAAGGGATATTATGAAAACTGAAGTATGAAGGATTACTGCGGTTTGTTTTCAAAGCTTTGGAACACTGTTGCACTTCACAAAAACTCAGAAGGAAGTGTAATTCAACAGGCTTGTCACTTCTAGGATATTTTGCTCTTGGCTTTAGTAGATGTAATTCAGAAATTTGATAGGTTTTGGTAGGTTTTGGTCAAAACTGTGTCTAGACAACACCTTTTACTACTTTGTGTCACGTAGCAAATCTTTTGTCCTCACAATTGGTTGTCCCATCTGCCATATTCTTTCAGATCAGCCAACTTTGGCCATTCTGTGATTCTGTGACTCCTTGGTGTCCTCTCATGACAGAATAACCAACACAGCAACAGTAAGTCTGTGTATAGGGATTAGGATTGTATGGCCCCTGCGCAAGTGATTAAAATACCCTTTAGAATCCACCAAACACGAGATTTGAGTTTTAATGACTGTTCCAACCAAAGAGCAAAGCCATAATGAGCTGCATTCAACTAGTAGACTTTGGCACTGGTTCAAAGTAATTTCATCCAATTATATTTAGATGAAGTTTTCCTTTTGAAATACAGTGTTTAATCTAAACCAAAATTAGATTTCCCATTTAAATAGCTATTAGGAGCAACACAGTTCAGTTGGCTGATTTTTTAATAGGCTTTTATGGTAACAGAATTAGTTCTTCACTGTTACAGAATTTGCATGGAGATACATCTCTCAGCATGATGATGGTGGTGATGGTGGTTTCTAAATAAACTAGTTGAATGTTTTTGCAAGAATGGCATCTAAGTAAATAATGCAAAACAGTAATTTCAAAATCTCATCTGAATATTCTGTGAGTTTCTGTGAGAAAGATTGTGATGATGAGGTCCTATAGCTGGAGACAAGCTTTATGAAATTTAGATGCACATCCCTTAGGAATTTTACCTTAAGAACATTTTCAGGCAGACGGGTTTAGGGTTCAAGCTGGGATCCATCCCATGGAAGAAGCGTTGAATAGGCTATATCAACAATGGAAAATTTCTGTAGAAATAATGACCACAGTGGTATCATGGGGGGAGGGTGATCAGGATTAATCTGCTAAATTTGGATCTTTGAGGATAGAGGTGTACTGTATCATAAAAGAAAGATACCTTCTGTTGCACAAAATGCTATCAGCAAGCTGCAAAGCCTGCCTTGAAGTAAAACAAAACGTCCAGTTGCCCTGATCAGGTGACAGGAGAAGTTGATAAAAAATGTTTTGAGAATGTTGAAGGGGAAGAACTATTGATGGTTATTTTCCAGGAGACGCAAGTGACTTGGTGCATTCTTTTTGGACATCCCTTTCCAGGATATTATTCTTGTTCTTACTTGAGCTAGCATATAGGGGCAGCAAATCCTTGCAGGAACTTTTTTTGCCTCCTGTAATACATTTCAAGTCTTGGGCAGCTGGGTAATGGTCTGTAATTCAGAAAATTATTTTTTAAAGGACTTCTGATTAATTTATTAAGAAATACTCTAAGGCTAACATTATGTAGTAAGATTTTAGAACAATACCCCCACTGAGAACTGAAGTAGAGCCCTAGTGACTGAAGTCAGTGCATGTCTTAAGAATAATTCTCTTAGGCCCTTGGTGAGTGGTTTACCTTGTTGAGCAGTGATTTAACCAACTGAGGAGTTCCAGACAGACACCCACACCCTGCTGAATTTGAGGGACATAAGCAGCCACTTGGAAGTTGAGCATGTGGTTAAGTGCTTTTCTCAGCAGGGGCTCTGGCTGAGTTTTGAATGTCACTGTTATTTGTCTTTCCAATATAAGAAAAATATGTTTTCTGCATCTCTTTATTACATAATCTGTTCATTCTTTTGACACTCTTATGCTCCCTTTTCCCATAAGAAATTAAATTGTCTTTTCTACAACATTCTTTTCTACTACAGCCAGTAACTCCATCTTTGAAAAGAAGCTCAGGGATGCAAAGAAGCAGAAGAAGAACAGATGAGCTGTTTAAAAACTTTCATTCATATGTCCTTAGTAATAAAGTGCAAGGGGAAAGAAATTCAGAGCATGTGTAATGCATAAGTAGAATGATTTCTAAATAGGATTGTTTCCACATTTTCTATGAGCCATCAATGAGCTCTTTAATGGTCCATCCCCAAATCCTGAGAGATGGTAGAATGTGCATTGATGCCCGTCTGATGTTCTGATGGGCTCCCATGATAGACAGAAGCATTTTTATTTTACTTTAGTTTTTCCAAGAATATATTCTTTTTCTTTCAGAATAAAACCCTGCTTGCAGAAAAATTACCCCCCAAAAAAGGATGGAAATATCTTACTAACATTCATTTTCCTTTCAACCAAATTCCTGGTGAATTTCTTCATAAAGGTGATGTGGACATGCGTAATTCAGATGCCAGATCTTGCAAACGGAAGAAAAATGTCTTTTAAATTTGCATGTAGAAGCTTTAGGTTGTAAGGGCTCAGACAAGGTCAGTGTCTGCCAGTCAGCTGACTTCTGGTCTGAAGTCTAACCTGACTCTGTATATTAACCCAGACCCAAACTGATTTCAGAAAAAACACATGAAATGGGTTTTCTGAGTCCTAAGGAAATAGGTGCAGGTCACCTGTGAACATAGATTAGAGTTTTCTTAATTTCCCAAGATGGGAGTTAACCATAATTCTAGATTTAATAACTTGCATTACAAGTACACATAAATGGCCTTTAAAAAATGAGAAATTTTGCCTTTGAAGCAGAACAATTAAGGTTGCAGTACTATCTGTGATTTTTCAGTGTATCCTATTTCTCTGGGTATGAATAACAAAGATTTGGCACTTTCTTTTTCTCAGAAGGTGAGAGGCATGATTCTGTGTGTCTCATGTCCAGGTTATTTGGTGTTCTTCGATCCCAGTTCTGAAGTTTCAGTCATCTCACAACTCTTGCTGGGTTCCTGGCTTCTGTGTTTTGTGTTTGCTTGTCAGGGAATGGTGGAGAAAAGTCCTGGTCACTGCTTAGACCTTTAAGGGCTGCTGCACACACTTTGTAGGGAAGGAAGAATAACATGTAGTTTGATATAGAAACTACTGTGCCTTGTGATTTTATGCTCTTTTGTCCCCACTGTCCCCCACTCAGTTGTAATCTTGGATATTCTTGCTCTTAATAAGGTTATTATTACATCTTTTAAAGAAACTTCTCTTCCTGAGGTATCCCATAGCAGAATCTCAGGCTTTAAGTCCAAGAAAGTGATTTATTTAAGTTGCACAGCAGCAGAAACAGCTCAAGCTGGGTACCTTTGGGGAGGAGCCCTGGAAAAAGAAATTCCCAGGCAATTAAACCCTTACAGTCTGAGTTTCCAAACACTTACATGGGAGTTCAGACCAATAATATCAGGTTCTGAGGTCTTCCTGTTGCTCATCAGGTCTCTTCGTTGTCTCTGGGTGGTCTATTTTGTTATCATATCTTATCTCTGAGGCTGTGTTTTCTGCTGATAGCTGGAGCTTCCTTATCTTCCAGCTCCAGCAATCTCTTGGGTCCCTCTTTCACGGAAGTAGATAAAAGCTCAAAAGTTCAACATATCTGCATGACAGTTCACAGTTTACAGCCTAAGGCTTCAGAAGATGCAGTAACTAGTGATAAGCAGTTAACGCCAGACAGCTTCAGTCCCATACCCAATATTCCTTAACAGCAACCATCACAATCTTCTTGCTCTTCATCTATCTTGCTTGTCATCTGGCTGGAACTCCTCTAGCTTGTCACCCGCTTGAAAGAAATTTCACATCTTAAATGACTTGCCATAGAGGGGGAAACACAAGGTACCAGAATAAAAACTTCATTACTTGTTTCAGAATCAGGGAACGAAATGTTTCTTTACCATTAACAAATCTGCTGGAGATAGGATGAAAATGAATTATATTCCCACCTGGCAATTCCCTGCAGCAAAATTCTGCTAATGCCCTGTGAAAATGCAAGTATGGCCTTTGATATGGCTGCTGGCCCAATTGCTGGAATTTTTACAACATATTTAGGTTATATGTATGATCCTGTATCTCATAAAGTGAATGCCCAAGACTTGTGGCTGAGGTCTTGCATCTGTTGTCTTTTTGATGTTTTTTTTTGTTTGGTTGGGTTTTTTTAGTTTTTTTCTTTTTTACATTTTACAGTGGGTAATGCACGTCTGAAGGAAGATGGAAGTTTCTGTCCTTCTCTGCTGTGTTCTGCAGGTTTTCTCTTCCCCCTTTGGATAGTCCATGCATGGAGATGGCTGGAGACAGAGAACAACCAGCACAGGTTCAGCTGTACAGAGAAAATACCCAGCTAATTGTAATCAAATAAATTCCATCCTAAGAAGCTCTTAATGGTCTGCTTCTCTGTAGAAAGCTTCCAGTCAGCATTAGCTCTGCTGAAAAAACCCCAAACCTTCTCCAGCAGGGATCCTGTGGGCAAACAGGAAGACAAGCACTGTGAAAGATACACATTGAAGTGAACTCTAGTTTGCATTTCAGAAACTCCATCCTTTTTCAGTGAATGAAGCTGAAAGCTGTCTTGGATTTGAAGACCCTCATTGGCTGTGATGATTTCTGGCTGGAAGGATTTGTTTATTTTGTTATTTAAGAGATTGTCCCTCTTTGCTTTTCCTGTGTGATGAGTATTGCAGAAATAAACTTTTGCCCTGCTCTGGCTGAAGCTGTGTGTGCCTCAAAACTTCTCACAGAGCATGTTCACAGATCATGTTACATATTTTTGCTTCAATTTTTAACAACAACAAAAAAAAGACTTTTAGAGAAATCATTGCCAGATGGTGTGCATAGGAGTAAAGTGCTTAGGAGGCCAGTCTTTCTCCTCCATCTTCCTTCCTTTTTCCACCTAAACCCCAATAAATGAAGTCACATGAAATGTCTGAAACAGAGCTGACAGATACCTTGCTGGGGTCTTCCTATTGCCTTTGAGGCATGAGGGCAAAGCAAGCACAGGTGACGCTCTAATGCCAGCTAAATCATGCTACAGCCCCTGAAAGAAGCAACCAGTTGGAGGCACCTAAAAAGGCATGACTGGAGTTCTGAACAAAGGAACACTCTGTTTTTGGGGGTGGATTGCAGTGGTTACTGATCAGTATTCCAATATACCCTCTGTAAGAGGAAGTGGGAAGTAAGAAATCTCAAGAGTCAGTAGATGGCTTGTCTTTTTCCTCTTGCCGACCAAAGGAACATCTCTGAGCAGAGGGTTAATCATTCCTCTTTTTCTGACAAGATGGCCCAGCAATCCCCACCAGATTTAGCTGCAGCTCTTTGACTTTCCACTCAGAAACCAGTGGAGGGAAGCCTGTCTCTGATGCTGAAGGAGAGGACATCACTAACCTCACCCAAAGCATTCAAGATCCTTGTATGTTGAACTCCTTTTAGGCAGCTAAAGCCAACTAATGCCTTCAAACAAACTGATTATACTATTAATTAAGCAAGAGAGACTGTGAATTAAGCGGTAGAGATAGCTCCACCACCTCAACAGTATTCCTTTGATTCAAGTTAAAGCAACAGTAGTGTTGCAGAAAGGGACCTGAGGGTTCCTGGAACTTGGAAAGTTGGGTCTCAGTCAGCAGTGCCCTGGCAGCCAGGAGGGACATCCTTGTCCTGAGGCCATCAGGCCCAGCACTGCCAGCCAGGCCAGGGAGGGGAATGTCCCTCTCTGCTCTGTGCTGGGGTGGCCTCACCTGGAATATTGTGTGCAGTTTTAGATTGTTTCCTTTTGTTCTTAACACCAGCAGGAATGCATTTTTATTTTCCTTCTTTTTCTTTTTTTCTTTTTTTTTTTTACCTTTTTCTGTCGTTGTGGTGGTAATGACAGAGTTAGGTGTTACACAATGAATATCTAACATGGAGAGATTTATGCCTTCTACTTCTTACAAATTTTAATGCCACCCATTAATGCTCCCCCTTTGTAGAAGCCGAAAAACATTAAAAGAAAACGCAGAAAGAATTAGTTTTGCTGTGACAGTAATGTTCAGGAATGATGATGGGGCAAAGTAGAGCACTCTTGGTTCCATCGTGGCCTTTGACTCCCTATTCCAAGAAACATGTTTTAATGGCATGGTAGTACTTCCAAGAGCTGAAAACATTAATGAGGCAAACATAATAAACCCCCTTATTGGCCTACTAGGTCTATAAAGAACTTCAGTTCTTCACAGCATGTGTCTGAGCTGTCATTAGTGCTTATTCCACTGAAATCAGTGACCTCCTCCACAAGACAAGTAGTTACTCCCAGCTTTGAGATGACGGGCGCTAGTCAAAAAAAGAACATACTTTTTTCCAAAGGTTTTAAAAAAAAAGAAAAAATGAAAAAGAGACCATAAGCAAAATCAGCAATAGAAGACTGATCTTCATCCTCAGGACCATGCTCCACCTTGGAGTCCATACTGCCTCTCAGATGCTTCTTTTGGTGATTTATATATGCCAAGGGGAAGAAATATGAGATAAGACAGGGGCTCTTAAAACATGTGACTGTACTTGTGTGTTTAAAATAATTCCCATGCAGCTCAGTATCTTCTTAATGCTTTATACCCTGATGATTGATAAATGTCTTAGCACTAGGAAAAAAAAAAGCTTTTACTGTTATAGAAGAGTGTCTTGGTTTGAAAGACAGGTGTCAGACAAGAAAGGCAGGAGCCTCCCCTGAAACAGAAAATGCAACCCCCTTCCCCCCGTATTATTATAAATTTGAAAATAAGGGGCTTTCAGGCAAAGATATGAGGGATAGGAATAACAGTTCTTTACTAATATATATATATGCATGACAAGGCAAGCAAGCAGCAATAGCTGTGGCAGTGACAGCAAACAGCAGCCCAAACCCAGTGACAGCCCTCTCTCGGCTGCCGGGCCCTTTCCCCTGGGTGCAGTTCCGCTCACGGCCGGCAGGGGCGCTGGCGGCTCCCGGTGAGCAGGGCGGGTGCGATGGTTCCCCCGCGGCTGCAGGGGGCGCTCCGGAGCGAGCGCGGGGAGCGTGGCAATGGCGGCTCGGGGGCCCGGCAGGGACGTACAGAAAGCCTCACAAACTCCTGGGCAGCTGATCCCGGTGTCCGGCCGGACCCTGGGGAACAGCAGGCTGGAGCAGCAGAGACGAGCATGGATCCCGGGTGGCAGGCAAGATGCACCAAACTCTGGCGCTGCAGCAGGAAAAGCCCTGCAGGTCACAGCGTAGGAGCTACAGAGTAGCGAAAACTCCGAGCAGTGGCGGGGCAGAGAGGCAGCGGCACAGCTCCCAGCGGGGCAGGGAAAGGCAGGCTTGGGAATCCCGGGGTTCTCCCGTAGAAAGCAAGCAGCCCAAAGCAGAAGCTTGCAGTGCTGACAAAAAGACGTCCACCCCGATGGCAGGCAGCTCCCCAGACTGAACGCTGAGAACCCCAGCCAGCCCCCCGGGTGTCCCAACCCCCAGGTGACAGAAGGGTGGCCAGTCCAACCCCGCCCTTGTGGCCAGGTCTTTTGTTTCTCTTAAGCGCCCAGTAATTTGTGCCCTGGCAACAAGTGTGGGGAAAATTCTTTAAGAGAAAAACAGGCTAACTCCTAGACCCCAACAAAGAGTTTCTCTTACAAGCTAACGGTCCCATTGTGGTCATCATCCTTCCTCCATCCCAGGTATTTTTTTTTCAAAAGCAAGAACATAGGAAACAAAAGTTACAGAGATTTTTGCAATTATTTATTTTTAGGGAAATGACGTATATCTATCGGACATGCAAACATAGGGTGCTGCAGGAATCTACGAGACATTGCAAAGGCAACCATCGCTTTTCTGCAGAGATCGTAAGTGCGCAACTGACACTTCACAGTGAAAAATCTCTTGGCTCATTCTTTTGAATTAGGTGTCTTTGCAGTAAATGAACACAATGAGTTATTGTGTCATGATTACACCTGTTTGCCACCCTTGAAACAGCACTTCAGTTTTCAACTGCTTTAAGTGCATTAGTAGAAAGTCCAGGCATTACCAGGGAACTCATTATATTGGGAACTCACTTAATTTTTAATCTGACTGTCTTGGGGTGACTCTATGATGTGTCTCCCCTATCACGGCTCTATGCCAAAAAATTAATTTTGTGCCTTTAAACTGAGCTTGAGAGGGGAGAAAAAAAAATGAAGTTTTCAAAGCAAGTTCCCTAGGACACAGAGATAGATACTCCTCTGCATTCTCTGGCTGTAGGAGCACGGAGGGAGCACCCTTGCCTGTCTCTTCAGCCAGCTTTTTGGGGTTTTTTTTCCCTTCCCTTTTTCTCCGGCGTGTTTCCTGGGACTTTGGTTTTTTTCCCTTTTTTCCTCTTCTGGACTGTTTCAACAACATCAGAACACATCAAGAGAGCTTTTCTTCAGGCCCGGAGGGGGCCTAAGGCCACCCCCCACGCCAGCTCCGAGAAGGAGGGACCACACCTACAAGAGGACTCGAATTTCTTCCCAGGTTTTCTTGTTATAGTGAGGGGTTTTACTATTTAGTATTGTTATCCTTTTCCTGTGTGTTTGTTAATAAATAGGTTTTATCTCCTTCACTTTCCTTTGAGGAATTTTTTCCCGAACCTGGTGGGTGGAAGGGTGGTCGTAACCTGACTTTCTCCCAGAGGATATATTGCTAGATTTTGGCCAAAACCAGCACACTGAGTTACAGAAATGTCCCTTAGTGTCCTGATACATTTAATATTTACTGCTTCAAGCAGGCAGCTCTCAAGTGGGAGAGAAGAGTAATTCCTTTCTGCAGTCCACATCTGCTGGCGTTATTTCTAACTCTAGTTAAAGTGGCAAGTTTCTTGCAGCTGCTTTTCAAAAGGAAAAGTATGTGACGTGTGAATTAATTTAAATCAGGCCCATGGGGCTACAAAAGTGTATCTGTGCATAAAAGCTTGGCTTGCACTTACTACAGTGTCACACAAATATACCTCCTTCATATAATTTACTCACTTGGAGACAGAGTAGAACCAAATACACTTTTTTGGCTCTAGGGAGTGCTAGAACCACTTTTGAAACCAGCAGCAGCAAAAGAAATGTATTTGCCTCTGTGGTCCTGTGTATTGCCCTGCCTGGTTTAGGGGAATACATGGTTCAAGAGGCTAAAAGAAAAAAGCCTCTGGTTCTGTGTTTTCTCTACCTTTAAGCATCTTCCTCATTGCATAACTTAATTTCTCCCTACTGTAGAAATCTTGTGAGCTTCCTTATCCAAAAGGCTGAAGTATCATGTTTGTTACCTGTACAGTATAAACAAAGTCGATCTGGTTGTTTCCTTTCCTGCTGCCATCAACAATTCAGCTGTTCCAGGTCATCCCTTCCCTTTGCTTTTACAGGAAAGCAAAGCAGAGCCTGTTACCCCTGTTTCCTCCACCTTTGTAACCTCTTAGTATTGCTTCTTTATTAAAACACACAAGAGATTGTGAAATTCTCTGTGCTGCAGGATTTTCATCATGCAATCCCACATCCCTTCCAGAAACGCCAGCTGACAGAGAGATACAAAGCAACTTTGCTGAATAAAAGGGAAACTTTTGCCCTTAGTCTGTGATATTGACTTGTTGAGTCACAAGATTTTATGTCATCCAATCAGCCTTTTTTATCCTTTCATTTCGGCTGCTTGGTGTTGGAATGAGGAGAGCAAAATGCTATAATAAAGCAGCTGTGTGAGATGTATCTTATGTCTGTGGTCTTCTGCCACTCTCCTGAATTGGCTGACCTTATTTTCTAAATTAGAAGGTCTCTGAAGCAAGTGGAGGATAAGCAGATGAGAAAATGGATTTTCCCCTTTGCAGATGCTGATATATGTAAGCATCAGCAACAGTAAAGAAATTATTTTCATATCTTACTTTAATAATTGATCTGCTCAGCTATTTGCAGACCTCTTTCCAGGGTCACCACCCACAGGATCTGTCTGCTGTACTGATCCAGCCACCAGAAAACAGAGTTCATGTGGCCTCTGTGTGGAAAAAATTTTGGAAAACCTGCCTCTGTCATGGCTTCAGCTGATCTCCTGTGCTCGGTCCAACACTCAGAGCCATCCCAGGAGCTGAATCTGAGTGTCAGCAAAAGGACCCCCCTCCTCAGCAATGACTTCTTTTCCAACCTTGAGTAATTAGCGACTCATGCTTCATCCTAAGGAGCAAAGCCTGCCCCACTGAGTCCATGTGTTCTGAGAACTAAGAGGAAAACAAAATTAGGTCTTAACACCTCAAGATCCTAGAGCCCCTACATTTGGAGATTGTGTGCCAGGGGAGAGTGCCAGCCAAATTCCTTCCTCTGCAGGATTTTCTGAGTCTTTAGAGTATTAAGTGTAAGTTGAAACACCTGGGGAATTTACCTTGTTCCTCTCTTTCCCCCTCTTCTTTCCTGATTCATCTAGTTAAATCAATCTCTCTGTGAGGAAGATATATTCTAGCCCAGAGGACACTACCTGAGTGAGGCTTTTCATCTCACTCACCCTGTAAAACTACTCGTGGATTTCAAATCTTATTAGTTACCCTGTCTCCCATTCTCTGTTTGCTTTATTGTGCTCAGGATGCCCTTTCTTCTATTAAACTTTTTGTGTATTAGCTGAAGCCATAATCCTTATGAAGAGGTCTATAAGAATGAAAATGCTACAGGGCAAATGCATCCTTAATTTAAAAATATCATTGTCAGGGAAACAGAAGAAGGTTGTAAATCCCAGAAGTGATTTGTAACTCTACAGACTAGGAGAACAGTCTGTGGGAACAACAAGCACTCTCTACATGCAGCTGTGACCTCTGAAAGCAACCTGCTGAATCCTGCAGTGCTCCTGCTGTGCCAAGGTTTCTCTGTATGTAAACACAAGCTGGTTAAGCTTCTTTTGGGTTTCTAATCCTCACTTAGGAATAATTCTAGAATAGTGTCTGAAATGATGTTTTGAGTCTTGGAGTATCTTTATTTTTCTGACCCCTCTTCAAGACAGATTTTTAAAGTTGAAAATGCATCACGGAAAATAATGAGCAGATTTGGGACTTCTCCTGAAGAAAGATGATGCCCCTTGGCTAACTGCTGTATGGAAAAGCATGTTTGTTGGTACGTGTGTGCACCATTATCTCACACACCAGAGTGGAGGCTTGTGCTTGTATGTGTCTAGATCAAGGTTTTGTGCATGATGTCTTGTAGGCTGATTGCTTTCTGTGTCCCTCTGATCTGGAAAAGATAGCTGGTGTGATATCTTGTAGGTTCAGACTTGGAGTTCTGAATGTAAAAACACTTCCTTTTTTAATCTTTTGTGAATCATTTTGTCTTGCTTGGCTTTTCTGTGTGCTGGTGTATCATAAATGGTAAAAACTGAAGAACAGGCAGGAATATTTTATGATTAAGGTTAATTTACTCCTTTCAGGCTGTGAAGCACCATCCATGGGTGGAGGCCTTACATCCTTCTCAACCAGGAGCAAATGACAACTTGAACTCACACAGGTGCTTTTTGGCAGCAGCTGACTTGCAAACATGAATGTGTGTTGCAGTTAAGTTTAAAGCCTGATATGCTGACCTGATGCAGAGGAAACTTGGCTGTGACTGATGCTCAGTGAGGGGGAAGCAGTAAGAAGAAAAATGGCATTCAGATGTGAATTTCTTCAAGGTGGATAATAAATTAGGATCCTGGGATTAGTGTGAAAACTGGAAACACACAAAAAGCAGCTATAAAAATGTAATTATGTCCTATTGACAAAGCAGTGTATTTTTATCTATGAATAGAAGATAGAAAGTATTCTAGCAAAAAGCATCAATGTTAAAGCCATACTATGTTTCATACTAGATTCCTGTTCACCCACCTCCACCTCCACACCCACACAGATCCTGCCATCAAGATCAAAAAATCTGGATTCCTTAATGAACTTGAAAGTCTCAGCTTGACATGCAGAAATTCTCGAGGATATAGGATATGTGCTCTGCTTTGATGAAGACTGTGACTCTGTAAAATGTTTGTTGAAATTACTGGGCCAAACTCTACTCTCAAACCAACCAGGTACCCAGTCACAGAATCACAGAATCTTTCTGCTTCTGTGCATGAAATCAGGAACTTGATGCAGCTTCATGAGCTAAAGGGGTTTAAAAAACTCATCTTTGCAAAATTTCATCTATATTATAACTAATAACCATGGACTTGCAGTAATTTCCGTGGTGAGTGAGATTTGTGTGGCTAAAAACAAAATACTCTTTTTAAAAAAGACATTTTACATTTATGCAACAAGAGGTCTGAATGAACATTTTGATGCTTAGCGTGGAACTTGGAGGTTTGCTGTGTGAATAATATAAATATACATTTAAAATACACCCAAATTTAATGTATTTAATATTTTTTATCAGTACCGAACTCTATGTCCTTTAAGCCTCCCTTGCTCAAAGGGTTTGCAACTCTATCTACTCCAAACCTTGCTAATGGCCTTTCTTCCAGCACCTGAAAAGTGACATTTTACAGCATAATTGCTAGGGGGTGTGAATGTTACATGAAATAATATAACCACTCATCCCATCTTTCCACCCTAAGGTTTTGATGTGTTTATGATGAGGTCTTTTTCAAGTCCCAGATACTTATTGTTTTGTACACATGAGATTGCTGCCTTGCTTTATACTTTTTTTCATTCTTCCCAAGATGAGGGCTTGAACATTTTTGATGATTTCAGTTGATAAGAGTTTGAGTTCTTTGTTGGGTTTTCTTTCGGTAGGGGTGGAGAGAGTGGAATGAGGATCGTTTATTTGTTTATTTGATTGTTTTGGTAAGGAACTAGTCAAATATTTTTAAAGATAAAACCAAACCATCAAGAATAGACTTTATTCACTGACAGCAAAAATCCGCCATGGGCTCAGACTTACCTATAAAATTATTACAGCACTTTAAGACATCACATTTAATTATCAAAATGGTGCATTTTTGCTGCTTCCATGCAATGTGAGAAGGTTGTCAGTTTGCCCATTGATAATCCTTGGTGTCCTGCCGTGACCTGGGGCTTCAGGGTTGCAACTCCAGCCACCATTCTCACCCAGATTCTGCTTTTTATGCTAAATGTTACACTTTGGTAGATGTTTAGATGTGCAGACAGTGAGAGCAGTCTGCTAGTTTGGCAATCAGCAAAAGACTGCTTCAGCAGTCTTCTTTTTTCAGCTTCTTCTTTTCCCAAAAGATTCCATAAGCATACATGTGAATCTACTAAACTGTTTTTCTGTGCTGATTTCCTTGAAACTAGTTCCTGAACTATGGCATTAGTGCATCTCAGGTAAAATAAGGAGGGTTTTGGCTTTAAAGCTGCATTGTGTTTGCTAGCGGTACAACAAAAAATATTTAGAAGTAAAGAGCACTGCAGCAACACAGACAGTACGGGCACAGACTTCAAAAGTTTTATGCTGCAAAAAGTAAAGTTTTAATCTGTGCTTTTACTTAAAGCACAGAGCAGCAGCTGTAAAAAATTAGTATGTTTTCTGGCTTGCTATTCTGTACTATAAATCATGGTTAATGGAATCTTACAGGCAAAGTCACTTGGGGATTAGGCTTGGGACAGGGAGCCTCTTGATCCATTGCTCCTGCTGAAGCAGTCAAAACCATGAAACTGAGCAGGAGCAAGTGGATTTGGGTCTCACATTCCCAGTGACACTTAGTCCAGCATTGTGAGGAAATGTACTGTCCTTCAGAACTGCACTTACCGTAGACTTTTAATCCATTGTCAGGATCAAACTGAAGCAGTGGGGCTCCCACCCCACTGCCAGATTTTTATCCTCTGCTTGAAGGTAGCATTTGTATGATCCAGCATGTCAAGCTGGGCACAAGAACAGGAATGGGTCTAATTCCTGATGAACCTCTTTACTTTGGTGTTGCCATTGGTAGGGTAAGACTCTGAAGGATGCTTTCATCCTGATGAAAGCATTTCAGGGCCCAGCAATTACCAGAAGATCACTCCTGAAAATACATGAGAAGAAGAGAAAATGGTGTAGCAGAAAGTAAAGTGCTTTTATCCTTCAGGCCCAAGTCACGGTGATTGATAACTTCTGTAACATTTTTACAGCCTTATCATACAAACTATGCTTTCTTCCAATTTTTTTTACCTTTGGCTGCTGTAATAATTTTTCATGGAGTGGCCAAACGAGAAATATACAAAGTATTTGTCAAACTCAGTAGAACACTTCCTTCCAAATGAGCCTGTTCACAGGCATTACATTTCTTCTCTGTGATCTACTTAGAGAGGCCTTGGGAAGTAAAAGGACTTTGAATTCCAATATATTTCAGCAAAAGCCTAATCTTGTTAGCTGAGTTGTACACTTCTGTCCAACAACAAAGATCACTTTTGGAGAAGTAAAGTAGAGTTAGTGGACTCTTATGAATGTAATCAGCCTTGGGGGTTTATTTTGTTCTTCTCCTTGGTTTTTTTTTTTTTTTTGGTCTGTTTGGTTATTTTATTTTATTTTTTAACTGTTTAAAAACCTAAACAGTTGGTTTAGATTTTTTTTTCCTTATGGGAGCCTGCAGGAAATGTAACAAATTAAAAAAATGTAAGGTGTAAGATTGATGCAAAAACTCTTACTACAGGAAAAAAGCTATGTTAATTATCTGATGATCTATTGTAAGAAACAGTTACTGGCCCATGAAATGAACTGCTGCCCAACCAAAAATGGGGAATAATTAACACCTTTCCCTGCATGGTTACAGATAACTTATCAAAGTGAAAGCAGACAGAAGGGAAATCTCATTTTTTAATTGTCATGTTTAAATGAGATTTTATGAAACAAGTATCATTCAGATTTCCTGCAAAATTCATCCATCACTGTAAGAGTTAGCTGTTTTTAACAGTTTTCTCCCAAAATTAGGAAAAGGAGACAGGAAGAAACTCTGGAAGTGTGAGAACTTTAAAAGGAGGAGCAGTCATTTGATAACCAAGATACTGAGAGGACTTTACTAAGACTTCACTGAAATTAGGATTAAATTTATATTTTGTCCTGGCATAGCCTCAGTTTAACGTTTTTTCCCGTTTCGCTCTCTCTTCCTTAAAAGAATAATTTGGTTAAACATCAGTTGTATTTGGTTACAGGACATGACTGCTGAGGCTGAGAATGCTGACTGGTGCTGAGAATGTTGCAGG
Organism: Monarcha castaneiventris obscurior; assembly: GCA_026261815.1. Lineage (NCBI taxonomy): Eukaryota > Metazoa > Chordata > Aves > Passeriformes > Monarchidae > Monarcha > Monarcha castaneiventris. The sequence continues at coordinate 905,246 of JAMPIT010000348.1, read as the reverse complement.
TGACCACCTGCCAGGGGCTGGAAAAGTGTCCTCTGCACCAGTGGCTCCACACCACTCTCATCACGCAACTCAGTTACACCTGATGCAAATCTGCCTCTTCCAAAACTAGCAGAGAGGAGGTTTTAGTGATGGTGATCATTTGTTTAGAGCAAGATCAGCTGAGCTCAGACCATATTGCTGCTTATAGAGACACTTGCATGTGTTGAAGATGCTTTTCTGATACTCATCCTGAAGAACCATCTTATTAATGTGAGGGATGGGGAATAACAGCAAGGCTGAAGTTCATTTGGCAGGTTCTAAGGACGCCATTCATCACCCTGAGCTCAGATCAAGTAGCACAGGAATGGCAGGCTGATTCAGCAGCACATTTACTTTAAGGCCATAAAAATTATTTATAATGGATGCGTAAATTTAGAAATAATGGAAACCATGAAGATAATTCACAATCCAAGCAAATAGAAGTCTGCCACTTCCCTGTGAAGTCCTGCCTTTAATGGAGGTGTAGAATTTCAGATTCTGCATATGTCAGATTATTGTAAAGACAACATTTCTCCCGGTACACAGTTAATAGTGACGTAGTGACCAACAGTACTGGGAAACCCAGGAGTTTGGAAGTAATATCCTGTGTCTTGTTAGACTAAGGCCACACATTTCAACTCCTATAGATCCTGTTAATGCTGGGAGTAGTGCTCATGCACCAAATGGAGGTAATGGGTTTAAGTGCTTGTTCTCCAAGGATACCTCTAGGGAAATGTCTACTTCTATAGCTGCTGTTAGTCTTTTAAGAATGACTGAATCAATTTGCGCAACAAGCACTTCCTGTCCTCAGCATTTCTAAAATTAAGTTTCTGCTACAGGAGTTGTTTTAATTAATGCTGTCTGAAGGATATTACTTGCTCGCTAAAAGTATTTCTCTGAAGATGTTCCCCCTCCACGTATTTTTCTGATACATTTTAGATTATTGTTTGCCACAGTACATTGACCTTCAGCTCTTCTGAGTTCTATAATAACATCATGATATCTAACAGGGTGATGATATGCAGTGACGCAGTGTCGGTCACGAACACGCAGATTCAAACAGCAGGTAGACAGCAGGTCAGGTCAGGACCACGGAGCAGAGCGAAAGGGCTCTGCCCACCTTTATTATCACACTTTTATACCTCTTCTAAAACAATCATACATTGGTGGATGAGGTTAACACCTCTAGCATTTTACAGGATAGGAACACAGTCTATCACCTTTCTCCGCCTTGGAGAAAAGAATGAACAACAATCTAAAAGTTCAGTAAACATCCTTAGCCGGTTAGAAAAACAAGAGCTATGTTTATAGAAAGAGCATGAGAACTTCTACCACAAAAGTAAAAACATGGAGCACTGTGAAAACCAGGGTGACAATGCAGAGTGTCATCCTGGATGAAATGCAGATTTGATTGTGCTCTATTCTACTCTGACTCAAAGCAGAATTGTTGTTAATGATTTTTTTAAGGATGATGTTAATTTGCAAATGCTTGTACTTGTCAATATAGTCCTGTTCTGTCTAGCAGAAGGCATGTAAAATGAATACTGGAAGAATTTCAGGTTTATTTGATAAGAAAGCAGTGCAATTTCAATGAAACCTGCACAAACAATATCCTTCAATATTGCTGTACATCTCAATGGAAGACAGTCAAGGGCCACAAGAGAGATCATGGGCAGCATCTTGTGCTCCTTTTGCAATCTCACAAAGCATAGGAAGGATTCAGAAATGTCCTAAATGTGATGATTCACTTCAAACAACATCTCACAGACATCAAATCCATTGACACTTTTATGTCTTGCACGTAATGCGTTTTTTAAGCAGTGCCTCTTCTACCAGCATTCTACCAGTGGTGAAGTACTTTGAAGCAGTTTGAGTAATTTGTGCTCTGCTTCCATAGGTTAATTTCTACTTACTTATAAACAAGAGTAATTGAAGGAGATGGAGCCTAAAGAACAGATTTAACTTTTTAAATGATACTGAAGACTGTCTAAATTCCTCCTGCTTTTGATGCAATCACATTCTCACATCCCTTAGGAAGCTGACTGCCCAAATGCTCATGATTAGCCACCATTAGAACTGCACACAAAATGGCTGTGCTTGCATGGAAGGATACTTCTCTCACTGAAATATTTCAGTTTCTTAATTCACTGTAATGAGCAGCTGCTTCCAAGCTGTCTGCAGTCCTTCTTCATAGTTAGTCAGAACTGTTGTCTTATAATGTCTGCATAATGTAAAGTTTTCACTTTTCTTCTACTTTCAACTCAGTTTGCTTGAATTTGAGAATTGTATGCTGATGGAATTTAAATATGTCCCAGGAAATTAAGTGTTTTATTAGCTGATGGCATCCATACCACTGTAGATACGGTACAGGGGAAGTGTTTGTTTGTTTTTCTTTGTTTTGATGTGGCCTTTGTTTTGTCACTGATTTTTTTTTTTTTTTTAATGGAAAGTACAAGCAGCAACCCCTTTTTTCAAATATTATACCAATCAAGGCAAGTAAAGAAACACAAAGAGCAGTTAGAAAGGCCTTTCAAAGGCCTTTCAAATACCTTTCAAAGGTATTGAAACACTGTCTGGGTTGTTCCCCAGACGCTGTGAATTCAAATATCTGAATTATCTACAAAACAGGTTAGGTCTTGGATGTTTTTTTCTTACATGTTTAGTTTAAAATTCAGGGTTAAAGTTCCTGGACCTAAAGGCCTAAGGTCCACCTTAATAAGAGACTTGTAAGATAAATTTCCTTGGAGGAGACAAAATCAGTGTCTTCTAGTGCCATGCTCCTGTCACCTACAAGAAGAGAGTAATAAGCAAACTTATGTAGGATCCTTGGGCTTATTCTTCAGTAATTTACATTAAGACGACTTCTGAACTGTACAAATGGTTGATTTCTGACATGGTGAATGTGCTTCTGAAATGTAGGCACTTGGATGTGATTCTGAAAATGGTAATGAATTTTTGGTGACCGCTTATTGATTATTGCAACTGTACATGCAACAATTAAGTCATTAGATAACTAGATAATTAAACCTCGACTAGATAATGAAACATAGCTGCCTATAATTCTATTCCAACACACATTACTATTAAGAAAGAAATTAGCATTAAAGTGATGGATTAATCACAAAGTTTTCACGCCACAAATGTTTAGCAGATTTACATGCATTTTAAGGAAACTGTAAACCATAATATAACATAATATTAAAATACTCTTGAAACAGACTCATCCATTATAAAGGAATTAATCTCTTTCTTAAAATTAAATGCTTAAATACTTCACTATTTCTCAAAAGGAGTAGGGGCCTGTGGGACCATGATGTAGTTTGGAACTAGAGCCTCTGACAGTATTCTACATTTTTATTTTCATTTCTTAACCTGCCATAGAAAAAAAATAGCAGATCGCTGACAAACAGCAGTCTGACTCAGGAACAAAATTAATTCTGGTCCTGTAAGAGAAGACTGATTAAAATTTCTTCTTTGATTGTTCTCATATTTACTGTGTTGTGAAAGACAGCATAGTCCTGTTAAGGTATCATGAGAACTACAGAGTCTGATAAATGCAGTGTTTTACGTTTGTGCTGTGAAAAGTCCACCACGAAAATACCAAATGACAGCAAAACAACAATAAAAAAGGAGAGAAAAAACCCGCAAAACACACAAGAAAGCCCCCCCCCCACTAAACTAAACTACTCCTGCTTCCATTAACTTAAGAGTCCTTCTTTAGTGTTTTTCATCATTTGATTTCAAACTCTTCATAAGCTCTCTGTTGATACCGAGTACTAACTCTGCTAGAATATGGCCTCGTTCCAATCTCTTCCCTCTGATTACTGATAAACATCAGAGCCTGTCACTGATTTACTCTAACCTGGTACAAACAAGGTATTCATACACTTTCCTTAAGAAATAATGAGTGTGTAAATTGCCCCTGCGTTGGAGCCTAGATGGTGGTTGGTGTAGAGACTAATGGACACCTCTCTTATACTCCCTGTGGATTGCAGCACACTGTAAAGGAATTTTTTTTTTATCATCTGTGCACAAGCAATGGATTATCTTCTGTGGAAATGAATGGGAGAGTTGCACTTGATTGATGGAACAATGCTTTATTTTTAATAGAAGGTTTGTGCCGCTTCTGAGTTCATGATACAGCACCTGCTGTTAGGGAGGGCTTTGTTCTTCATTCCACTTGAAGAAGTTCTAGATATGGAATAGCAAACCCAAATGTTCCTTTGTGGTCCAAAATCAGTGCAAAATATAAAAATTTTTGTAGACTTCTTCTGAGTGGACATTACTAAAAAAACTGGCTAAGTTCTGTGCTAAGTGAGAACTTGTCTCAGAAATAGTTTTGCTTCTTAAGGAAGCATCACAATCTCAGTTTTAATATGAGATTCTTTTCCATTTACTCTAGGTTTTTATTCTTTGCTATTTTTCTGGCTCTATATCACCACTTGCACATCAACAGAGCACATTACTCCTCAGCCCTACCATTTGCTTTGTGCTGGTAACCCCCACAACAGAAAAGAAAAAGGTAAAATTACATGCCTGTTTTAATGGTTATACAAACAAAGTGTATAAAAATCACAGAATGTAAATATAACATGACTGGAAAACATCTGGTTTAATCTGCTTGCTTTTCAAGTGTGTTTGTTAGTGGAGCAAGCTACTGAGGGACATAGCATGGTCTGCTTATTGGCAAGGTTTTCTTTTCTTTATAATATGGTAGTTTATCCTTTGTACATGGAATTCTTCAGATTTTAACATCCAGTTTTGAATTTTTTTGTTCAGCAATCAGCAGGTAATGAGCAATTGTGTTTTGTGTCACTTGTGGGTTTGGGGTTTTTTTCTCTCTCTTTTTGTTGTCTCTTTTTTCATTACTATTATGATGTTGCTGCTCTTGTTGGTTCACTTTCCTTCTCTTATTCAACTGTTCAACTTTTCTTATCTCAACCACAGAATTTACCTTTTTCCCAGTTCTTCTTCTCAACCCATGGCTGAGACGTGTGTGAACGAGCATGGTACTTACTTGCTGGCTGGAGTTACACCATAGCAGTATTATAAAGATTGTTCTATCTTTTTATCTCCTATGACATTATTGCCAGATTATGCATGCTTCTCTTTTGCTGTATGAACCTTCTTTTGTGCTTAATCAGCAAATGCTGAAACTACTAAGCATTACTAAAATAATTATTCTGAATTACACTTGCAACAGAATTTTACATGGTTTTAAAAATATATTATTGTCATAATCAGAAGATTCTTCTACTTCTATTTCCAGACTGCTGTTGCAAGAGAACTTGCCTATTTAGAGAGATCACAATTTATTTTTTTGTGGTATCTGAAGTGATTTTCCTGCTAGGACAAAATGGTACTTAACAAAACAAACAAAAAAAAAGACAAACTTAGTGAAACTGTTCTTCATTAACACATTTTAACACAACTGTATTCTCTTTGTCCCCTAGTTCTCAATCCATGGCACCTAAATCAAGGGCAGTGCTGGAAAATACAGAACTGCTCGTGTTTACCTTAATTTACCTATTTATTATAAAACTCAGATTGAGGAGTCACAAACCCACAAATCCATAGACTGGCTGAGGTTGGAAGGAACCTCTGGAAGGCACCTGGTCCAACCACCTGCTCAAGCAAAGCCACCTGTATGAGGCTGCCTTTGACCACACTTAGATGGCTTTTGAATAACTGCAAATATGGAGGCTCCACATCCTCTCTCAGTGACCTGTGCCAGTGCTTGGCCAGCTGTACAGTTAAGAAGGTTTTCATGGTGTTCGGACAAAACCTCCTGTGTTTCAGCTTGTGCCCAGACCTTTCATTCACATTTTCTTTCCCATTGTCCTGAATCAGAGTGGAACTATAGTTCAAAACACTATAAAAAATCTCTTGTTCAAACACTGTTTTAAACCAAGAAGAAATATTATTGTTGCTGCTGATTGGGCTGTTCTCTGCCCTGATCCTTGTCCCTCTATCTGCACATCCAAATCCAAACACTTATTGGCTTACATTCCCTATTTCTGAATACTACAAAATCATCCAGCTCTTTCCAGCTAGGCAAAAGCCTGGAAAGTGAGAATCTTTTCATGCAGAGAACCTGAGAAACTTTACCATGGAAAAGGAAAATGTGAGTTCATGAAGAATTAATACTGTTTCCCTGTGCTTCTCTTGTGCCCATCAGTTTGCTGTACAAATAGGAGTGGACAGTGGTTAAACTGATTGTCTTTTCTGGCTTTGCAACTCAGGAGCACAAAACAGATGTGTCCAGAGACTGTATCATATGTTTCCTGAGAGCTTCCACTTTTTATAAAAATCAAGAATTAGAAAGCCTAAAGATGTACTGTGAAATTCCCTAAAGAAAAGTTGGGAGTTTTGTGTCAGCTGATTTCCCTCTCTCAAGTCATTGAGAACGTGAAAACACAAACACAAACAAACAAATAACAAACAAACAAACAAAACCAGCCCCCACCCCCCTCCCCCGCCAAGAACCTAAAAAATCCCAAACCCACAAAAAACCCAACAAAAGCTGGGTGCATGAAAAGGACAAGAACAAGTTTTTCTTCTATCCCGAAGATAAACACATATCATTGGCTGTGTTTCATCCTAATCATTAAGCCCCAGTCACTGGACAGCCCAGTAGACCTTATGAGAGATATTTTTTTTCTTTTGAAATGTCCTTGTTTCTCAGACACTTGAAAAAAAATGATGCTGCTTTGCTGCAAAAGTGGCAGTCTGACTGGACAGCCTCTTCCAGTCCATTTATCAGAGTGCTCTTTGCTCTCATTTTGAGGCCAGCTTCGAGCAACACACAGCTCTGACAATTTGAGCAACACTCAGGGGAGCAAAGAGCTTTGCATGAACAAAAACTCTTGTACTTTTGTTGTTTTTTTTTTTAGTTTTGGTACATGCTGTTCTGCACAGGGAGCCTTTCCTTCCAGGGGTCACTGAGAAGACAAAAGCTGAAATAAACTGCCATACACATTGGGACAGCCTTTCACACCAAGGTGCAGGAAAAATCAGAGGAGTGCAGCTCAATGTTAAATAGAGCTATGGTTTCCTCATGAAGAGCAAAATGTGGTGAAGAAAACAAAGCCTTGAAACTATAGAAAATACAGCTCCTTAGTACAACTGGTGCCAGTCAGATAACTTTGTGAAGCCTATTTCTGAGGTGCTGTCATTAAAACTGCATAAGGAAAAAACAAGCTAGGACTGGATATATAACTTTGGTATAGTCAGTATTACTGCAGTCATGAGCAGTTGACTTGAAATTGCTTCCAAGGCTGCATGGTTTGACAGCGCAAAAATAGAGAGCTTCCCTTGGTGAACTGCAATCTTGTGAAAGCCACGATATTTACCTTACTTATAATATACTTACATATATGTATAAAATTAGGTTAGGTATTAGGAAAAAATTCTTCTATGTGAAGGTCATGGGGCCCTGGCACAGGTTGCCCAGAGAAATTGTGGCTGCCCCATCCCTGGAAGTGTCCTAGGCCAGGTTGGCAACCTGGGTGTAGTGGTTTTAGGTCAAATTATGCATTACCTCCCTGATGTCCTTTCTGTGAGATAAGCATTAGGAAGAAAAAGCAAGGCAGGCACAAAACTTAAAGAATATAAAGGAGTTTATTAACAGATTTAAAAGAGGGGAAAAAAAGTCAGACTAAACCTTCAGAACACCTCTCTTCCCCCCATCTCTCCTTCCTTCTACTAGCAACGTAAAAAAAAAAAAACCACAACCCTTGAGATTTTTTAGTCAGTTCACCACCTATATAATAATTTCTCTTTTTCAGTTCACTTAGGGAGAGGAGTCTGTCTTGCTCATGCTATGGAGACATCTCCACAAGAAACAGTCTCTTGTAGCTTCAATGTCACAGCAAGGCAGCTGCCCGGGATGGTTTTCTGCTTGCATGTGAAAGTCCCTTCCCTCGACTTACAGCTTTCCCCACAACTGCTTTTGAGGGTTTCTTTAGCTAATGGGGTACCATTTTTAAGGATGAGCTGGTCAGAAACAAAAGTTCTCTTCACTTATCAAAGTGCCTGAGAGGTGTAAGAACACTATCTCTGGGAGTACCTTCATCTCTAGGAACAGAAGTCCTTTGCTTTTGTGGGATCTCTGCTCAAGTTTCTCATCGAATTACAGCTACTTTATCATTTGCTTGTTCTAGCACAAGTACTTTTGCTCATGGTTGCAGTTTGAATGCTCCACCCCCCCACACTTTTCATGAAATTACAACAGGTATTCTGATATATCATAGTCTATCACCATAGCTTTACAACAGAATTTCAGCTTCTAGGATTGAAGCATCTCCTTATTCCCCTCTCTCAGGGTTTCAGCTCCTTCTTCCTCACTGACCTGGGCATCTTTATAGTGTTTTCTTCACGCGCCTTCACCTTTCTCTGTCCTCTGACCAGGGAGAGGATTGATGTCTGCAGGCTTCCTCTGTTCTGGAGGAATTTTACAGCACTAAGAGAGTTAATCTCACCCAGGCCCTGCAGCTGGAATTAGCTTATGTCTTTCGGTCACATGATCTTGCCAGGCAGCAGCCTCAGATGAATTTCGGCCGCTCTAGGGGTGAGGGCCGGCCTGGCCTCTGGGGGGTGTCCAGCGAACAGAAGCGGCTGCGATCTCAGCCAAGCCACCCCCAGCCAACCCGGCCAGGCCCGGCCGGCAGAGCCCAGCCCGGCCCCGCCCCCCACGCCCCCCCCTGCCCCTGCCCCCGCGCCCCCCCCCCCCCAGTTACCTGTTCGACCACCGGAAGCAAGAGAGATTTTGCTGGGGTTTGTTGGTTCTTAAAATGTGGATCACAGAGGCGTGTCAAGCTCTCTAAGTGGTTTAAAAAAGTTGCCAATATTCAACCTCGCCAGTTGATTCGTTCTGTTGGGTCTGGAGGAAGCTGTAAGCATCTTTTTGCAAAGAACCACTTCCGTGGCTGTGGAGCCTTCTTTAACTACAACTCCCAGCTATCCTAAACCATGACACTGGGATTGTGGAAGGTGTCCCTTTAAGGTCCTTCCTTTAAGGAAAAAGCTTAGGGAGCTTTAAGGTCCCTTCCAACCCAAACCATTCTGTGATTTTATGAAATGTATATACTAAAACATCACTGTATATGCAATGGTTGAAACCTTTGGAGTATCCAAAGGTTTTTCATGGTAGTAATCTAAACCTGAAGAGGTTGGTGAATTGTTTCTTTTCTGAGTTGCATTCCCTGTGCTAAAGTCTAAGCATTCACATCAGCACAGGTGGAATGGTTCCTATTGGGAAATGACTTAGATTTCCCTGCTTATCCTGCAAGCCATGCTCCCTTGAGGGCTTTAATATAAGCTTGAAGAAGGTGTTATTTTCCTGACTTACAATGTGTTCATCTTGGCTTCTTGTTTAGAATAACTGTGTATGGAAATGGATTAATTATCTGCAGCTCACCCTGCTCCATAATTTCACCTCTAGTATCATCAGCAAGCAGCTGCCATGTACAAAGTCTGCCTCATAAGTTGAGGCAGGTAGGTTTGAAAGTGATCTGACACTTGAGAGGGGAGGGGCACGTCACACTCTTTTGTGATTGTCCACAGTAAACCTGTGCAGTATAATCACTAAGTGCTTCTGTGGAGAGCAGAGGGAAGAGTATTCTATCTTGTGTGCACCAATTTCCTTCTTTCAGCATGTAGTGCTATATAATGGGATGAAGAAAAGCGTGGTTGTATGCGACAGCTGAGCCAAGACTAGAGAAATTGCTGTCTGATGTTTAAGAAAGGAAAAATTCCCCAAATCCTCGGTGTACGTGTGCAGCCTCCACAACTGGAGGGTCAGCTGGGTCATCTTCACCTGTACCAGTGCAAGTTTTATGAAAAGTGGGACAAAGGCAGTTGTATGACCTTCATGCCTTTAGATGTATTTTTCATGCATTTTTTTCTCAGTGGATGCCAGACACCATCCAGAAATACTGCATTTTCCTTCTTAAAGAACTCCCCCCAAGAGAAAAACCCCTCATCTAAGCTTTTTTCCTTTTCTCACTGGTCAATGGGTCAACAGGAATTAATTTTTTAGAGGTCAGGTGGAAGAATTCTGTTCCTGCTTCAGCTGGCTTTCCATTTCTTGCTGTTGTGTTCATAACAGTTTGCAACTGATCCAGGTCAAGGCTTATGTGATTATTTGGCTAATAGTTCAAGCCAGAGAAGGTCTGTGTCTGCTGTAGCTTGAGCAGGAGTTGCAATATCACTTCAAGGGTGTGAACTTTGTTAAAATATCAGAATCCAGTTTAGCCTTTCCCATTTGAGTAGTACTTTGCAGTGTAAAACAGACAGCTGCAATAATCGAGCAGAGGGAAGCGAGTGGCATTTTCTCAGATGTCATTCTTTTTCTTTCTATTTTTAACTGGACAGTCTTAAATGCAATCTTTTATTTTAAGAATAATTTAAGAAGCAGAGCCTGTAGCCTGCACAATGAGAAAGAGCTGGGAGAGTGGTTTTATCTCTTACAGGTTTTATTTCTCTTTATCTGTGCCTCATGCTTAAGGCTACCAAACTGTAACTACCCAAGTTCTTTGGATCAGTGAGCAAGTACTGTCCTGAGGTGGGATATTAATGGGAATTTTGAAGAGGGATCACAGATTTCCAGCTGTGCTTCTGTCTCTGGGTATCTGTACTGGTTCATGTAATAGGAAATGGGGTGAATCAGATTTAATTTACATCAACAGCTCAAAAGGTGCTATGCTAGAACTCTGATTTAACGAAAAAGAATGTTTTTCTAATGGTTTGAGTAGAAATCTCACTAAAAGAGTATGAAAAGCTGCTATCCTTCAGTTTTCTTCTTCCTCCCTCTCATTTCATAGTGGTGATGTAAGGGATCTTGCAGAAAGTAATTAGGGATATCCAGCCCCTTAAACAAAAACCATCTTGTTATTTGCACCAAAGTGCTGGCCATCCTCTCTTTCATAACACAGACAGCATTGGACCTGCCAGGCAAAATATTCAAGGCAAAATTACGAACTGAGAAAGACACGAATATTATTAAACCACCTCATTGCTTGCAGTTACTAGGTAAAATAGACTCTCTTTCCATCTTCCAAAACTGAACTGTGTGAGCTGGAGTGCAAACTTTAAGATTTCTGCCAGTGTATGGGATTCTTCGCTGGCTTCTCTCTATCCCTTTGTTTTCACTCTTTAGTGGATTATCAGAGCCCCTCTCCTAATGAAGTAGTAGCAATTCTAAGTTTCTTTGTAGTGAAACTGATTAAGAGGTTTTTAACTTCTTTAAAATAGGCTTAAACTTCTGTGGTTTTTTTGCTCATCCAATGTCTGACATGATATCTGAAGCCAGAGTCCTTCATGTCAAGACCGTGAGGAGAGTGATTGCTCTCTAGCTATTTTGTGTTTTGTTTTGCACAAAGTCAGTAAGTCTTTAATAGCTTGAAAACATTCCTCAGAAGAAAACTGGGTATTGTGAATAGAGAATTTGTGAAATACTCTGTAAGACTGATAGATAATTCTATCAGTCTACGGCTGTTTTCTGACACTGAGGATTAGGTAACCCAGAAAAGGCAATATGTTTTGCTCTGGATTTTTTCTCTCTGTGTCTGAGTACAGAATAGTTATTTTTTTTGTGTGTGTTAGTGTCAGAAGTGTAATGGTAAGCTGGAAGATGATGTGAAAGATTCATGATGTTCACACAGGGATAGAAGTGGTGGTGCCAGTCAATGGCATTTTTATAAGGTGTTAATGTATGCCCTGTAGTCATGCTTGCTCCACACAGAAAGATGGGATTTTCTAAAAATGAACTACATCTTTTGCTGAGATTGTACCACCTTTATACTGCATGTGGGGATTTTTATTTTTTTTTTTAACACTAGATTTACCCCAAAACAACATTCACTTGTTCAGGCTTATACAGTAGCCTGTGGTTTCCATGAGATTCTTTGGTCTAGAGGGGAGTTTTAGAGTATTTGCCCACAAATACACTAAAAATTCAGATGCAAAGGATAATGAAAGTGTTACTGTCTCTGACTCTGCAGCTTGACTGTGCCATGGAAGATACCAGGAACCGCAATCTCTGCTTGCCAACACAGCGATGAATGTCAGCTTTGCTGACAGCGGCAGGACAGACCACCAGCAAAGAGCTGCAGAAAGCAGTTACAGGAAACATTTTAGCTAGAATTCAGTGTAGGTGAAGTACAGCAATGGAAGAGTGGAAAGAACAATCCTGACCTCACCTATAGAGGGAGGGGTTGTTATCACTAAAGAATGAAGGTACAACATCTGTTGGCACAAAATGACTGCCCTCAGAAACCATCAAAAAAGTGAATTAATTGGTGGGGAGAGGGAGAATAAAATCATGCCGCTCTTTCATGTACTACATGCCCAGATCTTGGATAGTTTGAGCCACTCCATTCTCTCCCAGCTCAAAAAGGATATGTTTTAACAGAAAAAGATTGAGATAATGGCAGCAATCAAGATCAGAAATATAGAGCTGTTGAATGGGCTACGACTATCCAGCCTGCAGAGGGCAGCAGAAAATCAACATCTTTAATAGATGGCCAAGGGCTGCCCTGTGCCCCTCTCAAGAGAGGAGAGAACTCCGGAGCGAAGGATGGAAGCTTAGCCTGGGAGAGGGGGAAGGAGAAATGGTTTACTGTTTGCTTTTCACTGCCCAAATCTGTACTTTTGGCTGTAAATTAAATTAATGCTTCTCAACCTAAGTCAGCTGTGCTCATAACAGTAACAGGTCAGCAATCTCCCTGTTTTTATCTTGATGCGTGAGCTTTATAATCTGGTTTCAGTCTGTATTTTCTGCACATGTCCCACTGAGCATGGGTAATCTGGCCATTAGCCAAGGCTGACACACCAAAGGAGCTTCTGCATCTCTGGAATCAGCACCATTTAAGAACCCAAGGCAGTATGGAGGAAGAGGGAAGATATATCTCTGTTATACATCTACTGCTGACCACTGTCAGGGTTGACAATCTCTCCACTAGCTCTTGTATTCTTAAAATCAGTTATGTTAACACAAAATAGTTTTGTAACTGCATATCCTGAAACTCTCTAGGAAATGTTTGTCAGTAAGCAATGGGATGGATTTCACCCATGAAAAGTTTTCATGATAGTTTGAAAGTTCATCTCTGTTAGGTAAAAATCCCCTGAAAATAAAAATCAGGTCCTTTACTTTTCCAGTACTTAAAACGGGGTTTTTTTATGCTCCATTGAGCTTCTCCAGTAATTGACACACTTTGCCAAATAAAGTACTCGAAATAGATTTTCAGATGGCCTATTTTAAAAAATAACTATTCTCCATAATGCTAGCCTTCTGAAAATATTATCTTTACGTAATACTCATAACGAATAACAAATTCAGGCCTCCCTTCAGAACAGAAGAATTAATTGTACAGTCATCATCATATAAATGAAGCAAAGTAATGTGGCTGAGTTGTTTTCTGAAATATCTGTTTTAAGAGGCCCTGAGCAAAGAAATGTTCAAACATTTATCCTTTAATTATAAAAACTAAACCACACGTAGGAATGCATAACTAATTTTATAGACTTGAATTAATTTTAAATAATTTGTGTGGGAACTGATAGCCTTGGCTAATAGCTAATAAAACCAATGGGATTCATCTTTTATGTTGCTATTTTCATCTACTTGGAAACATGCAATTATTATTCTTTTCTTTGTGGCGTCCTCTTCTGGCAGGATTAAGGCTGGGACAATCTCATAGAAAATATCTAAATAACCTGAAGTCTTCCTCAATTTCAGGTAGCATGACTGTGAGGATTTAAGGGAAGAAATAATTTTCTTTCTACTGTTAAAATTACACATAGACAAAATAGGAGGAGGCTGTGGAAGTCTAGAAAACACATCAGGTTATCTTCCAGGCCAGTGGAGGAGTTCAGATTAGCAAGTGGCTCACTGGCACCCCAGTCCTGTGGTCATCCATTTCTACACAACATCTCAGTTCAACTCCATGGATCGGTCCACTTATTTTAAGTGGAAAAAATATTTTGTTACTTCAAGCATATAATTTTTTTTTTTTTTGCCATTTCATGGCCTTCCTATGCAGCACCAGCAGGTTCAGGCTAGGGAGTCACTGAGGTGATTTGGTTTGCAGGAGGTCTTTTACAGTTAAAATTGTCCACAAAATAAATGTCACTCCTGTAACAGACATGTACTTTGATTAAAGCTTCACACATTGGTATTAGGTTTTAAAAAAGGCTGCAAATGACTGATACCACTTTCCGGCAGAAACTCTAATGGAGCTACTTCAAAGCAATGTACTTGTTTCACTGTGGTTTTTTGGAGGAAATGGAATTTTATTTCAGTGATTTTGTTTTATATTTGCTCTCTCTGTGCGTTACATACAAAGATACTATCTATGCCAGCTGCTGTCTGAAACTTAAAAGAGGAAGGAACAACCTAGAAAGAGAAGACATATCTGTTAACGTCTCATGGATGAAAGGCGCTTGTGAATCAAACATAATTAATTTCTACATCAATCATATTTGCTTGCATTCTTTTCACACTTCCTGAATATATGAAACTGGCTCCACAGTTCTGCATGGGGTATGGGTAGCCTCATTCTAATCAGCAGCTTTCAATAACGGGTGTAGTAATTTCCAAAAAGATTTTAAAAAGTTGTGCATATGTTGTTGCTGTATGTACTCTTCCTATAGAGCAGAAATAACCTGAGAAATAAAACTCCCTGCAGCTCAGACCTGTCTGTGCCTGGGGAGATGAGAGAGATGTCTGGCCAAGAGGAGATCTTCAGCTTGGATGAGAGATCTCCCTTCACTGGATGTGTTACAGAGTCCTGGGACACAGTAAATCATGACCATGGATCAGATATAGAAAGCTTCTCACAACCCATGCATGGTCCTCAGGGAAGTCTGGGGGAAACTTGGGAAAGCTTTACTGCACACTTGAGAAAGCAGTAATTAGTTATTGTAGATGTCTATTTTCTTGTAGTTTTAGCTTTTCCTTATTGTTTTAGGTATGGGGAGTTTAGCTGTCTGATTCATTGTTCACAGGTGGAAGGGATTACATGATGAAGTACCAAAGAGGTGTGTTTAGCTCTACTTCTAGAGTTTCCCTCTGCTTCTTGCCAGAAGGCTGGTGCCTGAGACTTCCCTCACAATTCCCACTTCACTGCCATCACTGCCAGGAAGCTCCCTCCAGAAAATACAGCGTATGACTAACACATAAATGTGTAAATGCAGGCTAGCCTCCTTGGATATGTATTGATACTTAGTGTAGGCTGAGGTAAAGCCAAAATGTCTTGAATATAAAAGAATTAATATTAAAAGATTAACATAAAAAGTTTCCACAGCTTCTGCTCTTTTGACTTTTGCAATAGCTGAAGTAAGTGAATTTCCTATAAGGTCAAAGTTCTGTACCAGAGTAGCCTCTAGAGGGTAAAGTAATGGGCCAGGGCATGTGTCAGATAACATATATTTAAATGGGGAAAAACCCACCAAACACAAACCTAAGAACCCCACTGAGGCCTTTCCAGAACCATTCCTCAGCCTAGATGGCAAAACCTTCTGCACATGCTTGTGTTCAATCAGTAAAATTTTGAGGCTTGTCTTTTTTCTGTGGATTATAAATATGACTAAAAATCCTCCTAAAATTTACATAATTAAAATTTTAAAGTTGTGAGGAGCTGCAATCAAAAATGACAGAGGAATAAGACATCTCTTTGGACTCAGATATCCCAAGATACCTTTTCTCTGGAAGACAGACAACAGTGGAATTTCACAAGAGCTTGGAACCTTCTCTTGGGCCATAGATGAGTACAAAGCAGCCACTGCTCCAAACTACTGCCAGGTTAGAGGGCTCATAGGAAACGCAAGTATTCATCTAATCACAGAGTCTTAAAGAGAGGATTTCTCAGCCACAGGTTAGGTCTCTAAGCTTTGTGTCCAGTGCATGAGAAAAAGTGAAGCGTCTCAGAGGATGCTTCAGTCCTGAGCTGACTCCGCAGTTTTTGGCTGGAGGTCCCCTCCAATTCCAGTGGTGCAAAAGACCAAGGGGGTTTTTATTGCTATGTTGTATTTCTTTTATGTTGAGAAAAACTTTACAAAAGACCTGAAATATTTTGAAATTAAGACTCTCCAATGTTAGTGGAATTTGGACATTTATGTGCTTTGATAGCATTATTGAAGATGTGTTATAGTCAGAACATTTGTTGACACCAAAGACTCGATCCCACGTTAAAATGGCTGTGTTTTAAATAATGGAATGCCTTGAATTAGACATTCAGCATCAAAAAATGTTGAACACCTGACTCATTTTCAAAGTCTGCTCAAGACATCCTAAAATCTGAGGTGTGTCCAGAACTTGACTGCTTTAATGACGTTACAGACATGGCAGCATTTACATGTCTCTAATACTCTAGCACATGAGTGAGTTGCAGTTCTTAATGCATGTCACCAGACATCTCCTGTGCAGGTAGCAAACTGGATTTTCATAAATGGCAAACTTAGGCCCAGCAGTTAGGCTGAGGTCATTGTGGCTTGGGATCTGAATTCAGGTTTGCAGTACCAGGGGTCACTTGGCAATCCTCTATCCTGAGAAAATATACATTTTAGCTTAGTTAAGAAATAAGCAAACACAAGAACCTACTAAATTAACTTTCTCAGCTTGACGTCAGGAGAGACTTATCACAATCCTAACACATAAGATACACATCCTTATTTTGAAGGAGCTGTTTATATGCTGAACAAGTCTGGTAAATTCTATCCCCTTTGGATTTTTGACTCTGTACCTGTCAGCACAGTTTGATAGGTGTTTCCCAGAGGGGTTAAAAAACAGCAGTGTGCAGGAAGGGAGCTTATCTGAAGTGTAATGAATCTGTAGACTGCAACAAGCACCATCCATCACTATCATATGGAAAAGCTGGTATGACCTGAAGATCTGCCATCCTCTGAAGCAGACCTTCCAGCCCCCTGAGCTCAACCTGTTTGTTCTTACATGCTTTTGGAAAAGGTTATCTTTCTTTGATTTTTGCAGGCCTTCCTCTCTGTTCCGTTTACTTACATCTGACTAGTGAAATTACAGCTTAGCAGGAGGTCCTCTGCATGAGTAGACATGAAATGAGAAGAGCAAACACTCTTCCAGGAGTATTTTGGAGAATACTTGATGTTGTTTTCTGCACGTTAATTTATGGAAAGACAAACAGCAGTAGCGGCAAACAAATACGTTTGAAAAACAATCCCTGTGCTTTGTCAATAACCAGCTTGCCTTTCAACTGGAAGACCGTCTAGGTAAATTTGTCCACCTAGAAGAGAGTGCAATGAAAATTCAGGCTACTTATATTTTAATGTGTCCTAGACCAGCATCTCCCACACATTAATTGCAAGGTCGGAGAGGTTTGTGTTCCATTACCAGGAGCAGCTTTTAAAAGTGATGTGTGGGCATACTCTCTGCTTCACCTAGAGGTCAGGATTTTTTACTTAACAAATAAAAAAAACTTTA
The DNA here is from genome assembly GCA_026261815.1 of Monarcha castaneiventris obscurior. NCBI lineage: Eukaryota > Metazoa > Chordata > Aves > Passeriformes > Monarchidae > Monarcha > Monarcha castaneiventris. Next base: position 887,776 of record JAMPIT010000348.1, on the reverse strand, counting down.
AAAATATCTTAACAAATAAAAAAGCTTAACAAATATCTTAGTAAACACAGACAAATATGTAGTGACTTTAGTGAAGACTAATTCCTGCTCCTGTGCAAGGGGAAGGAGAGCCTTCTTTAGCTGATGGGAAAGTAGAACTATATCCTGCTGTATAGCTTAAGCTGCTCAACTGGGCAGGCTGTGATACCAATGTGTGGCTAAGAGCTTGTAACAGATGCCATTTAGGCTTGACATTTAAAGAAATGAGCTTTCACCTCTAATTTTTTTCTCCCCACAGTGCTGCACAGAGCACTTTTGCTTTGCAGAGCAATTAGACACTATAATTACTCTGAACTGTGCTCCAGTGGCATCCATAGACTAGCTCTGCACTGTGGTTTGATTTTTTTCTTACTTATTTTTAAAATAGGGCTTTATCTTCCAATTGGTCTGTGTCCTTAAATTTGAGTACACTTTTCCTGCAATTTCCAGAAATCTCTTTATACCTTTCAGAGCATAAACACCTCTAAAAGCTGAAAAGAAAAGCATTGTGTTGTTGAAGTCTTGCCTGAATGGCAACTTCAAGACTCCTAGGGAATACTGTCTTTCCAGTTGCTTGTGTAAGGAGTCCCAGGTTTCTGTAGCATGGCAAATAATCATAATGAGAGTTCACAGAGTTTTCCAAAAACATGCATTTATTTCCTGCTTAGGAAAGACCTTTGTCAGGTGGAAATTGTTTTATCACTTCTATTGAGTTGTTGCATCTGGTGGGACCAGAACTTCTCTCTATATTTAAAAAAAAATAAAATTACTTGAGGCTGCAATGTATGCCACTGATTGAATAGATCCAGGGGCCTGCTAACTTCTTTCTTTTCAGAGCTGCACTCCCCTCTTGAAATGGTCTGGGGTGTGTTTCCCCACTCTTCTGAAGCACTGGAGTAACACACCCGTGTTAGATTCATGCAGTGCCCTTTGCCCTGTCATGGTGATGTTTCCATCCAAAATATGGCAGTGGTCTGTGCACAGGAGGAAACAGAGAATACCATGCTTGCTTTTTTAGAAGAGGTAGAAAAGCGGGAGGAGCTGTTCATCCTCCTCTTTGTATATTTCCTTTATTTTTTAAATGCCTCCTCTTACTGCAGCATGAATGGCTAGAATAAAAAGAGGATTTATTCCAATTACACTGAAAGCATGTGTATGTAGAACTATTATAATTTCCCTGATGGCAGGAGGACACTGGAGCCTTCAGAGAGAGATAAGACTTGTGCTCAGAACCTGATAAAAGCCCTTCTTGTGCTGCAGGAGCATCATAAGCAAAGCTGTTACCAACTGTCACCACCAATATGTTCCTTTCTCCTGAGAACACCACAGCAGCTGTGCCTTTGGGACTGCAATGCACTCAACATGATGAACCTTGTGGTACCCTAAATTCCCTGCTCAGGAACCTCCTTCAGCCTAAACTATCCCAGACAAGTATCCCAGTTATGTCTCGGAGGTGACTCCAGCTGTTCCATGTGGTGGTAGAAGGGTTCAGCGATGGTGGGGCAGGTGGGTTTGTGTGGGTGGGTTTCTGGTTGCTCTTTTCATTGTTTTCCTTATTTCAAAGACAGAAAAACCACAAGCCAACTTCTTTTATTTCCTGTCTTGAAAGCAGGCCAAAGCTGCCTTTTGGATTCTTCATTCAAAATTGCACAAATAATTCAAAGTAGAACAAACCACAAGCAAAGAATAAGGGACATTACTTTCATACAGTACTTAAATTTGTGCCAAGAAACTCTGTTTCTGTTAATACTGGGATTAATCCTTTCTTGCTGACAGGACTAGGGCTGGAGGTGTCCTTCATACCACTCGATGAAGAAAAAAATGAGAAGAAATCATCATAATAGTTTAGATCATGCCAGACCTGGCTGGTGGGGCAAGAGAGGGGGAAAAAAAGTGCAGACCAGAGGAAGAACTATGCCTGTTTGAAACCATCTGGTGATACCTGCAGGCAGCAGGACAGAGATGTCATAGTAATGCTTCCTCTGGAGTTCACTGCTGGGGGAACTTTTGATTTGAGCAGCATGGCAGCCCTCGTCCTCATTTTGGGAAGCTTACTCTGTCAGCTGTGTTGGTGAAAAACAAATCTAATCGTGGTGTAGGTGCTTCCCCAGGGGCATTCATATTAGTGAGCAGCTCTCATGGGAGCTCCCAGCAGGCTCCTGTCTTTGGGAAAATCTGTCAGCTCAGGCACAGCAGAAGATAGAGACAACCTCCCATTCCGGGAGTTCTGTGAGAAAAGTATTTTTAGTTTTTGTTTGTTTGTGGTTTTTTTCGGGGGGGGGTGGGGGGCGTGTTTCATTTTGATAAGTGATTTAAAAGAGCACCAGCTGATGAGTTGGAGCCCAAGAAGAATCCGAAAGCAAATCTTTCCTTTCACCGCCTGCCTTTAGTCTCTGTGTCTTCCAGCCTGCTAAAAGAAAATGGATTATATAGAGTGGTGGTTTCTTCTTTGCAGCAGGATCAGTGCAACCAAATTTTCCTCTGAGAGAAACCTTGGACCATTTCTTTGTACGAATCATGAAAACTGCACACTCTCCTTTCACTCCTGAAATAGGGCAGGAGGTCATGTCTAGGTTTGCAAAGAGTAAGTTATCCCTACTCTGCGACCAAAGCCAAGCACAGCCTTTCCTTGCCCCACCTTCAGTCTCCAGAGAGCTGCACAAGGTGTGGGCTGGGAAACAGCACTGCCAAAAGCTGCACAGTCTGGCAGTGCCAGTAACAAAACTTTTCTATCTGTGCCAAAGAGATGAGAGCAAATCTGCCAATCCAGAACACAGCTTGAAGGCTTGAGCAAGGGAGGAGGAGAAAAGGAGATGTGCTTCTGGAATAAAACAATCCTAGAGCAGAGTAATGGGAAGGAGGGGGAGACTAGAAGGAAAGAAACCCATGTTTACACAATCATTTAGGTTGACCTCTGACATGTATGGCCTTACGATTACGATTCATGAGATTACCAGTTGTTCTCCTGTTTTATTGAGCAAGAATATAAAACACAGGGTTAAGACTGCTTTGTTTCAATCTGTCTGGATGCTTTTACCTGTGGAAAGAACAGCATGCCTCCCTTGAAGGTGGTGGTATCTGACCACTGAATGGTCTTTTTAAAAAATTTGTGGCTCATTTTACATGTCTAAGTTATTATCATAGGCTATGGAATATTAGAAGTACGGATTTCAGGCTTTTACAGTCAGTAATCCTCCATGACCTTTAGCCCTTGATCATCTTTAAAATCTTTTAAAAAAGAGATTGGTCGTAAGGCTGTCATGACATTAGAGTTCAACAGAAGTATTTAAACTGATCTAAATGATAAAATACAGAAAATGTTTAAGTAATTATTTCACTGTCAAGCTTTATGAATGGATGCTAATCCTAATGATTCAGAAAATTGTCATTTGTAGAACAGGTGTAAGAAGTTAATTTCTATTTAATTTTTAATTTACTGCTATGCTTTCTCCATGCTTTTTGGCTGAACTCTCCACACCTGATCCAGTACTGAAAACGGCCTAACCCCAAACCTTAAGGCTTAACAGAATTCATTCTTATTCTTAGTGTGCCCAGAAAGAAGGATCATGAAATTGCCAGGAAGTCCTACTTATAGAGTCATCAAGTGTAAGAACCTGTGGTTTAAAACTGTTCCCCCTTGTTTTATCATTTATCCACCCTTGTCAAAATATTAATACATTGTTATACATACTACAGTTTTGTGGGTTTTTTTTAAATGGGAGGCTAGGAGTGAATCTATTTCAAAAGAATTGGTGCTTTTATTTCCTTCAGAATAAAATTTTAACACAGATTAATTTCTTTCAATTTTTTTTTGCTAGTGAAAAGCAACCTGTCCTTATGATACTGTTCATTGTGATACTTTTAATAGACAGAATATCTGTTGCTGCTTTTTAAAAATACTCTGTTCTTGACAATTTGGAAATTAGAAAATTTGGATTGGTAGAAGAGAATTTGGAAAGCAAGTGACGTGTTTTGGAAACACAACCTTTTCCTTGACAAATGTTTTCCTTATCATTTAGTAGTTACGATGCAAGTACTCTTTTTGTTATTTTTTTCCCCAGCTGTATAAAGGCTAAAGGATGAGTGTAGGAGAAAGCTGACTGACAGAAGGGTCTTGGCCAGCTCCCTTCAAGGGACAGTAGCAAAATGACCTGTAGCTGTGTGCAATTAGCAGTGGCTGTTAATTGCAGGAACAGGAGGGCAAGACGATGCAAAGAGGCAGCTTTGTGGCAAAAGCAGGGGAGTGGGACATTAAAGGGAGTAAATGATGAAGACTGGGTGCTGAATGGAATACAGAAGGAAACGTGCACTGGGGTTTTAGTTATTGGCTGCTTAATGCTCTTTCTTGCAGGTGGCCACCGGTGACCTCTGTTTTCTCAACTCGTGAATCACAGCAAGAGTAGGTCTTAGTCAGCACTTCCAGTAGCTTCTGTGGTTTGCAGGACACAAAGTTATTTAGCTGGTGAGAGGCTGACCTTATTAAATGAAAAAGGAGGCTGTAAGACCTCTGGAAATATCCTTTTTTCCCCCTCCCTCTTTGTTTGAAAGAAGAAGGAATTAATAATACTCAAAATACAAGAAGAGTTCTCTTGTATGCTCCTCCTTTTTGTGGGGAGTGTTGAATTTTTCTGCTTGTAATGTAAGTGCCCAGGATGTTTAATACAGAAAATTCCAGCAATACAGATCTTCATTTTTTTCCCTTTTCATCCTCTTTGAATTTCCAGGTATCTCATTCTGATTTACTTTATTCAGCACGAGGTTCAGACTTTCAGATGAGTCTAACAATTTAAAGTGCCTTGTAAAAATTCCAAAACCAAGAAGCTTTCACAGGGCTTGGCTTTCAGAAAGATGTCAGTATAAGTTAATGTAGGTTTAATGCTGGAGCATGAACATCAAGTAGTCTCAGTAGGACCAACTGATTTCAGCTATCCACACACTACAAATAACCCCATTATAGGGCTAACTTTGCCATCTTTATTGGTAGAACAAAAGAACCAAACTTTTCAAGCATGTCTGAAGATCCCATTGATAATATCACTGGAGGATCTAACAATATAGAAACCAAAAGGAATTGTTGGGGCAGCTGGTGATGCACCAGCTCCTCCATCAGTAGGAAACCCCCATGGCAAGTGACCATCCTCTTCAGGAGAGCCCAGCATCCTTTAGGAGTGGGGGTGCAAAATGTCCAAGCTGAAGTCTTCTACAGGAATATTTCAGTGGTTTCCTTTAATCAAGACCCCAGCCACTGTCACAAAACAACTTGTTGCAAATCTGAGCTCACATTTCTGTGTGGCTGTTGTGTCTCTTTGGTTAATCACACAGAGAATGTCATCCTGTGCTGCCATGCAGGATGACTGGCATTTGCATCACTTTTTCAACTTTATTTGCTTTGTTATAATAGTCACAATTTGCAAGAGTACATAAATTTTACCAGATTTTCATTCAATATTAAATTATGTGAAGGGCGAACTACTCATGGTGCTCCATCTTCCTGAAAGAAGGAGGATACTCATCTTATTCTTCCTCCCTTCCCTGCAAGGAATGAATTTTTCAAGAACCTGCAAATGATGAAGAATCAATGATCAGCTCCACTGAAGAAGTTTAGTTCATATTGTTGCCTTCCATCTTAAATAAGGACACCTATAAGATTTCTAATTGCAAGTCTTCTGGTGGTGAATTTGTCACTCAAGAGAATTTAGAGAGTTGTTTCGTACAAGTGCAGACTCAGGTGGCTTCAGGAACAACCCAGTTTGGAGTCTGTGCTTGAGTCTGTCATAAAAGACCAAGTTGCTTTCATCTGGATTACAGGAAAGCCTGTGAGAAAGAGAAGGGGACAAAATTACAAAGTAATATGTGTTTTTGGGATATCGAGAACAGCTTTTTTCTTTTTCTTTTAATTTTTCCCTATTTACTAGAAAAGCATTTTTTGCAGAAAAGAAGATACTATAGGAACAAGAGAAAGAACACTAAAATTTTCAGGGACTCTGATACTACTTCTGGGTGTTAGAATCTGTTTTGAGTAGCTGCACAGGCATTCCAGGATGTACTTTATATAGGAACTGTGAAATTAATAATTTTCAGTGACAAAATCACAAGAATCAGTAATTCATAGTTGCTGATTTCATTAAGAAAATGTAAACATTTCTGTCCCTTCTGGCACTGGGAGAAAAAAATTAATATGGATATAGTACTTTACTTTTGACAAATTGTGGTCGTTCACACATCTTAGAGAGAACAAAAGTCAACTTTTGTGGTTATTTTAGAGACTTTTTTCAACTTTCAATGAGTTTTCTGCTGGGCCTGTTCTGTGCCTTGTCTGTATTAAGGTTATATGATATAATCTTGGTGAGCATTGTTGTGAGGCCTATCCAAAGAATTAAAGACTATCCTTTTATTTCCAAGTGTTAGCATTACATTCAAAAAATTAAACATATTAAAAGGACTTTAAGGTTTTATTTAATGTTTAACTCATAGATAAGAGTAGATTGACTAGGTTCATATTTCTTTCCCATGGACCAAAGCAAGTACTTTTACCAGCTAGTAATTAATGTTTAATAAATGCTTTATTAAAACCAAACACTTATTTGTAACAGTTCATTTGAAATGTAAATACTTTGTATGTCAGGCAGCTCGTTTCACAGAACTTTCTGATTAAATCTTTTATCTGCAGCTTTACAGGCTACAGTCACAAAGGGCAACAGGGCCATGAAAAGTAGCAATAGAAGTACTAGAATGGAAATGTTGCACTGAAATAGAAAACTTTCTAATTACTTGGTAAATGAGGGCTGACAGTCAGATCAGGGTCGAGATTTAGTTTCTGTGGTCTTAATCTCTGTAGGAAATGGTTCCTTTTGCCTGTCTTAAATGTTGTTTCAGCCTGGCTCCAGTTCAAAAGCCACCCCTTTCTTATGCATGTGATACGTGTTCATGGCCTTGAGTTTATGACGGCTGCAAAGGTTTTCACTTTACCAGAATTTCCAAACTGCATATTGCAAATACACCGGAATATTTTTTGCCCACTAAGTGGCATCATTAAATATCTCTCTGAATTAATGCTATTCATATTGGTGACATTTTTGTGGTTTTTGAATGTTTATTTTAAATTTTATCAGTTGTGAGGTATTTAAGTGAGTGAATTCTTCTGGAGTAGAAAATCTTATAGAAGAAAGCTGGTCAGAATTTGCTTTGTTGCTTTGTTTTTAACACCACTGTGGATGCAACACCCTGTTTCATCACTGCCTGCCTTTGAAGCTCTGTTCTTCCCAGCTCTTTTGTGTTGGGAGCACCCACACCTACAGTTTCAGCGCTGCCACTTATCTTGACTGTATTGTGACCCTGGTAAAAGTTTTCTAAAGTCAAATCTAGTGAAGTTTCTGTACTGCTAATGTCTTCAGTTAAAAAAAGAAGCTAAGCAAGTGCAACCCAGATGTGCACAAGGTAACTCCGATGGCCTTCCCAATTTCCTTAAATATTGAGTTCATTATTTTTAAACAGGAACTTGCAGTGCTGAATTTAAAGTTTAGTGATGGATGCTTTCTATCACACAGAGCTCCAATTAACAGGAATCTCTTTTTTCAGTGAAACTAAACCCAGATTAGAAACATCAACGTATGTCAGCTGATGGAAAAACAGATGAAAAACACCACGACAATACAACTCCTTTAAGTGATACAACCCCACCACGAGGCGTAAAAGAGCTTCTGAATTATGTCTTTCCCAGATAAACTCCCTTTAAGACTGTAATACGTTCTTCTGGTGAACAGATTGTTTTGGTTCAAGTCTAAATATCTACCTCCTTCAGAAAGATCCTGGAGAAATTAAGTCTTGTCTATTGTGAATTCAACTTGTGCTGAGCCATGAAAGTTGTGGTTATTTTAATTTGACATGTGTCTCAAAATATATTTTCTCCATCTGTTTGATTTGCTGATTACAGCCGTAAAAACAGAATAAATTTCAGGAATATATCAGCTAATAGGTAACAATTTTTGAAACTTTTGCCCACAATTTATGCAGCAAAAGAACAAAAACAGGCTGTGAGGAGGGATTGCTATGAAGAACTCTAAACAGTCGCTTGCCTTTTTCTTGCAAGTAGTACAGATAAAGATCCATTTGGATCATAGGAAGAGTAATTTTCATCATTTACTCAAAAAATGAAAATTACTACGTAAATATATATATGAAATTTAATGTAATACTGGTGGTCTCTCTTAGTATAGATGAAAACGTATTTACTAGAAATTCAGAGGGATTCCAGCTTCATATAATACATCTTCTATAATCAGAAATCGGTCTTAATATTGCGCCTAGCTGAGGCTACACTGCAGATTCTCACCAGAGACTTCAGTAATGTGAAAACAGAGAGGAGCTTCACTTTGAAGGTGACAGGATTTTGTTTTGTTCTGCTTGATTAAGAGCTTTGAGGTCACATTTATAAGTCATATTTGGAACTTGCTGGTTCAATTGGAAACCTCTTTTTATCTTTCTTAGTTGGTTCAGTTGGTTTTGGCAGAAGGAAGAATTAGGGAGATATACAAGGACAAATATCAGAGCAAGCATCACTGAGATTGATGTTTAAGCAAGGACTTGTCTGTTGAACCTCCACTAGGGACTTGTACATGATGCTTCAGGTGGTAAAATAAAATGTCCCGTGTCATTCATTAACCCTTTAAGACTTTCTCATCATCTCCCATCAGGTGTAAAAATTGTTAATTAATTGTTAATTGAAGAAAGTAAAGGATTAATTAAAGGATAGTTTTGAAAGATGTTATTATAATTTAAATGTTAAATTAACTAAATCCTTTATTTGGACAGTTATAAAAATGTTTTAAGAGTGTTTAAACAGTTTGGGAGCTGTGGTTCGGTGCAATCCCACTCTTACGCCTCGCAGACAGACACACCCTGTTTTTAGCAGCCAGACAAGAGATCTGCAGCCAGCGCCATGGAAACCACGCATTTAAATGAGCTCGTCTCCCGCCACAGACATTGGTGCTGCCAGTACCCTAGAAGCCAACGAGCCATTGGCTAAGAACTCTGAAGCCTGTCACCAGGGCTTGGAGGGGAGACGACCAATAACTACGGGGCAAGAAGGCAGGACTGGGGGTGGAACGAGGCGGAGACCGAACTCTATAAAAATGGGATGATTGCTGGCTTTTGTGCTTTCTGCTCCTGCTGTTTTAGTGCTGTGGAGTAGGCACAGCAGGAGCCCAGCGCTGGGATTCAGGCCATCTTACAACACCAGCTGGTCTCTGAGCAGCTCTCAGCGCTGAAAAACCCTGCTCTGGGGTGATAGCCTGGCAGGCTAGAAAGCGTCTTTGATCGCGGGGATCCCGGACTTTTTTACCCAATTTTTGGGGTTTTTCGGTTGCAGTTTTTTTCTAATTGTTAAATAAATCTTTTTTATTTTAACATCTGAAATTGTCTCATTTTTATGACATCCCGTACAGCTGAACCTTCATTTAAAGTGTCAGTGGAAAGAGAAATTACCATGGAGAAACCGCATCTGTAAAGTCCACATAATGGGTTGTCAATAAAGTGGCTTTTTGTTATTTTGAGTCTGGAAAACAATACAATTTTTTATTTGTGGTCTTCAGTTAGTTTCTAGAAGGCTTAGTGGTGGGAAATGGAGCTGCAGAGAGTTCGCAGGTGCAGACAGAGTACATAAACAGCATTGTGCTCGAGCAGATAGAAATGGATACATGTTTCGATTTGAGACCTTGGCAGAAGCTGCCTGAGCTAGAAAAGTGAGCTTTGCTTTTACAGCTTAAAGTGAAAACGTAGCTTTACAGTTTTGTAGTTTTAAAATAAGTTTGCTTTATAAAAGTAAAGATGTATTTTTAATAAGTAAGAACATGCTTTATGTAAGAAATAATAGTGATAAGTAAAAGAGTTAAGAATTTTAAGTTTAACAATAAGCCTTATAATGAAACTTCTTAGAAAGTTAACATGTAGCAATATAAACCTGCACCATAGGCCTTAATAACAATGTAGTGATTGGTTAAGAAAATGCGCATTGCGGTAAATTGTACAATGATGATTGGTACAGATATGTCAGCAAGCTTTGTGGCATTTGCTTATTGGCTTGAAAAAGTATAGAAGGCTTTGTAAGAAAAAAGTAACGACTACTGCTGGTGCAGTTGCCCTGGCATCTGCACGTTTGCTGCTGCTATCTTAAGCTACCTCAGTAGCTGCGCTTGCTGCAGCTACCCCTGCTACTGCTGCTATGGCCAATCCTTGTCACACCCTTCAATAAACATGAGACTGATGCAAAAATAAATCATCCAAGTGACATCTCTGTGTTCCTGAAACCCCACCAATCCCGACAAAATGGTGCTCCCCGTGTGAGGACGAAGCAAAAGACTTTGTCGTATGTCGGGACGCCCCAGAGGACGATTTTAAGTGCGGTTTGATGAAACCGAATTCCGCGGACTAGAGGCACCTGAAACGAAGGTGGATCGGACTTCTACTCGCTGCTAGAGGAAGCAGAACACCCGAGCCCGCTGGACGAGCTGGAGAGGGTCCGTACCTGAGCACCTGTTGGAGGAATACAGGTGAGCTCTGGGGAACATGGGGCAAGAAATGTCCCGGGAACAGAGAGATGTCTATGACCGTTTGAAGTCACTATTACGGTCAAGCCCTCATACCGTGCCCGATTCGGAGCTTAAAGATCTTCTCCGTTGGGTACAGAAAAATTTACCCGAGGCGGACCTCGCATCCGCTTTCACTTTGGCTCTGTGGAATTAAGCTTTATGACGCGATCACTCGCCGCGATCTTTCGGTTGCTAAGCTGCTTGCCCCATCTCGGGTGCTTATTGAGATTTTTAGATCGCAGTCTCGCCCTGCGGTGCCCACATCTCCCGCGCCATCTCCGCCTCCCTCAGATTCACTGCAGCTTCCGGCGGCTCCCTCTGCCCCTCCGCCATTGCCGCCACCGCGCCCCCCGCGCCCCCCGCCACCGCAACAGGGATCCGGAACTTCCGGAATCTATGCGCAGGTTGCGACAGAGCAAGACCTAGCAATCGATTTCAGCTTTGAGAGAGATACTGATTTGTTAGATTCGGGTCCGGTTTATCCAGAGCGCGAACCCAGTAAAGCGGCGGTTTATCCCGGCACAGATTGGGTGGCAGAGAGACGTAAAGCGATAAAGGAAGGGGACTTTGATATGTTGCGCGATCCGCTTTTTGCTATGCCTGTTAGATACAACAGACAAAATCAAAATCCGAGATGGGAGAGAATGGGACATGATGAAATTAAAGATTTACGAAAGGCTATAAAAGACAGTGGACTAAGTTCACCGTATTTTAAACAGTTGCTGAAAGGCATGTTTGCTACTTTTGATCTGACACCATTTGACTGCCGTTACATTTCACATATGATTTTAACAGAGACGCAATTTCTCATGTGGGAATCTAAATAGCGAAGGTTCCTTCATAAGGTTTTAGAGGGCTATGCTGGTGGTCCTAATGCAGCGCTAACAATTGCTCATTTAGCTGGCGACCCGCCTCATGACTGAGCAGAGGACCAAGCGGCTGACTTACCCAGAGCCGTGCTTGGTGATATCAAGGAGGCAGCTTGTAAAGCTCTGTTGCAAATTGAGCCAGCAGGGACCCCTGAAAATCTTTATACACAAATACACCAGGGGGCTTCGGAGCCCTATGCCACCTTTATTGATCGCTTAACTCAAGCAATCGAGAGGCAATGCGAGGACAATATTGCCCGTCCGTTTTTGCTCCGTACCCTTGCTTTCGCTAATGCCAACGACGATTGCAAATGAGTTATCGGAGCTTTACCCGACCCCGAGCCTACTCTGCTTCGGATGTTAGAGGCTTGTGGCAAAATTGGCACTCCGCAGCATATTGCCACAATACAAGCAGACACCTTGGGGGAGAAAATTCAAGAGGCGCTAACTAAAACGCTCACTGCTCTTAATCTAAACAGCACTAAGGCAGTGATGCAAACTGAGACTGTTAATAGATTCTGTTACCGATGTAGAAAACCTGGACATTTAATAAAATACTGCCCAGAACCGGTGGGAGGTCCTAGGGTACCTAACCGCTGCCCCAGATGCAGAAAGGGAAGGCATTTTGCAAACCAGTGCCGCTCTAAATTTGATGTCGATGGAAATCCCCTGCCTCAGTCGGGAAACATGCTGAACAACGCGTGCCACCGCGTGACGAAACAAGTAGTGGCAGCTCACCAGAACGGGCCCGATGCGTCTGGAGGCCCGAGCCGCACACTGTCAGCAGGATCGTCCAGCGTCTCCCCAGATTACTACCACCAGGGTCCTACTGCGACTTGGCGGCTTCCAAATTAATATTTTTCACACACGAGTTTCATTATACAATACCTACAGGAGTCACTGGAACATCTGAAGAAAGGCAAGAATTTTTAATTATGGGAAAAGATGCTTGTTCTATAATAGGCCTTGTTGTCTATCCAACTATTGTTGCAGCTAATTGTCATGAAGAATTAACAGTTTTAGCTCTAGCTCTTCAACCTCCATTAGTGATTCCTGCAGGAATGAAGATTGCCACAGCTGTTGCAGTAGCCACTGTGCCTACACACCAGGCCATAGAAATGGGATGTCAGCGAGGTCTGCGTTCAGTGACAGACTCTGCTCCATCGCCTGAAGTTTATTGGACCGAACTCATCGGCCGTGGTCGACCACAGCGAACCTTCAGCCTGACACATAACAACAAGACAATTGAAGTCACAGGTCTGCTGGACACAGGTGCAGATGTCACAATCGTATCTCAATCGCTTTGGCCGAGTGATTGGAAGTTAGTCATACCTTCAGACTCTCTTTCAGGTATCGGTGGAGTTTCAGTGTGCTTACAAAGTGCATTCATGATTATAGTCAGAGACCATGAAGGAAAAACAGCAGCTGTTCGTCCCTTTGTTGTGACAAAGCCCATTACAGTTTGGGGAAGAGACTTGCTATCTCAGTGGGGAGCAAAATTAAAAGTGAGTTTTTAGTGGGGGCCACTGTAGCACTCACCACTCCAAAGCTGTCATGGAAGACTAATGACCCTATTTAAGTAGCACAGTGGCCCCTAAAAGAAAAGAAATTAAGTGCCCTTAAAGAACTGGTAGCTAAGCAACTGCAAAAAGGCCACATTAAACCAACAAACAGTCCCTGGAATTCGCCTGTATTTGTCATTCACAAAAAAACTTCTGACTCCTGGAGATTGCTTCATGATCTCAGAAGAATTAATGAAGTAATTGAAGATATGGGACCTCTTCAGCCTGGGCTTCCTTCCCTCTCGATGATCCCAAGAGATTGGCCTCTTGTCATCATTGATCTAAAAGATTGTTTCTTCAGCATTCCACTTCACCCAGAAGATGCTCCACGGTTTGCATTTTCAGTCCCTAGTGTCAACAGAGAAGAACCACTGCAAAGGTATCATTGGGTGGTCCTCCCTCAAGGAATGAAAAATTCACCCACAATTTGCCAATGGTTCGTGGCACAAGCCTTGTCTCCAGCTCAGAAGAAAAATCCACAGGCAAAAATTCTTCATTACATGGATGATCTGCTTATTACAGCACCAACACAGAAAGAAGTAAAAGCAGCCCGTGACTTCTGTTATTACAGAAGTTCAAAAGGCAGGATTGGAAATTTCTACATCCAAAATACAAGAAACCTCACCATGGAAGTACTTGGGATGGAGGATGACAGAACAATCAATTAAGCCACAGAAGATACAGCTTCGAGTCAAAGTCAATACATTGCAAGAATTACAGCAACTTTTAGGAGAAATTAATTGGATCAGGCCTACCCTAGGAATTTCCAATGAAGAACTTGCACCACTTTTTAACCTGCTAAAAGGAGATTGTGACATCAAGTCTCCCAGGACAATTACACCTGAAGCTCAGAAAGCCCTTGAAGAAATTACTACAGCCCTTCAACAAAGACAGGCACATCGTTGTGCTCCAGAAAAGCCCTTTTTTCTTGCAGTATTAGGAGAAAAAGCACAACTTTATGGTCTCATATTTCAATGGGACACTTCTCAAAAAGATCCTTTGCTGATAATAGAGTGGATTTTTCTACCCTACAGATCTCCGAAAACAATCCTTACAACGCTAGAAATGACATCCACAATCATAATCAAGGCCAGAACAAGATTGTTAGCCATAGCAGGCCAAGATTTTGCAGTGATCTACCTACCCCTGAAAAAAGAGTATTTTGATTGGGCATTCCAAAATTCAGAAGACTTACAAATTGCATTGTTAAATTACTCAGGTGTTTGCTCTATTCACTTTCCAAGTCACAAATTATTGCAAGCCAAATTAAGCTTTAGAGAAAAACCCTTGCTAAGTAAAGTGCCTTTAAATGCTGTTGGGGTTTAGGATTTTAGCCTGTTTTTTCTCTTAAAGAATTTTACCCATACTAGTTGCTAGGGGACAAATCGCTGGATACTTAAAAGAAACAAAAGACCTGGCCACAGAGGCGGGGTGGGACTGGCCACCCTTTTGTCACCTGGGGGTTGGGACACCCGGGGCGGGGGGGCTGCCTGGGTGCTCAAAGTTTTAGTCGGGAAGCTGGCTCCCGTCGGTGTGGACGTCTCGGTCACCACTGCGGGTTTCTGCTTCTTTGGCTGTTTTGCTTTCTGCGGGCAAACCCCGGGGTTCCTAAGCCTGCTCTCCTCCTTGTCCCGTCTGGAAACGGAGCTCCTGCGCTCTGCCGACTGAGAGACCTGCCGGGTTTCCCTGCCACAGCTCCGCAGTTTGATACCTCTCACTGCCACCCGAGATCTGCGCTCGCCCCTGCCGTTCCAGCCTGCTGTTCCTGAGGATCCGGCCGGACGCCCAAGAGTTTTGTGAGGTTTTTTCTCATACATCCCTGCCCGGGACCCCGCGCTGCCATTCCCGGTGCTCCCGAGCTCGCTGCGGAGCGCCCCCTGCAGCCGCGGGGGAACCATCGCACCCGCCCTGCCCACCGGGAGGAGGAACTGCAGCCAGGGGAAAGCGCCCGAGGCCGGCGCTGGGTTCGGGCTGCTGTTTGCTGTGACTGCCACAGCTATTGCTGTTTGTTTGTGTTGTTATACATATATATTTATTAGTAAAGAACTGTTATTCCTACCCCTTATATCTTTGCCTGAAAGCCCCTTATTTTCAGATTTATAGTAATTCGGAGGGAAGGGGGTTGCATTTTCCATTTCAGGGGAGGCTCCTGCCTTTCTTGTCTGACACCTGTCTTTCAAACCGAGACAGATGCGGTGACACTATTTACTGATGGTTCAGGGAAAACACACAAGTCAGTAATAGTGTGGCAAAACCAGAAAACTAATGAATGGGAATCAGATGTCCAAACAGTACAAGGATCGCCTCAGGTTATCGAATTAGCGGCGGTTGTTAGAGCATTTCAGCTTTTTCAGGGACCTTTTAATTTAATTACCGATTCAGCTTATGTCGCTAAGATTGTTGAAAGAATTGAAGGTTCAGTTTTAAAGGATGTTAGTAATGATAATTTGTATCGTTATCTCACATGTCTTTATCAAATTTTGCAAAACAGAACTAATCAATATTTTGTTTCTCACATTAGGGCTCATTCTTCGCTTCCAGGATTTTTGGCAGAAGGAAACGCGAGAGCAGATAATCTAACAATGGTGGTTACACATACACTGCCCAACATTTTTGAACAGGCAAAAATTAGCCATGCCTTTTTTCATCAAAATGCACAAGCCCTTGTGCAAATGTTTCGCATTTCCAAAGATCAGGCAAGAGCAATTGTAAATGCCTGCCCTGATTGTCAACTGGTGCAACCCCCTGTTTCCACAGGAGCAGTTAATCCACGAGGGTTGCAGAGTTTACAATTATGGCAGACAGATATCACTAAATACCCGTCTTTTGGAAAATTTAAAAATATTCATGTGTCAGTAGACACTTTCTCAGGTGCAGTTTTTGCTTCAGTACATGCAGGAGAAACAGCTACTCATGCTTGTCAGCATCTTTTGCAAGCATTTGCCTCATTGGGCGTTCCTCAAGAAATAAAAACAGACAATGGCCCTGCATACACAGCTCAAAAATTAGCCACATTTCTAATGGATTGGGGTGTTCACCATACTTTTGGTATCCCCTACTCCCCCACAAGTCAAACCATTATTGAAAGAACACATCATACTTTAAAACGTATTCTAGATCAACAGAGAGAGGGAGCACGGCAAGCAACACCACAGATGTGCTTGAGTAAAGCTTTATATGTTTACAACTTTTTAAATAGTTCTTTTGCAGAGCCAAACCCACCAATTTTTAGGCATTTTTCCAATAGCACTCAGGCAAAATTAAAAGAAAATCCTCCGGTTTTAATTAGAAACCCTGAAACAGGACAAATTGAAGGTCCATATCCTTTAATAACATGGGGCAAAGGGTATGCTTGTGTCTCTACAGGTGCAGGACCTAAGTGCGTTCCAGCAAAGAACGTGAAACCATATCACGCAAGACAACAAGAGCCTAATGAGCTCACAAAGTGAGAGGCCTGATCAGCCTTCCACTGCCGCCTCTGAGTCTCCTGTCCGTGCTGACAACCAGGAACATCCTGTAGCTGCAGAACCTCAGCCTCAGAAAAGACCTAGAGGAAGACCCAAAGGGAGCAAGAACAAAAACTCCTCTAAAGCAGCTCAGAAAAAACTAGAGCCCACCGGTGAAAAGCGACCTAGAGGCAGGCCCAGAAAGTGGCTGCTGCCTAACTAGGCCGTGAATAGTGCAGAAACTGTAGTTCATGTATTGTAGAGAGTTATAATGAGAAAAATGAAATTGTACTGGATGCTATGCTTATGCTTTTTTGCTTTGCTTGCTTTCAGCAATGCAAGTGTAGTTGTTGATCAGCCTAAAACAAATGTTTGGGTGACTTTAGCTAATGCATCAGGTCTAGATACCATATGCCTATCAACTACAACCCCAGAGAAACCGTTTTCAACTTGCTTAGTGGGAATGCCAGTAAATGCTTGGCCAATACCGAAAAAACTTAAAGTAACAAAAAATGCTCTCACTTGGACCCCGGTAGACAAATGGGATTGGTGGACTTCTCACCTTCCCAAGGCATCCTTTGAACCAGAAGAATTGGAGCTTTTTGCTTCAGTAAGGGTGGATTTCTGTGTCACATTTAACTATACAGGGAAAGATCAGTCAGCAGTCGAAGATGTTTCTCCACATCACCCTGTCTTTAAAAATCAGTCATTTTGGTGTAACTACACTTCTTTAACTCCATCTGCATCTAACACAGTTCCCCTTTCATTACCACGGGGAGTGTTCTTCATCTGTGGAGACAGAGCTTGGTCTGCTATTCCATCACACATCAAAGGTGGACCATGTAGCTTGGGGAAGCTTACTTTGTTCACACCTAGTATAAAAATGATTAGCCAAATGAAACACAGAGAAAAAAGATCATTTGTCCATCAATACAAACCAGATTGCAGTGATGATTTTAATCCTTGGGGTTTTAGAAAAAGGTTTGCTGCATCATTGCTTCTACCCCAAGCAGCCTCTGGACAAGCACTAAAACAATTGGATCGATTAGGGTGTTGGCTAAGTAAGCAAACCAATGCTACCTCCCTTGCATTAAGTGATTTGCTAGCAGATGTTAAAGACACAAGACATGCCACCTTACAAAACAGAGCTGCAATTGATTATCTTTTATTGGTACATGGACACGGCTGTATGGATTTTGATGGAATGTGTTGCATGAATTTATCTGATCACTCAGAGTCCATTCATAAAAGCATACAGCAGTTAAAAGAAGGTGTGTCTAAAATCAGAGTTGATGATGGAACTTGGCTAGATGATTTGTTTGATGGATGGGGTTTGGCATCTTGGTTAAAACAGCTTTTGAAAATTGGTCTATACATACTGCTTGTTGTTATAGTTGTATTAATAATGGCTCCTTGCTTATTTCAGTGCATGTGACGAATGATTGACAAAGCTGTCAAGGGAATTTTTGTGGTTCAACAAACAGGGGGAGATGTGGGAAATGGAGCTGCAGAGAGTTCGCGGGTGCAGAGTACATAAACAGCATTGTGCTCGAGCAGATAGAAATGGATACATGTTTCGATTTGAGACCTTGGCAGAAGCTGCCTGAGCTAGAAAAGTGAGCTTTGCTTTTACAGCTTAAAGTGAAAACGTAGCTTTACAGTTTTGTAGTTTTAAAATAAGTTTGCTTTATAAAAGTAAAGATGTATTTTTAATAAGTAAGAACATGCTTTATGTAAGAAATAATAGTGATAAGTAAAAGAGTTAAGAATTTTAAGTTTAACAATAAGCCTTATAATGAAACTTCTTAGAAAGTTAACATGTAGCAATATAAACCTGCACCATAGGCCTTAATAACAATGTAGTGATTGGTTAAGAAAATGCGCATTGCGGTAAATTGTACAATGATGATTGGTACAGATATGTCAGCAAGCTTTGTGGCATTTGCTTATTGGCTTGAAAAAGTATAGAAGGCTTTGTAAGAAAAAAGTAACGACTACTGCTGGTGCAGTTGCCCTGGCATCTGCACGTTTGCTGCTGCTATCTTAAGCTACCTCAGTAGCTGCGCTTGCTGCAGCTACCCCTGCTACTGCTGCTATGGCCAATCCCTGTCACACCCTTCAATAAACATGAGACTGATGCAAAAATAAATCATCCAAGTGACATCTCTGTGTTCCTGAACCCCACCAATCCCGACAGCTTAGGAAGTATCCTTAGAACTATTTTTTTTGACAAACTTGAAAGCTGTTTTGTTTTGTTTTTTAGACTGTGATGTAATATAGAAGTTATACTGACAAGAGAGAATTTCATGTGACTGGCTGGAGGGTTAAATCTCTCCTCTGCCGTATTTTGAGACTCTGCTCCAGTGTACCAACTGCCTGTAATTCTCTGCTGCAATACCAGAGATATGACTGAATACCCTTGAAAACATTGTGAAAAAATGTGGGTTCCCCCCGCCATGAATGTTTTTAGTAAATACTATATATCATAGTGACCATATGGGACTGAATATGATCCCCATAAGGGTGCTGAGGGAGCTGGCAGAAGAGCTCACCAAGTGTCTTTCCATCCTTTTCAATCTGTCCTGATTAACCAGGGAGGTTTCAGTTAACTGGAGGTTGGCAAACATTATGACAATCCACAAGTAGGACTGGAAAATGATCCAGGGAATTACAGGCTTGAAACCCGCCCTCAGTACCCAGGAGGCCATGGAGCAGATCACCTTGAGTGCCACCAGCAACAGGTACAGGACAAGCAGGGGATCAGGCCCAGCCAGCCTGGCTTTAGGAGAGGCAAGTCCTGCCTGACCAACCTGATCTCCTCTTGTGACAAGGTAACCTGCTCAGTGGGTGAGGGAAAGGCTGTGGATGTGGCTACCTGGGCTTTACAAAGACTTTGACACCTTCTACCACAGCCTCTCCTGGATAAACTGGCTGCTCATGGACAGGGCCCTGTTCTCTGGATGCAGAAATGGCTGATGGGAGGGCCGAGGAGTGGTGGGGAATGGAGGGACATCCAGCTGGGGCTGGGCACCAGTGGGGTTCCCATGGGATCAGTGCTGGGGCCAGGCCTGTTTAACATCTTCATCAAAGGCCTGGATGAGGGGATCGAGGGCCCCCTCAGTCATTGTCTGACAGCACCGAGCTGGGTGGGAGTGTGGATCTGCTGGGGGGCAGGAGGGCTCTGCACAGGGATCTGGATAGGCTGGATCCATGGGATGAGGCCAGTGGGGTGAGGTACAGCCAGGGGAAGTGCTGGGTCCTGCCCTTCGGTCCCTTCAGACACCTGCAGCTCCAGGCTGGGGAAAAGTGGCTGGAAAGCTGGGAAAGGCCCTGGGGGTGCTGGTGACAGCAGCTGGACATGAGCTCAAGGGTGCCTAGGTGGCCAAGAAGGCCAATGGCCCCTGGGCTGTCCCAGCTGTGGTGTGGCAGCAGGAGCAGGGCAGTGACTGTCCTTGTGCTGGGCACCGCTGAGACCACTGCTGGGCAGCTCTGGGCCCCTCATGACAAGAAGGACATTGAGGGCCTGGAGCATGTCCAGAGAAGAGAATGGAGCTGGGGAAGGGTCTGGAGCACCAGGAGCAGCCGGGGGTGGGCTCAATCTGGAGAAAAGGAGGCTCAGGGGGAACCCTGTGGCTCTCCACAGAGCCCTGACAGGAGGTTGTAATTACATGGGTGTTCATTTCTTGTCCAAAGTACTAAGTGATAGTACAAGAGGAAATGGAGACAAGTTGTGCTAGGGCAAGTTTAGGTTGGATATTAGGTGAAATTTCTTCCCCCAAAGCGTGGTCAAACTCTGGCACAGGCTGCCCAGGGCAGTGGTAGAATCACCTTTCCTGAAGAGATTTAAAAAATGTGTAAATGTGGCACTAAGGGACATGGTTTAGTGGTGGATTTGGCAGTGCTGGGTTAGTGGCTGAACTGGATAACCTTTTCTATCCAGCCTTAGCGAGTCCAAGATTGTATGTTTAGCCTTAATGTGATATGAAGTCAGAACAACACAGAGAAGATGACAATATAATTTATTTCATTTAACAGAAATTCTTGAATAGTGAGGAAGCACTGAAATAAGAGTCGTATGAGGTAACAAACTGAGCAAGGTTGTTAATACAGGGAAGAAGCTTTGATTCTTTATTTGAATAGTGAGGAAGCACTGAAATAAGAGTTGTATGAGGTAACAAACTGAGCAAGGTGGTTAATACAGGGAAGAAGCTTTGATTGTTTCTGATCTCTCTTGATCTTCATGCTTACTTGTTGCTCAAGACAAAGTATCAAGAAAATTAAACAGCCAAGTTCAAAGAAAAATAGCTTTTCAAGCATACAGTAAGATGTCAAATAGGGTTATCAAAAGCCTAATTGGGTAGTTGATAATGAGAATAGCTGGTTAAAAATGAGAACCAGGTTCTAATGATTTTCATTGGAGCAGTATTCAAGCACTGAAAATCCAATTATACCACAAAGGGGATTTAGAACGAGGCAGTCCAGCACTGAGCCTCAGCAGTGGTCTGGAAAAGCAATCTAAAACACACAAAGAAAGAAGACTGACTTTGAATGGGCTTATTAAAGCAGAAGTGGAAATCTTCTCCTCCTAAATATGTTGAATTTCCAGCTCCATGTCATTTAGAGCTTAAGTGCTTAGCTCTAATCCGGATGAAGGTATCTCTCGTCTTAGGAAAATGACAGCTATGTTGGTTGTCCTGGAGTCAAATGAATATAGCAGTTTAGGCAAGTATTTGCAAACTACTTTTAACCTGCTGTGATCAGTCAGTTTTTCTAAGTCACATCCAATAATCAAAAGTTTGGAGTCCTCAGCAAGACATAAAACACCAGCACTCATAATTGTCCTCTGAAACTGACTTGAAGAAGAACTTGCAGCTGCCTTTCACTAGGGCTAAAAACCCTGGGTAAAGAAAAGGAGAGAAAAACTTTTTGTGAGATCCCAGGGAGGAGTTCTTCAAAGTGTCAGAAGTGTGTTATGATCAACAAAACATTAATGGAGGGTGAGTGACTAACCTTTCTTGGATGCAGTTTGGAGATTATATTATTTCCTCTTCTGCATAAATCCGTAAGTAAAAGAAATAAAAGCCAGTTAGATGATGTACTCTCAACAATAAAATATGCCCTAGCATGAAAAAAAATTAAAACCCAAAACTTTAGTCTTCTACCCTTCTAACAATAGACATGGATTTTGATTAAAACATTTGATTTAGAGAAGCTATTAACAGAATAAGTAAATCATTAAAAAGGATTAAATGTACTCATGAAGAACAGCAACAAATCTACTCCACGAATGCTTAGCCTCAAAATTATGATGAATTGACTTCATTGCAATGTAGATTTCCAGAGAGAATCCCTTTATCTCCTTGTTGACAACAAAAGTAACATAAACAAGTTAGTCAGATTCTGGCCTTATGTTGTATGTCTTAAAACAGTATAGATGACCAGTCGCACCTGCTCTGCCGGACCTCAATAGCCCGATGGGGGCTCAGGAGAGCGGCCGAGGTCCACACTCTGGACTGCAGACCTGGTAGCTGCCCATGCGTTACAGCGGGCTGGCTACTCCCAAAGCGTGGGAGGCTTAGTCTGAGAGCACCCATGAGGTGGGTATCGGAGACCCAAGGCAAAGGGAGGCGAAGGAAGGAGAGAGCCAGCTGGAGGGTAACTGGGATTTATTGAAGGAGGATGAAGAATGAGGGAAGCTGGTGAGCTCCCTGAGCACTGGGGTGACTGACACGGGGTTTTAAGGGGGGCAAAAACTGGGCGGTGAAAGGGAAAGCAACCAATGGGGACAGATCAGAAGGGCGGGAACAAGGTTAAACAGCAAATGGGTTACAACTTCGGGATAACAGGCATGAACAGCAACCAATCAGTAACCGAACATCCAAGAACTTTCCAGAACCGGGGGTGGTGCGCTTAGACAGTCTCCTCCCCTACTGATGCCCCTTTGGACTCTGATTCGTCCAGCCATCTGATGGCCAGTGCCTGATTGACAGGGGCGGGCCAGAGGTGGTCAGCAGGTTCAGGCTGGTGCACCACCACATATAGAGTCTGGTCCTGTGTAGAAAACACCTTTTAGAGGTAAAGACAGTTACAAAATGAATAAAAAATTACTGAAAAAATTACAACAGGCACTTGTAAATAATAAAGTGCTTTCTGCAAGTCCTTTGCCTCTTATGTGACCATGATTTTGTTCAGCATCCTATTTTGCAGACATTTCAAACAAGTACATTCTAACTTACCTGTTGCTGAAGAAAGGCATGGCCTTTCCTCACAAACACACATGCACATTTACTTATGTTCACTGGCGAATAAAAACTCTGGGAATAAATCTGTTTAGGATTACTGTGAGAGTTTATTCTAGCTGAACAGTTTCTACTTCCACAGGGATATTTAGTAGCGGCATTTCCTGCCTCTCCTGCTCATATTGGGTTATCTGCTGTCAGTAAATCAGAGGAGTTATCCTGCTTTCTAGTTCCATCTTACTACAGAAATTGACAGAACTTACTTATCTGACTACTTGTACACACTTCTGTGTATAAGAACAAAAATAATTTGTTTTACTAATTAGCGTCTTCTAGTAATAATTGAGGGATAATTCTGCCTTAAACTGTCATTTCCATTTGTTATGAACAAAAATTCCTTTTCTCTTTTCTCCCCCCATCCCGCCACCCACCTTGAGGTCTGAGTGACAGAATTGAGGACAGAGAGAGGGTCCAGACAAGCTGAGGGTTTTCTACTGAGGAGTCAGGAGAAATACCAGTTTGGAGGTAGTGTGATGGAAGACTTTCTGCTTCATCTCCCACTAAAGTCATGTTTAAGATGGAGTCAGACATCCTGTTTCAGTGAAGGGATTATATCCCCAACCATCTGCTCCAGCTGAAAGCTGCTGTCCTCTCAGATGTGCAGGTGAACTCTTCTTACCCACATTCCTGAGTACCAGTTTGCTGAGCTGTGTGAAATGCCTGGCTTGAGCAGTTCAAATACTTCAGTTTTGCAAACAACATTAATCTTGTTTAAATGGGTAAGAAAGTGCACTTGTAAGTCATTGAATGTATTGATTTGGTAAATTAATGGTTTCTCAGAGTTTAAAAAAACTGACTGTGACCTCTTCATATGCCACTCCTGTTTCCAATGTTCATTTTTGCCCAAAGCTTCAAAGCAGCAGAGTGAACTGTGTGCAGCAGCTGTAGCCTGTGGTGGGCAAAAAAAAAGTTCCTGGTGCTCTGTTTTCTGAGTTTTGGGCCCTAATTTTTATACTGTGCTCTAAATGGATCAGGATTGCCATTTCTCCCTTTATGGAAGAAGGATGAAGATATTCACACATGCAGGGAATCCAGTGTTATTATCTCTCTCCTGGATAGAAAACAGTTTTTTTCCATATTCTCATCCAAAATTTGCTGCTACTTCTGAATTGAAAAAAAATACTTCAAGAAATTCTGGATAACCATAATTAATTTTGAAGTTCAGATTAATAGGCATTGTAAAATATTTATATTCAGTCCCATGTTGGTAATAAATTTTTCAGAAAGGTTAAGGTCGTGATTTGTGACAGGACTTAGCAGAATAGTTTATCATGTAAAATTTCTGTTTTAATTTGTCTCTTTGAATCTATCTATTATTACTGCATGCAGTGTCACAATTAACAGCTAAGCCCTTGGTTCAGAGCATTTGTGTAAGTGAAGCTCTTTTTATGAGAATACCTAAAAAACAAGGCTCTACATAAAATTTAAGCAGGTTTATTGCTTTTGTCAGTGCATATTTATGAAGCAGTTTGTGAGGACAAAGAAGCCATACTGTGAGTACAAGGAGCCTTGAATTACATGAAAATGGGATTTTCCAAAAGTCTGTATCTTTCCAAACCAGAGGAAACAAACAGGGGAGTGAATGTAATAACAAAAGCAATGTCATTTAACATCTGGTAGTAGCATAATGTGCATTATGGCAACATATTTACACTTGGGAGTCTAAAAAGTAGAAGTCCACAGCTGCCACAAGCATTTATGCATGGGTTTACAATCATTGCTGGAAATCATTCAATGAAAGCCAGTTAGTGCTTGTAGAGAGGTGATCTTAGTTTGCCATTTTCGTAATACTGCTTCTGAAAAAACAAGGGAGATGCTTTCAGTCTTGAGTTTCTTTTACTTTGTGAACAAAGGAAAAAAAAGACAAAATTATCACCTTTTCTTTGCTCACTGCGTTATATTTTCTCCCAATCACAACAGGGTGCTTTTCAGAATAGCCAAACCTCTTCTGGAAAAAGAAACAGTCTCATGTTCAATACTTTAAAAAGTGAGATGTGCAACTTGTCAATGGTCACAGGCAAAGTGTTGCACAGCTAAAAACACAGAAAGGGAGAGATGTGAAGCTAGCAGCAAAAAAAGGGATGTAGCAACCAGTTTACCATATCTAATGAATTCTGAACAATAAGCTGCTGTCCGGTGTAAGATGGTGATGTTAAGTATGTGAGTCATACAGTGTTATAAGGAAAATCCTTGTTCCTCCCCTGCTGATATTTTATACCTTACAGATCTACAGATACCATACTTTTTGACTCAAAACTCCTCCATTTCCCCCTTTTTATGCCTATAACATCTGAATTTTTGAAGGAGTTGTGAGCAGCTTTTTGCCAGTTTTGTATTTAATCCTGAGTGGGATAGGCACGGTAGATCATAAAATCACAAATGTGGGCTGGAAAGAACCTTAAAGATCATCTTTTTCCAGTGGAAAATGTTCCCTGCAGATGTGATTGATCAAATATGTTGTATTTTTTAGTAAAATGTCTCCATTCAGCAGTTAAGTCCTGAAGAATTATGAGTCATCCGCTTGGATTTTTTTCTCCCAAGCTGTAATTAATGTTAAGGAAGTGTGTGTCTATGTGTGTCACACTCTCATGTGTGTGTTCAAAAATTACTTCTCATGTCCACTAAGTTTCTGTCTAAGTAATGAGGAGACAAAATTACATTACTACACTGCTTATTTTTTTCCTTTGTGTCAGGAACTGGACTAACATCTCTGCCTGGCTTGAGCAGTTCAAATATTTATAGATAGTCTTTCGAAACTTGACTTTTTACATCTAATATGAACTCACACGTTTGATTTCTTTAAACAGTGCCAAGAAGCCACAAAAAAGACGGAAAAATAATTTTCAGTGCAATGGGAGCACCTCAGCTAGCTAGACATTTGCCTGAAAACCTTGAAAAAATGCTGGGACGTAATTTCAAGCAAAAATTATTGTGCTAAGGATGCCTGCTGCTCCTTGTTGGAAGATTTGGGAGTAGGATTGCAAGTATGTTTGGTTTTGTTGTATTACCAGTTACTTTAAGACTTAACTTTTTAATGAAGAAAGATGGCCCATTTGAGCCATTTTGGCAGAATCATGTCTTCAGTACCGTATACTGCACTCTGCAGTGTGATGCAGACTAATTTAACTCTGTTTCAGGAAGCAATAACCACCATTGTGTTAATGTTTTTATCTTGTCTTTGTTTTTTTTAGAAATATAGCATCAGTCTTTCATATATTTCCCTATATTCTGCCTTGAATTCTGTTCTGCTTCTTTTCTTAAAAGCTCCATGTATCATCAGCCTAAACTGCTGATGCTTAAAATGGCCTGTAATATTTACTTCCCAGAGATATTCCCCAGGCTTCTCAGTGAGCTGTCTTTTCTCTGTGTGAGAACTGTTTCTTTTAAGATATTCCTCATGTTATGTAGTATGGGGAGACCTTTACAGAGAACATATTCTAAAGCGTCTGGTTGGCAGCTACTTTTCATTTATCAGCACAAGCAAAATTAGGTGGAAATTCACAGTTTCTGGTTTTTGATGATGACTAAGACTGCTACAGAGTTACGAAAATACGTGAGTTTCTCTGCCCTACAGCATTAGTGAAAGGCTTCAGACACATCTGCAACAGAGAAAGCCTGTCCAGATTCTGCATCTGATTAGAGATGGCTTTTGTATGGTATTGAATTTACTTTTTTCAGTTCTTGTCCTAAGATTTCTTCTTTATAAACTTTTAATTCTGCTTTTGATTGCTGTTGATATGGTAGCAGTGACTTCCAAGCCAGCTCAGGAATCTTAATGCTCACTTTGTTTGCTTAGGGTTTTTTCCCCCTTTTAGTTTATCAGGTTTTGCCTGTTAATTTTCAGTTAAAATCCATGTTTCTGATACTTGAAACCTTTGCAGCAAGGCTAAATAGTCAAAACTCTTAAAGCATTTTAAGTAACCACTAATATTAAAGTATCTCACAACATAAAGAATAAATCACTGTTCTGCTGAAGAAATGTAGCTGTTACACAGGTCTAGGTAATAAAACTGACTTCAGCAGCATTTCAGTAAAGTCTGAATTGAAAAGGTTCTTTCTTTCTTTTTCTGTAACTTTTTTTCACATATGATTTCCTTTCCTGATATTTCTGCTAGCACACAGTAACATGTACCAAGAGACAAGATCTTTAAAGCCAAGTTATTAATAACTGAAACACTTTAAAGCTTCCTCTCAGTCACAAAGATTGCTCCTTGGTTTTACCTTCTGCTTTCAAGGATGCTTGGGACAGTTTGTTCTTTCTTTCTGTCTGCAGTTTCAGAAGCTGACTGTGGAGGGGCTGACCCCAAATGTGGCAGCTGTCAGTCACTCTGACACCGCCTCTGGATCCACCTCGGAGGAACGAGACTCCTCCTGGGAGGAGGACTCAGTGGGCGGCAACGTAGTCTAGTGCCAGAATGTCTCCCGAGGGCGTCGCGTGGTTGGCTGATTGTTGATAGACATGTTAGGAAGCCTCCCCCCCCCCCCCCCCCAAAAAAATGATTGGCCCTCAGATGTTCCCTCTCCCTGTTTGATGTTCTATTGGTGATCTATCTGGTGCTCCTCCCCTGTTTGCCCCCCTTATAAGGTCCCGCACAGTGTTCTCCTGTGGGATTTCTCCTCCTGCTGTTCTCCATCCTGGATCCCTCACCCCTACCCTCAATAAAGGAGCTCATGGGGAGACCCGCTCTCGCAGCTGCAGCCCTCTGCCTCCTTGCCTTTATCCGCACCTTGCTACTCCTCACCTGGAGCTGCCCGCCTCAGTGTGAGCAATCCACACACCACCCACAGCACCAGAGCTGCGCTCTGACGCACAGGGCCACCCATAGCTGGCGTCCTTAGCTGAGGGTAGCTCAGGACCGCCAGGCAACAGCCGACCTTTACGCTGTCAAGTACTGAACTTCATGAGCAGTTTCAATCTTGGAAATGCTCTTTTAGGTAAAAACACCAATGACCCTTTGCTGCTTGGTATCTTTACATTGATGAAGAACAAAAATGTGAGGAATTGTTGCAAAACTGGGCAACAAAAGTGAAGCCCTCATGCCTTCTTCAAATAGTCCTGATTGTGAAGAAAATAAAAACAATTGCTTTTATTTCTTTAGTGCTTGTTATATGATATTTGAGGAGAGGCATTTTTGTTGCTGTTATTAAGCATGAATTTACATTTCTATCAAAAAACTCTTAGCAATTCTTCTCTACTGCATGCAAAATTAATTACAGAATCACAGAATCATGGTGGGTTGGAAGGGAGCCGTCAGGATCATTGAGTCCAACTCCTGGCCCTGTGCAGGACACCCCAAAATACACAGCTTCTGCCTGAGAGCATTGTCCAAACATTTCTGGAACTCAGTTCTGTATGACAGTGCTGTAAGATCTGGATTCATACTTTAACATGGGAGTGTGTAGTATGTTTTTGCAGGTATGTGTTTGCATCTGTGTAGGCATATATATATTTTTATGTATAAGCTTGTATATGTACATATATTTTTCACCAATGAGGATGAGGACAAAATGAGTATCAGTATTCTGCACTTTGAATCTGGTTTTATAATACTGGAATATCTTGCAGGAATGGGAAAATATCCCAGTTATAGGCTGATGATCCACACATCATCAGGATATTTATTTCTCTGAGTCCAAAAGGCCTGGATTATGTCTGTTCCTTATGAATTTACATGCAATTGAACTTGGTCTGCCAGGTGGGATGTTGATCCCAGGGGAATTTATGCTCTGGCTAGCAATGCTCCTGTTTTCAGGAAGCTATTTTACCTGTTATTTCTACGTAGCATCTCAGTAGCTTTTTGTCAGAGAGGAATCTGATACTGCAATTTTTGCTTGGGATTTTAGGGAATAGCGTCTTACATTTTTTTACATTTGTAGGAATGTAGACCTTTAATGGTCCTAAGTGTATTTCTCAGAAGCTCCTGGCCTTCATTAGCTTTATTTTAGTCTCTGCTAGTGGTTTCTGTACTTGCACGTCCTTTTTTCATATGATTGTCTGCTTTTCAAACATCCTCACACGTTCAGAGATGCTGTCACCAGTGTATCTCCAGGCTGTGGTCTAACAGTGGCAGTTCAACCACAGTGAAAGGCTAGGGACATGTCCAAGTCACCAGCCTGTTTCTGTGTGCAGGAAAGTAAAACAGGCAGAACATGTGAGAAGAATTCTGCCTTCAGGCAGTCTCTTTCTAAATTTTTTTTTATTTTCCCCAAGCAGAGACACAGCTCTCTGCTAGAATCACCGAGATCAGCCCGGAAGGGCCGCACAGACCCCTGCTCTGACCCGGAGAACACTATGGATTTAGGTTGTATGTGGCTTTGCCCAAAATTTTTCTGCAAAAGAGAGACTTTCCACAGGTCAGGTTATTCAGAACTGAAAATGGAGGAGCAAAGTGCTGGCTATGGCTTTGGAACAGTCTTTCTGCAGGATTTCAGCTGTGATTTGCTGATTCATTGCAAGTCATTCCTTGTCATGGCTTAAAAATTTGCATGCAAGAAGACCCTAGAGTTTGAGTCTGTACATAGACTCTGCAGTCTGTCTTTGGATTTAAGGCATATAAGGAGAAGATCAGAGTGAATTTGCATTCTTTTGAACATACTTATTTTCATGTAGTTCCTTCCTATTCCTTTCCTTGCCTTACCGTTAGCTTAGGATGAGACAGCCAAGCTGCCTGAAAGATACAGACAATTAATTCCTGTTAATTAAAGAAATGGAACATCCATGCTTGTCTTTGGGAGGTATCTACAGTGTGAATAATCAGTTTCGTTTACTGCTACTGATTTGGATAACCCCCTACTTGTCACTGAAATGTGCAATTTTTGGAAGACCAGAGTGGAGAGTGAGCATGAATTTCTTACTGAACAGCTTCACTGAAGGTCATTTTAAACAGTAGATACAGCATCTCCATAAGAAATATCTTGGAAGTTCTTAATTTTGCTTTCTCTCCCTTCACTTTTTTCCCTTTTTTGTGGCCAAGAATCTCAATGGCCTGTATATATGACAGCTTTTTTCAGTGTCAGGCAGTCAACTGCCACAGCTTCTGCCCACAGGCTGTGCACACAGCTTTAGCCCATGTCAATCCTACATGCAGGTCTTTAAAAATCATCAAATAGAAGTCTAATCTCTGTGTTCTTGTGCTCCTGAAAAAAACAAACTCCACAAGAAACAAGGCTTTAAGCATCCAGAAACATCAGCAGCTTAAGAAGGAAAACCTATTCCCCCAAGTATTAAATGAGGAGTAATTCCATGTGTCCTAAACTGTCCATTACAACTCAGACATTATGTGGGAAGTTAGTTCGGTTTTGGTTTCGTATTTGGCTGTGGTTTTTTGTTCTTTGTTTTGTTTTGTTCGTTTGTAATGTAACATGTCCTGAAAACAGAATTCTCTGAATGTGCCTATTGTTTCCTAAAGCCACCAAACTGTAGACTGGAAATGAAGATTTTTCTCATGTGGTATGATGAGGTTGACTATTACTGTGCTGTGGGAGAGCACTAATATCTTTATCTACCTAAAATTTTATCTCTTGTTACCAGCCAATAACAGGAGCTTATAAGGAACTTCTTAGTGGGATCAAATTTAGACCAAAAAAACACCCCAAAAAGGTGATTTGTAGCATATGCAATGCAACACTTTGCATTATGGTAGTTCTCTGTAGCTGCTTGGTGAAACTGATAACTTTGCTTTGACAGCCAACTTCTGGTACTAAATGTGGAGGAGATGGTATCCCTTTCTCTGAACATGTCTGTTTTAAGCAAGTTTGACAGGAATGAGAAAAATAATTAAAGCAAAAGAACCATGTCTTGTGTTAAGTTTTGGGCAATTCTCTTGCTAATGTGATACATAATTAGTGGTTTCTAAAGAGGCTCAGGGTATGTGAAATTGCTGTTGGTTCTGTGCCACCAGAATAATGTGTCACTTGGGTGGAAAATTGAGGCTTTCAGACTCAGTTCAAATTAACCTCAACTGTCTACAGAAATCTGACCGAAAAAAGTGCAGAGTGGACTGCGCAGTCACGAGGCTGCTACAACCCCTTGGCTTCTGGTTACCCTTTAAGGCTTGTCACTTGAAAACCTATGCTAGCAGTGAAAGGATGTCTGATTTCATATCACTCTCACACAAACAGACAAAATTTCACTTGAACCATTTAAGGCACTGCCCCTTCCACTTCAGATTTTATGGGGTTTTTGTACTTGATGGGCTATTTCGAGGTGTAGGTGAATGAGGCTTGGCACTGCTGATTTCAGAAATGGTTTATGCATGATGGCATTTCTTGAGACTGGGAGGAGTTTCAGGGATGAATCTTCATCTGCAAAAACATATATGTTTGAGGCTGTTAGTAAATTTGGGAGTGCTTGCTAGCTTGCGTGGTTTTATGGTGTTTTGAGAAAAGTGATTTCTAAGGGAACAAAATGAAGTGGTATGTTTAGCGGAAATATTTTTCTTAGAAATATCTTCACTTTCAAAATAACGCGTAAGTTTTCCTTCCCAGAAGTTTATGTTTAAACAATTTATTTTTAAATAAATTTAAAATTTTTTTGCAATGTCTCTTCCATCATATTAAAAAGGCAAACAATATAGTAACAAAAACCAATGTATGCATTTATTCCAGAGGCTGTATTAAAAGTGACAGTTATTTATGACAGATATCTAAGGAGGGTGATGGCAGGGAAAGCCTAAATTCAATTACAAGGCAACATTATACGCTGCCTGAAGGGTGACTTTAGCATGAAATGTCAGTAATGGGACTAAAGCCCCCCAAAAATTAAAATATCAGAACTTTTTTTAAAATAGCCACTATACATACAGATATGTGTGTGTGTGTTTCTATCCATGTGTATGTTTTCAGTTAAGGAAATGAAACACTGATAAAAAGAAAATTGAGAAAAAGGAAACATAAGAATTCTTTTTTGACTACCTAGTACCTTTTTTTTAAAGTATTAAAGGGAGCTTAGAAAATCAGTATCAACCTGAAAAATGCTGCTTCCTTTCTGAAATATAGAAGTGAAATACAGAACCTGCTAATGGTTTTATTTCCAGTTACATGCAGTTTCAAGAGAAACACTGTGCTGTCAGGGCTTTGCACTTGGGTCTTTTTCCTGTGAAGTTTTAATCCTTTCAAGACATGTCTCATGCCAGAATTTTTCCAAAACCTATAGGAAGTCTTGGCCTTTAATATTATATTTTCCTCTTTAAAGAGTGGATTTAGCATTAAGACCAGGCCGTCTGAATAAAGGTGGTCCACTAATTTTAACTCGTCTAATTTAAACCAACTTTGTTAAATTAATGCAGACTTTTTCCTGAGAGCATGCAGAAGTATTACAACTGATTTAATTATGCAGACAAAATCTGTAGTGCTTCTGCTAAAGGTGCCTTTAAACTGGAGTTATTTTCCTGTTTCTCATACTTAATCTGGATGCCATTTCCACCTTGAAACCTAAACAGAAGTTTGTAGGTTGCTGTTTGCATGCTCAAGAGGATCATTTGCAGTTTCTCTCAACTCCTAACATTTCATACAGGGTGGAGCTAAAAAGGGAAGGAGGTAGAGGATTCCTGACATATAATGTGATAATTTGTGATCCATGCTGACCAGACCACTTCTTAATTTGCAATGACTAACTGCTTAGTATTTTCATCATCCTTACTTCTTTTTGTCTGCTTGATTAAATTAGTTTTATTTATTTATTTATTTGTTGATGAACTGCCAAGTTTGTGTAAGTAGCCAAAAAAAGGAAGCCCTTTCCTGTTTTCTGTGGACTGTGGCAGCTTGATTCCAGAGAGGAAAATGAAAATTTCTTTGGAAAAGACAGAAAAAGGAAGTTCAAACACAAAAAAGAGATGTCACAGAGTGGAAGTGTGGCAGCTGTTGGGATTATGTTTGAAGTCTGGATACTGTGCTATCTGGATGTGTCTAAAGCTGGCTGTTCTGAATCTTGGAAGTTCTGGTAAAACCTAAATTTTTTAAGAAAACATGGACTTCTACTCAAATTTCCAGCCCAGTTTAAATTTTGAAACAACTAAGGCAAACATACCTGTGTGATCCCCATAGAAACTTCTGAGACCCCTCAGCCCTGGCTTTTCTTTGTTTCTCCTGCAATCCAGTATGACAATCCCACTGTCACCAGTGCAGGCAACTTGTCTTGCGTCCTTCCAGGGGCTTTCTGGGAAGCCTTTCCTGACCACTGCAGTGTGGGATTATTGTTGGAATCGATGGGAGTCAGCACTGGGCTGCTCATGTGCAAACCCGTGAGGTGGTGGAAATGATGCTGGGAGAACATATCAAGATCTCCTCTGTTGTGAACCTGCAGAGAACCAAGAGTATACGACTGCAAGTAATAAAAGCTTTACTGCCAGGTTTTTCCCCTAATTACCACTGAGTACTGAAACTGGCCCTTAACTCATTAGTATTCATATAAAAATGTAAAATGCAGTGTCTGCCATTACTAAAACCTGATGCCCAGGTTGTAGTTCATTAATCTTTGAGACTGTAGTGTTCTGGGGCTTCATTTTTTAAGACTATTTATGAGGCATCACAATGTTGTCAAAGTATTAATTGGCTCATGCAAGAATAGGCTCCAAAGATTAATAACTTCATGGTAAATGTAGTTCTTGGAGGAGAGTTATTGCAATATTCTAATTTTAATTACCAAAGTTAATTATAGTTTTAACTTCCCAAGCAGTTTAGGAAACT
This sequence comes from Monarcha castaneiventris obscurior, assembly GCA_026261815.1. Classification (NCBI taxonomy): domain Eukaryota; kingdom Metazoa; phylum Chordata; class Aves; order Passeriformes; family Monarchidae; genus Monarcha; species Monarcha castaneiventris. Next base: position 854,310 of record JAMPIT010000348.1, on the reverse strand, counting down.
GTATATAAAATACAGTTTCCAGCATGAGTCAGTTCTGAGAAAGCTCAGCTCAGGAAATAAGTTGCCGTGGGGTTTATAATGCTCTAGGAGCTGTTACAGAGCAAACACAGAAATTAGGAAGAGGGGTTACAAAACAGCCATAGCATGGCAAAAAGCTAGGGAAAAACATCATGATTTTCTGGATTTATTATTTGAAATTATTATTTGAGTTATTTGAATAAAATACTGAGCTGCCTTCCTGCTTAGTGATGATTGTAATCTCGAATTTATGATGCTGATTATTCTTTCTCTGAGAGGTGCTTGTATGGCACTGCTGCCTTTAATGCACCTTTTCTTCTATCCTGTTGTCATAGGTAAGCTAAAGCCTATGTAAGAACACATCCTCCATAATTATCTGTGCTGTTCATGTACTTAGGAGATATTTACTGGTTTCTGATGCTTTCAGATCTCTGTGTAATACCTGTGTATCTCTGTGTAATGATCTCTGGACCATTACAATTCAAAGTCACGATTTTACTTCTCTAAGGGAGAATTGCTTCTGAGCATGTTTCCATCAGAAATTATTTCAGCTTTTGGCTACTTCAACATTTTTAGTCAGTAAACATATTGTGAGGGTTAGATGCTTCCCTGCATCCACAGTTGTAAACTGAATGGAATCATTCTGATGTTGTTGAAAGCCACAGCTGCAGGGAAATTGTTATCTCATGAGCATTTTGCATCTATAAATGACACCTTTCTCTCTCTGAGTTTGTGCCTTTCTCTGGAGACAGAAGAGAAATTGATTTTTGGTGATGAAACTGGATTTTTCAGTTTCTTTCAGAAGATTGTTCTTTTTATAGTAATACAGCTCAGATTAAATCACACTTGACAATATCCCCAGGACCTTTCTGTTACAACTCTGTCCCATTTTACACAAGTAATTGCTACAACACATTGCCATACAATCGTTTCTCTCTTTGAGAGTTAAAGTGCTTGAGCTGTGATTTAATTTTCTACCATCACGCTTGCCAATTTGAGACTGGGATTATCACTGTGTTTGCAGTAGTATCTACAGTCCCTGTGAATGGGGAAGAAACAAATGGAAGCCAAACCTTTTCTCTCTCTGCTGGGTTTTCATTATGTAAGCACCATCAATCTGCACAACACCGAGAAAGTGTTTAAAACCTGTGTGACACTGGTTTGTAAAGCTGACACTGAAAGCAAGGCTACATCTAAGAGGTTTCACAAAGTTCCAAATTACAGTGAGAAACCTCTGAGAAATTGATGGTACAGTACGTAAACTGGTTTATTGGAAGCACACAACATAAGAATGCCTGTCAGTTTTATTATCTTACCTGCCCACTGGATAAGTCTGAGAGGACATATCAGCATAAAAATGAATCATAATTTAAACCCAAATTAAAATGTGTTTGATTTCTCTTTGATTGACTTTCAGTCTAAACAATGCTAATATTAGTATGCCCATCATCTGATGTGTCTAGTATGTTCAGAAGGGTTATAAAACCTTTCCGAATTCTGATTGTTTGCTCCTCTGTTTCAATTTTTCATTGGGCTGAAAAAACTTTGTGATCAGCAAATTGACTCTCTTCTGTATTAATCCAAATATATTTCTATTTAAAAAGATTAAGTAAAATTTGGATCAGCTTGTCCTATGATTACATAAGGCAGCATAAATGAAAAGTGGGTGGAAAGAACTTGATGACATCCCTAGGATCAGATCTGCTGTGCAAAGACCTTTGGTAGATTGACAACAATATATGTTACTTATGACATTTCAAATATGCAGCACTATGAATTTATGAAAGTATTCTGTGGAGATGCTTGTTCTTGAGACACTTGGAGATGTCCTTTCAACTATACCAGTTGCTGAACACATGTTCATTTTCTCAGATTTAAAAAAAAAAAAAAAAGGCTTAAAATCTTAAACAGGCTTGAATATGTTTGCAGATCTGCTGGAGTAGTAAAAGGTTATTGCAAAATCCATGGGTAGTAACTGAAACTTAGCAAATGCAGGCGGGAAATGAAGCATATTCTTGCCTTTTTGCTCTCAGAAGGAATTAAACCACTGGAGTTAAACCACTGGACAGGACACTGCCCAAGGTAATTCCTTGAGGCTGGGTTCCCTCACCTTGGTGGTTGAGGGTTTGTACATTTTGGGTTATCCTTCTAAATCCCTAAGATTTCTCAAACCAGTTATGTTGTGCCTATTCCATTTGACATCACAAATCTCTATTCCAGTGTTAAAGGAGTTATAATCAGTTTATTTGGTTTCTCCCTTAATTTTTTAAGTTTCTGAGATAAAAAAAAATTCCCAATTCCACTGAAGATATTGGAACCTGTGCATGAGTATCTGTGTTATATACCACCATAGAAAAGATCAAACCCTGGATTTCTATTTTCAAGTAAAAAAATGTAGCAGGAAAAGAGGAATTAAGTATTTGCAAAAGGAAGGGAAAAGGAAGGTAGGGATTTGTGCAGTAATGCTGAAACTACAAGACAGTTCAAACATAGCTGTTAAGCTCTCAGGATATTTTCTCAGTATTTCATCTGAGGCCTCCAGCAATTCTTCTAGAAAGCTGAGAGGAGATCAGGTCTTGTCTCAGTGTGTGTAGAGGAACTGGACCATTCTCTGCTGGGGATCTGTCCTGATATGACAGATAATCAATCAGACCAGAGGATAGTGAGTTTTCATATATATTGATATTTAACAGTAAGCTCTTTCAGCAAAAGATAAAAACAGGAAAATCCACACAGCCTTACCATTTCCAGACAGGAGCAATGCAATGCTGTAGAAATGTACTCCTACTTACAAAGAAGAAGGATTTCTTTGCGTTCATGGAAGGCAGGGTCATTGTGGGAATAAATCACACCAGATTTTAGAAATTCTCATAAGAGCTTTGGGACCAGGAACTTCAGGGAAGTCAGATAACTTGGAATGTTTGTTAAAATATGGGCTAATTTACTAATCTGCCAGTAGAAAGAGCAAAGTGCCTCTATAGATTTAAGCCCTGACTTTTGTAGTCTCAGTCCTGTAAATATCACTGCACAGAGGTGCTCAGCATTTGAGCATAAATGAGTTGACTTTTCCTAAGTATCTATTTGGCTTGGCTACTGATGACAGTTTGTGGTGCTTGCTTGACACCCTAACAAGCTCAACTGTTTGCCTGTGATTAGAGGTAAACTCTGTGTGCCCGGACAGTACGTAGTCCTATGTACTAAATCCAGCCCATTTTCTGATCCATCTGTTACCAACTGAAATGGTGTGTTCAGACTGTCACTGGGCTTCCTTACAGAGTAGCTGGGTCTCTGGCTTTGGAGGGACTGGGGAACACCGGACCCATGCTTGAGAGCTCTGGTTTTAGTGCAGCTGGAAAAGCTAAACAGGTTGCTTTAGTAGTTAGGCCAATACAAAGCCTTCAGAGGAATGAAAACTGTTCTGTTCAATAACTATGAGCTCAGAATAAGGCCAGATGTACTAAATTCCCTGTTCAGCTCTCATAATAACATAGTAAGTTAGGATTATGAATTCCCCTGTTCTAATCATATTACAAGGGTGACATTTATAAGTCGCCAAGAGATGAAATGAATAGTTCTGCAAGATCAATTAATTTTCACCTTTGCTGCAGAATTTTCTGACCCAAGTATTCCAGAGGGGAAAATTTTTCCTTTGTCTCCTGAGAAAATTATGCACTATGACAGGTAACACCCGTAGGTACTGGGTATTGACTGGATGTTACCAGAATTGGGGGAAAAAGCCTTAAAAAAGGCTTTGAAACCCACAATGTTTTCGTGTGCACTTAGCAATCCCATCTGTTGAGTGAGCATAACCACAAGCTTCGTACTAAAACTGCTCACCATTTGTCAAACCTTCAAGAACAAACATTCAAATATCCCAGTGGAGAGGAGATCTCTCTGGTCCTAATCCTCTTGTGGATCACTCATGAATCTGTGGGAAGGCCTTAAAGGGGAACAGCCACTTTGTTGTTTCCTCTCTCACTTTAAATGTTTTGGCTGCAACCATGGATTGTAGAATTTGATACAGAGCTGCTGAAAAACTACCTAAGACATGAAACCACACCATCGTTATGGGATGGTCATGCAAATATGTTTTCCAATTTGAGTGGCTGCTGTGCTCTGTTTTAATTTTTCATTGTTCTTTTTTTTCCCCCTCCCTTTCTCCCTCCCTCCTTTTCTCTTTTATTCCCTTACTCCCTTTCTGTGTTTTCTTTCTCTTTCCCCCCCTTTCTGTCTCTTTGGCAATAACCAGAAATTAAATTATTTTCACGGAGTCACGGCATGCTTGAGGCTGACAGGTACTGACCCACCTATTCAGACACAGTTAGAGCAGGTTGCCCATGCAGGTTGCATCCTGTTTTAATACTCAGTGATTCTCTCAGTGAAAGAAATATGGTTTCTGTGGAATTTCTTGTACTTTTATTTGTGGCCATTGACCCTGGTCCTGTCCCTGGGTGACACTGAGAAACACCTCACTCCATCTTCCTTAATATCCTCCATCAGGTATCTGCACACTTGGATGAGATCCCCCATCTCTCCATCATCTTGGAGGCTCTAAAATACATTTTCTGCTCAGGCATGCTAGAACAGGAGTACTGATGGGATGGCTATTTTGCCACAACCAGCAGCCTCAATGATGTCATCTTCCTGAATAATAAAAAATCATTAACCACCCTCAGCTGGGTCATATGCCCTAATGAAAGTAGTAGTAAATGGCTCACAAATGTGGAGCTTGGACAGGCACCATTGACCAAGGTAAATAAGGTACTGTGCAGAAAACCTCTAGGCCCACATAATTACTGCAATTTCTCTTTAAATGATAGACCAAGTATCATGGTCCCAGAGCTGTTATTCTTATTAATGACCTCAACCTCTTGGGTTTTTTTCCCTTCCTGTTTATGAAATAGTTCCAGTTTTTTTAGCTGCATAGTTCTTAAGACTTATTGCACTGTATTGGGTGATTTGAATAATAATATTAAACATGGAGGGAATTCTTTAAAAACAGCTTCAAACTAACATGAGGATTTTTTTTTTAATCTGAACAAAATGAAGGGGAGAGAAAGAACTAAGAATTATTTTCGTAAAGAAATAGGCATCATCTTCCAGTATGCATATCTCTGGAGGCTAATTCTTTAATTTTGTAGGCCCAGACTTTATCAACATAGCTTAATGAATTTTTAACTTTTAGGCACATACATTTGTAGTATGTTGATGTGTGTATTGCACCAGATGATTTAAAATGACATGTAAGCACTGTGCTTACATGAGCAGGGACTTAAATTTGCGGTCTGGTGCAAGTTGGTCAGATCTGAGTTTATTTTTGGGAAGTATGAAGGTACTTTCTGGTACAGTAAAAGTCAAAGTGAAATGATAGGTAAAGATCAGGGGTGAGTATGACTCAAGTCAATGTGGGGTTAGAAGGCACTGGCTTTTCAAAAAATCTCATTGCTTTAATTCAATATATTGTTTGCAGAAAGCTTTTACAGACTGCACATCCTTTTCTGCAAATTCTTGAACAATAATCTATCAAAAGTTCTGCTCTGAGTTCAGCTGGTTTCTCTGCTGCCGAATACAGCTGTACTTGGGCTTTGTCTCTGAAAACAGCAACCATCTGGTAAACAGCAGCTATTTACCTGCTACCCATATGTGTTTCCTAAACAATTGACAATTACAGTAAAAAAATACATCCTTAGGGCTGAGAGCCAACAGATACTCAGCCACAAGCATCCTTCTTTTCAGAGCCTGGGGTTTGGATCTGGTTTTGTTCCTATTAAATTGCCTCACAGTTAAGGCAATGTTGGGCATCTTCCAGTGTACGCTTCATTTTTTTAGTGTGCTAAGCACTTACTAATAGAGGTGAAGCTTGCAGGTTCTGTCTATCAGCACATTTGCCAACTCAGGCTGATTAGAAAAATAAAAAATCATGAGACTGATATTAAGGTCAAACAATTTAATTTGCCTGCTGACTCTGGAAACAAAATGCATCGTGATCATGAGGCCTTCTCTACCAATGCAAGTACTGGGAATGTGTTTTATCTGTTTTTTTCTCCCATGACAGGCAAAGTAATAATTTTGTGGGTTTGGGACGCGTGGTTTTCAGTTGGATGAGAGTAAAAAAATTAAATCTTGAACAGCTTTTCAAGTGTTTTAAGGATGGTGCTGTTTTGATACTATTGTAGTTACTCACTTTCTATGTAAGGAATGCACCAAGATAAGAAAGCATCTGTCTTCACTTCCCCAAGGTCACTGCAGCACTTGGAAAATAAAATTCTGTTCCCCTACATCTGGCTAAGTATGTTGCATTTTGAGAACTCCATTCCAAGTGATTATATTAACTTCGGGCATCTGGTAATTCTGGTTTCCACGTAACACAAAAAATAATCCATTGTCACAACTAAAATTACCCAGATGTAAACTACGCAAAGAGGCACATGAGCAAATCCCTGGTTTTCCAGGTTTCTTCTGCCTATTTTTATTGAATATTGAATGTCTAGATCCTGCTGGCTTGCCTCTGTGCTCATGATGAGACCTGCACATTAGTTTCATGGCTTTTAGTGACCAGGCACTGTCAAACTGCTTCAACCTGAAATGGAGATGAGTCGTGTTACCTGTCTGTACTGAGATTATTTGTTGTGCTAGGTACCATCTGCTTTATTACCTAGAACAACATAATCAGGGAAGGTCAGATGACATAATTGAAAAGTTATAATAAAGCAGTTAAAACATCTTTGCATGCATCAGCACGTCAGTTGCAATGAAATACATGTATTAATAAAAATTAGTTGTTATTTTATTCTAGTTTTGTTGCAAAGTCAAAATGATTCCTACAGAAAGTTGAAATAATGGAGGTGAAGCATCTGAAGAACTCCTGAAACTCTCTGCTGTTTGTAGTGGATGTTTCAAAGGATGTAGAATGGGAAAGCAGGGGCAAGGGTGTATTTTGTAGACTGTTGTGATAAAAAAGGAGACAGCAAGACCAATGTATGCCGCTGAAAGAAAGGAGATCTGTGCAATGAAAGACACTGACAGAAGAAGTCTGAATTTTACGTGGCATGTATGGGAAAAGCCATGACATATTCTATTGTTTTGGATTTTGGTTTGGTGGGGACTTTTTGCTGTTGTGTTGGTTTTTTGTTGGGTTGGTTTGGTTTGGTTTCTTTGTTTCTTTTTTTGGTGCTATGGTAAGGGAAACCAGATAGATAAAATATTGGAAAGAAGATGAGAGAAGGCAAAATCTGTGTTTACTGACAACTAGCAGTAGGACTGAGACTTGTACAGAAAGACTATAAGAATATTACAGCTTTGTGGGGTGAGGAAAAGAATGTACTAGACGTGGGAGTATGAAGAAATAGAGAGCAGGTATAAGGAAATGAGTTATTGACATGATTTTATTTCTTTATAAGAAGCAGGTCCTCAACTCCATTGTCCCACCTATCAAGGAAAAATATGTGAGTTAAAAGTAAAATAACAGCAAGATTTAGCAGCATGAAATCTAGGAAGTGCCAACACTACATGGAGTATGTTTGGGGAGTTAATTTTGCTTTTAGAACTACTACTACTAATTTGGTAAACGGCTCACATAAACACAGGGCTGGCCATTAGGCACACAGTTTGGAAGCCATAAATATGTGAAAGCTAAAGTTCACCTTGATTTCAGAGGTTATATAAATTTGGCACAGAAAGACAGAAAATAAACTGAAATGCAAGGCAGGTGGCACTGAGGCCTATCATTCATGAATCTATCTACTCTACACTCAGATTTCTTGATCGATAGAAAAATGCAGATGAGAAAAGAGTAAAAAGCTGATAAATCATGCTCATAAAACTAAAGCATTTACACATTTTTGAGTGTGAATGCCCTTAAAATTGAATAAGATAGGAATCTAAATTGATTGTACATAGTAATGTTTTCTTAATTTCATATTCAGAGATTGAAAGCTGGTGTCCATGTAGTGTTGGGACTTCCTAGTTTTCATGCTGCTAAATCTTACTGGAGTACTTGATCTCTACTGCAATGAGCCACTGTAACTGCATGGAGAGCAAAAAACAGAGTCTAAAATTACACTAAGGTTGATTTACAGCCCAGTGAATAAAAACAACTTGGAAGCAGTTCAGTGTGAATGGGAAAGTTGTCGTGGGCGTGTATTCAGCTGAGGAAGATAAACCAGCTACACATGGAGCTGATGAGCAAGCTCCATTTCCTTCATCTCCTCAGGATCCTCTCCACAGAAAGACACCACCCAGTAATCCTCATGTCCCCTTGGACTGGTGTCCACACAGCTGTCGTTCAGACAGGACTGCCCTTGGCACATGCTGGTGGTGTGTGACTGGTCCGCCTTTGTCCTGACTGCAGCAATAACAAGGTTTTCCACCTTGAAGTGCACAAATAGCAAATGTCTTTTGGACAAAGATAAGAGGGAGAAGTATCCTGAGTGTTTTCCCACAGCAATCTATGGTTCCCAAGTAATTTCCCATTGCTTTCAATTGTAAAGAAATTGAATGTTTATTCTCCTTGTAGTCTTACGATTCTCATGTCAGCCTTAAAACCAATCTTCTAGAAATACAAATGGAAGGTCATAAAAGGCTTCACTTGCTGTTTAGTCTTCAGGGCTTTGGTTGCTCTGGGAAGGCTGCTAATTGACATCAGAGAGAGGTGTTGCATCTGCATCAGTAAAGACGCTTTTTGAAAACTTAGCACAAAACCTATCTGTTTGAAAATACCTGTACAACCACTCATTCTTGCATAAACCACTGTAAGAAAAGTGAGTGGTAGAAATGATTTTTTGCTACAAACCACTAAAGTACAGAGACATTTATCAGGGTAAAAATCAATTGCAAGCAAACAGCCAGATTTTGGTATTAATTCAGTGACTCGTTCTTCACAATGTAGCCAAAACTAAATTAAAAAGATATTTCAACATAGTCAGGATCACATTTTAGGGGTTTTATGATAATGAGGAGGGTCCTTAGTTGGCAACTTTGTCTAATTGAAAAAACTTAATTTCAACTCCAGAGTTAAAAATTAATTTATGTATTTCCCTTCTCCTTTAGACCCATTTGCAAAACACAAAGCATTGCAGTGCTTCTAAATCAGAGTCTGTTTTATTTTATTACTACTTTCAGAAACAAGAGTGGGAATAATAGAGCTGGCAGAGCTTCCAAGCAGTGTTATGCCATTGCTGTTCACTGCATCCACATAAATTACTGGTGGCTGTGATGCAGCATGAATGGAACTACAGTTGTGACCCAATGAAGATGAGGCGCAGAAATTCTGGAAGTAAGTACATAGGGATTTGTTGGCCAGGTTCCTTAGGACTCAAAACTTTCAACTGGAAGCATCACCTCCACTTCTTCCCAGTTATTACAACCTCCCATGAACACCTGTTAGAGCCTGGATGAGCTGCATCTCTGCAGGAGTATTGTCTTCAGCACCTATGGAGATCATGACAACTTTTTTGTTGCGGTAGCTTAAGCTAAGACTGTGAAGCTTACTGTCTCCTAAAATTTGCCTATGTTTAAAATAAATTTTTATTTTAGAAAATGTACACAAAAGTAACTTTTTTACTAAAATTTTAAGTAAGAACATTTTTTTTTTAATCTGTGCAAAGAAAACTGAACTAACTTTCCTGGTTTTGTTCTTATGCCTTTAGGAATGCTAGACCTGGAAGCTTTTCTTAACCTGAGGCAGGTCTCTGCTTGTGCTACATCACAGCTGTGTAAGTAGATGTGTGGCCACAAAGTTCTCATCCTGACCCAGACCGGTTGGCTTGACTTTTTACTGCCTGTTTACTGGTCTGTGTCTGGCCCTGGTCACTCTCTCTGGCCCCAAGCCTGACCTGGGATTGCTACTCTTCATCCTGACTTGTCACTGCTCATGTCAGCCAAAACAGGGCTTCTGGCTCTCCTGCCCTCATGGGGCTGCCGGCCCCTTCCCTGACACCTCTCTGCAGGGCCAGGGAGAGAAGCCTTCTTAAAGTGGGGCCAGGAGCCAAGAGAGAATTTGTGGAGATGAAAAGGTATGTACATTTTACCAAAAAAGGTGTAGGGCTCCTTCACTTCTGACTCTTGCCCTTTGGAAAGCTTTGGGATAATTTGATGTGCCAAGAAATGATGTTGGTATTAGACTGAAGCGGCTCAGAAATGGAATAAGCTGTATTTATAAGAAAATACTGAAATGCTTCAACTACATCTACCTTGTATTAAATTAACTTTGTCCATTGAGAGCAAAATGCTCTTATTTGTTGTTTTGTAGTTTTTCTGCCTTCTCCTGGTTTGGTTTTGTATGGTTTTCGACTAAGGAAAATTCTGTAGAAAGCAGCGAGTTGTAGCTAACTTTTCTACAGACACAACTGAAAATAAAAATGCCAAATAAATATTAAGACTTGCTAGGTTTCCACAGCTGAAGACAACTTTGGACAGGCAATAGACAAGCTAGAAACTGATCCATGCATTTTTAATCCATACACTTTTGTTTCCTCTATCTAAAACACTGTTTGTGATAGTTTTATTCACAAAAGAGCTTGAACATTGGAACAGCAAGCTCCACTAAAATCCCAGTGAGGCTTAATGGTGCAAGATAACACAATCTCAGGAGAGTTTTTTTCATCTTTATTTTTTGGTGGTGTTCAGGAAAGGCTGTAAAAACACTCCCAGACAAAGATGCTTCTGACCTACACGTTCTCATGATGAGGAAAGATTATGAAAACCTGACTTTGTTCTTTCTTTGGTAGGCAAAGCTGAGAGAAAATTTCTGAAAATTCTGAGAATTTGTTTATAAGTTCTACAGTTCTCCGAAGCATCTGTTGGTGAATATGTATTTTGACTAGGAGGCACAACTTAACACCCACTGATCTGATGGGGATTTGTGACCGCTTCAGTCATCACAGCTATTCCTCTTCCCTGAAAGTGGCTGATGAGTTTCTTGAGGGAATCATGTCTCTCTGCCCACTCGGAGGTCTGAGTACTGTAATTCTGAGTAAGGCATCATTACCCTTTCCACACTTTTAAATTTTTCCTGGTCTCTGTAAGCAACTCAGAATTCCCTGTCTCAAACATCCATATAATAATGGACATCTGCTTTACTACTGGAAATCTGTCCAATGCTCTTCAGCCCTTAATTAGCTGCTAAATCCCTCATTTAGTTCACATTTTTTGTGCCTTTTATGTCTCTGTTTTGACACTTTAATTTTGATACCTACCGTACCTTAACCTTTTAGAGTCCACTGCTTGGCTTTCAAATAATGTGTTCAAACAACATTTTTGCTCTTTTCACTGAATATTCTTGAACTGCAGCTCTTCTGCAGCCTCATATATCTGTTCAGTCTCTCTTTCACACTGTTATCTTCCAAGGCCAGTCTTCTAGCCTGTGTTGCTGTCAAAAATGCCAATCTCTTTTGCATTCCATAAATTATCACCTAAATACTTTGCCTATTCCTTGCCATTACTATGCTTTGAGCTTTTTTCAGATAAGTCCCTCCCTTACTGTGCTGTAAGGTGTTATCCATGATTGCTCATGCCTGAGCTTAATTTTCTCCTTCAATTAAAACCATTAAATTGGTCAGTCAGGAATCTATTAATTATTTCTCCTAAACTCTAGCCAAGCTAGGAAGGACTCTGAATAGCAGTCAGTCAGAAAATATGTTAACTCCTGAATGTGCTGGAAATGTAACTTGCAAAGTTAGTATTGTTATGCCACATGCCACCACTGCCTTGAGAATAAACATTAAAATTAACCATACCTTGTGGAGGGCTGTGAGCCTTTGACTCAGGAGTCCTCTGCCCTCCTTTGGAGGAGAGAAGCCTGAGGGCAAAAGGACTCAGAGATAAGAAACTTCCCTCTAGGTTACAGTGAGAGACTGAACCACCCCCAGCATGCCTTGTTTCTGTATGGTAATACCTTGTATCCAGTTGGTAAATTGGTTTCTCCCCCACCCCCTGCTTTTCCCATAAAAAAGCCCTAGGTCTGCCTTGAATCAGGGAGCTGATGTTCCTGGCCTCTTCTTCATAGGGGCTGCTGGACAATAAAGCTACCTCTGTGGAACTGCCAAACATTGGCTCCTGTCTCTCTGTCCCGAGTTTGCCTCGGGTGATTTCACAAAGAGCTGGAATCACAAGAGCTGAAATCACTTCTAGCTGAGAAATCTCGCTACACTTGCTGAAATCACCCACTGTCCAGGGAGGCTGCCTTGGCCCCTAGAAGAGCTGTTCTTTGCTGGACACTCTCTCTAGGAAGGTCCTGGCTTTTGGTGCCTAACCAGCATCAAACTCTCTGCAACAATACCTGAAAAGCTGGCTGTGGGTTTGGATAATCCAGCATTTTTGATGCCAAGGCTTGTATGACACTTGTGTTTCAGTGTCTGTAAGCTCACTGGTGAGAGAAGGAGTTTGTCTTCTCTCTGGGGAATGCTTACTTTGAGACTGAAAAACAGATTAATACATGAGAGAGTTGTTTGTGAGAAAGATGGAGGAAAATATGAGGAGAGGCAGAAAAGCCTGTTCTGGAAGAGAAAGGTGTTGAGCAGTTTGGGTCTTACTGAAGACAGGCATCAAAGCACTAGAGAATGAGAGCTGGGCCCTTGACAGATTCAGTCACTGAAGTTTGAATCAAAGGGAATAGCACTTTGTACTGATAACATTTCAATAGGGCTCCATAGAATGAAATTATGATGGTTTTTGCTTCAAATTTTCTTGAGTTTCTAATCAGAGACTTAACATAAATCCTTAAAAATGACACCAGCTCGGTGGGGGTGAGGAAACAGTTTCTTCTTAAGTGGAACCCTCAGAGCCAGCAAACTCTTGAGTTTGCTGTATGTGGGGGACCAGCAAATGAAAATTGATGCTGGCCTGATACCCCCCACTCCTTGAGGCTCAGCCCTTTGTCCACTGAGAATATGCAAAGGCATCTGAAGTGAGGATTTCACTGAATTTGAGGGGGTTTTTCATGGGTATAACTTGCACAGACTCTTTATGTCTGTGTGCATGCAAGTGTGAATCCTAGGTTCTTGTTAGATTTGTATTCAAGGTAGATCTGTACATGAGTTAACTGTCATGCTTATAGCAAACTACATAGAGTCTACTGTTAAATTGCTTAAATTAGACTGTCAATTCAGTGCTGTCAAAACCTTTAGGCCTAAACTGTTTGCCAAGTCCAGGGCTAGGTTTGGCAAGGAACTCCACTCTGAACCTTATGACTCAAGGGGATCCATTCATCCTTTTTATTCTTACCCTTTTACATTCTCACATTTTTTGCATCCCCAACCTCCACCTAGATAACTTTTGGTTGATTTTAGATTTTTAGTCTGATTGATTTTAGATTTTTAGTCCTATTTTTCTCTGTATGCTTTAACCATCCAGTAAGTATTAGGGTGAACCTTGTCAATGAACTTTGTTTTTACTTTTATATTAATCCTTCTTTTGCCAATACCTTTGCTGGTGATGCTTTGAGTGACCTAAACCATTCATTTGCAACAGCTTATAAAGAATTTTGAGGGTGGATAACAGATACAGAAAGAAAAAGCAGCTTCTCCACTTCCTCTTGGGAAGGAAAGGGAGAGTAACTGTGTTTTTATTCACATACAGAACATTTTTCCACATAATTTCTGCTCTTTTATTATGAATGTTGCACACAGTACACTTAAGTTGTCAGAATGCTACCCTGCATAAATAGACTTTGATGTAGGAAATTTCACAGGAGAGGACACTGTCTTCAAATGTCATCTGCCTTGTTGCTTCCTGCTGTATCTTTCTAGGACCAGAAACACTGGAAAGAAATGGGGTTTTCCCAGGTATTTAGCTTTAAGTCATTCCTGTGGAGATTTTTTTTTTAAATTTTCATTCTTCTCTAAAGACTGACACTTCACTGCAGCTAAAGCAGTGCAAGAGATCCCTCACTGCTGATGATAAGCCTCACACCTTTTATACAAATACAGTGGTATACAGAATCTTTGGAGACCTCTTGTTTTCACTGAACTTTCCTCCTCTGAACTAAGCTTTGCAATCATGTTTTAGGAGTATACAAAACCACCACCAAAAAACCCCTCTGCCTAGGGAAATTGATATTCTTGTTTGTCCAAGAGTAGTACATAAAATGCCTACAACTTTTCCTCATAGCACTTTCAATGATTTTCACTGTTTAACTGGCTCACAGTTGACAAATCTGGTGTGGGCATGTCTCTGATGATGAGGTTATCTCCAGCAGAGTACAGAGGATGCTTTTCATCTTCCTACATTGTCTCAGAGGGTAAAGAATTGTTCATTTCCAATGTCTGATCTGTGAGCGCTTCCTGGAGACTCATCTGAAGAACGTAGCAGGATACAAAACTGAACACACAGCAATGAACTTCCCACTTTAAAATTAAATTGTTGAAGGTGACAGATGCGTATTAAGGTGTGTAATTCACAGGAAGTGTTAATGGACAACCGAACTGTGTGTAGGGTTTTTGACTGGAGGTTATTGGTCTTTCTCTTGTGCTAAGTGTGAGTAGGGACAGAGAGATAACAACACCTCCTGGACTGAGGCTCATGGAGGTAATTTTTGTAGGACTTAAAAATGGTTACTGCAGCACTGTAGGCATGGATTGCCCAAGGAAATGGCAGTGCATTGCATCAATCACATAACTAAATTTCTCATTATTTTAGTTCTGTGTCTTCTTCTTACAGCCAGATTCCTTTTTTCCTCTGTGGGTGGTATAGACAGGTCTTTAAATAGGTGCACACAGAGAGATTCCTCAGGCATTTAGCTGATCTGCCATGGCACAGGTCAGGACTTTGTTCTGTAACAGCTCTATTGCCCTTTCACTAACCTACTGTCCCTTCTGCAGAGATATCTAATCTGAGAGTATTTGCCCCTGCCTTGAAACTCTTCTCAACTCATTCCTGGTTTGACACAGGTACTTTTTCTTTTGATCCTTGCAGTCAGGGTCAGAATCTCTGTCTCAGATGTTAGTATCTCTGTAGATGTGGGCTGTTCCTAACTGGATTCACTGGAACACTGTACTGAGAAACTCATTAATTGTTAGTGTGTGTTAAACAGGCAGGAAGCCTGCTGGCAGAGAATCACCACTAATAAATTCCTTCACAGACTATTAAGAATAAAGGGAAACCTTTGGAACTGGCTTATCAACACTTGCCACAGTGCTAGAGTCCTCCTGCTATTATTTTCCTTTTGTGCTGTCTCATTTGACTCAGGTAGACAGATGTGATTAGAGACACTCATGTATCAAGTGGCAGCCATCCTCCTTTTGATTTTTTTGTCTGTCAATAAAGTACTATGGAGTTGCCTAATATAACAATGTCAAAGAAAGAATGTCATCTCTCTCTATGTTTAGGGTGATTTTAAAGGACTCTGTCCTTATGTACAAGTCAATATAGTGAGGTATGGAAGATATTCCTTCAAACATAGAACGGACCTCTTCTAATATTTTTCTTTGGGAAAGCATCTGTGAGATGAATTTTACGTGAAATTTCATTCTGTGAAACCTTCAACATGTATTTTCTATGAAGTTCTTTCTTTTTCATGTCACTATTTTTGAAAGTCTGCTTACTAGGATAAGTAGTTGCTTATAAATCTTATAAATAAGATTGCTTATAAATGCTTTCTTGTGTTTCATATGCTTTATAGGGACTATAGAGCTCTGGGGCCAAAAAAAAAAAAAAAAGGCTTTGATTTCTGCATTGCTCATTCCACATTATCCCTGTGCATGCAACCCAAAATCATAAATACTGTATGAAACCTGATAGCTTTATTGAAGCAATGTGTTGTGCCCCTTCTCTTTTGATTCTATCACAGCACATGGGGAAAGGACTGGCAAATGGCCTCAGTACTGTTATATTTCAAAGTCTTCATGGGCCCAGAATAGCATGATGCTCTAGGCAGCCACAAGCTTTTGTTGTCTCTACAGTTTATTGGTATTCCACCGAGATGATGTCATTCCCATGCTCCTGGATCACTCATTCAGCTCATAACTTTGTGTACTCTGAGCTGGCCTTTTTAAGTGTCTCTTTTGGCTGGGGTACAGAAAAAGCACAGACTAATATGTGTGAATGTCCCTGGCACTGGTCAGTTAGTGTGTCCCTTGGACTGTTCTGTTTCTACGAAATTTCGTATCTCTCAACTCTTGTTGAAACTGAGGAAAAAGCAGTATTCTCTGAATCTGATGCAGTAAAAATGGGGGAAAGAAGAATGAAAAATCAATATGAAAAATTCTTTTCATTTAACACCTCAGTTGTCTGACAAGATCATTACACTTTCTGTTTTCATTTCTCCCTTAGTCTATTGAATGCTGAGTTGTCAATTTATAGCTGGAGAGGCGGTATATTTATTCCCTTCCCGCATCATATAATTCACAGTGAAATCCATTTCTGAAATAAAAAACTGCTGAGAGTGTAATATGAATAAGACTGGATTTAACAATTAAAATCCCTCTAAAGAATGAGTTTTAACTTCTATTGCAGCCTTATGAATGAGGGTGGAAATGCTACTGATTTAATATCATGCCAATTCTATGAATTTTAATGGTGCATTATCATGTCAGTAATTTTATATCTGAGTCTAACTAGCAGTTGGACACCAGTATTATAATGATTTCCTATAACTGGTAAGCTGGAAGTGAGAGTACTTAACAGCTGGATAGAATGCATGAAGCCTGAGAATAAGTGTTTCTTAAAGAGTTCTCTTCAGTCTTTAGATTACAGCCCAGGATCCTGATGATATGTCTTGAACTTGTCATGAATCACCAGTCCATCACCACGTCATTTTCTTCCACTTCATCACTGGAAAAGATTAATTATTTGAGCAGACAGCAAAGCTTAAAAATGTTTGGATACTATGCAAGAAAACTAAGCCTAGCCATCCAAAATACCTAGAAGAGTTAATTTGGTAAATTCCAAGTAAAGTAAAAGGTGAATTGGTTCATCATATGCCTCAGTAGAGAGAAAATACTGATGTGTGATTTTTTTATCTTACAGGAAGAAAACTCTTGTTGTGCTTGTTTCTGGTTTTGATTTTCTTTTTTTTTTTTCAGAGAAACCCTCAGGTATCCAAATGTAGTGGCTTCAGTTGTGATGGAGACTAATCATTAAAGACTCATTTTCCTGCCATATGGGCAACTGAACCAAACTAAATGCAGTGATGTTTTCTACTAGTTTATTTTCCTTTGGCTAGACCTTGTGAAACCTGTTGACAGTCTGTGTTTCCTCCTCTCCTCCCTCAGTGGATATAAATAGAGGGGAATTTTATTTTTTCTATTGCCTTTTACTCTTTTACACATAATTATCACTGCTATTTTTATGTTCATTATACACACCTACCTATGCATACATGAATATTTGATAAGTGTTTTGATTCAGAAGATTAATTTCTAGTAATGATACTTACCAAGAGGACAGGTAAATTAGGATTTAGTTTGTGTCACTGTTGGCATCACAAACTTATTGCAACTGTGAAGAAAAAGAACAGGATTATATTAAAAAGGATGAACATATGGAGTGCCGAAGGCATTACAGGCAGTCTGTAATGGAGTCACAGTGTAGAATTTACAGCCACGAAAAAACATGTCTGCACCTCATATGAAAAGGTGATGTGTGCCTTAACGAGCTGGAGGAGTGTCTGAATTTTTTTACAAAAATAAGTTGGAAATGGAAAAAAGAAAGCTCAAGCAGTGAGAAGCCTTTAATGGAAGTGATTGCTCCTCTAGAAATGGCTACATGATTTCACTGAAAAATTCAAGAAGGAACATATTTTTTGCTGGTTCATTTGTTTTCACAGAGTTTAGCTGCCCTATTTCTTTACTGATAGAACCTTAAATCTATCTTGAAGTATTAGATCCATACCATTGTGGCATTTATTAACTTGACTAGAAGAAGGAAAGTGGACTGCATTCCTATACCAAGATTTTAGTGATTTTCTGTCTTTTATTCTCCTCTCACCATTATGGTGACTAATTACTGAAAACAAGCTGCTTTTACTGGGCTCTCTCTAGGCAAGCCAATTACATGGCTCTAATTAAGTGATTTGTTATGCAGACTTAACTTTTCCCATTTCATAAAAGGTGGCTTTATACTTTCTTGAGAAAGATGATACTTTTAACATAAAGCAGCAAGAAACTTCAAATCTTGATTTTGCCTCCAGAGGAAAAAAAGAGAATGTAAAATACTCCACTGATATTTTTCTTCCTGAAGAGAGTAGGATGCTGACAGTATCTTGATGTTCTCTTTTCACATTATTCACTTAGTAAATTCTAATATCTCCAAATGGAGGAGCTTACAGGAACACATCGTAGTAAGAGATACTTAAATGAGCTTTAAGCCAGGTGGCATTCTTAAGAATGAGCTATTTGGGCAGTCTTCAAGAAATTAGCTCTTAATCTCAATTTATTTTCTAGTAGATGCCCTTACCTGCAAAACACAACTGCATTTGACATCATGTGCAAGGATTACTCCTAAAGAAGACTGGGATGTGTAATAGTGTTATTATGCATTGCATTTTCTCCACATTTTGAAAGCCTGGGGAAAAAAAAAAAAATATTTTTTTTAACAGCTTTCAGATCAGTGAGAAATATGTAAAGATTGTGTATGAAATGATACTATCATTGCTGTAAGCAACTTATTCAAATCCATTTCTATAATTAACAAGGTTTAAAATGAAATTATGTTCTTTAGAATTGCATGATGTGATAGGATATAGCTATAGCTTCCACATCAACACACATCCCTGTAATGTCGTTAGTAACACATTCATAATTTGACTTACATGTTTGCAATATATCTGGCCTTGTCTCAAATTATTGCACACTGATGTTGCAGCATTAAAGACATTCAGAAATTAAGATACAGGTTTGAATTTACTGTTAAATATTTGATGTGTTAACTCCATTAAAGTGACCCCATACTTACCGTATGGACATAGCCTTTTCTTTTTGGAAAAGATCTCAGCAGGCATAATGTTTTCAAATGCTTCAGATGTTCAATTCTTGGTGTACAACTTTTTTTTCAGTATATCTGAAAGATGCCTCACAAAGTTATGTGTAATGATACTTATTGTTAGTATCAGAAAATCACAATCAGTATGTCTTTATCCATTCTTCCTTGGAACTAGAGAGAAAAGTAAACAAGTATATGCTAGCTGACATGATCTGTGACATGAGCACTGGCACTCTGACTTTTTAAAATACTCAGGATTTATTTTCTTTAAAGACAGATTAGAAACAGCCCATCTTATGGGAAAAACTTGGGAAAGAATGCTTTGATATTTTAATAATTTCATATAATTTAATTCCATTTGTTGTCTTTTTCCTTTCATACGTCATATTCCTTCTTTCCCAAACTAAAAATGTTCTGCTTTTTAAACTATTTGGTATTAAAGTGGAGGTATTTAATCATCCAGATAAAGATCTATAAATATGTGCTATAACTAGTGATAGTATTTACCAGGCTCTGATCATCATTTTCCCTGATGTAAAACAGTAATCAAAATGTTTTAACAGCCCTGTCAGTTTTTTAATGTAATGCTACACTGACCTGCCAAATCAAAACTTTGATGAATGATGTTTTCTAAATTCAATGGGCATCCATAAAAACGGAAGTTGTTTTAGTTAAAGAGGGGAGAGAGAAAAATGTATCTTAAAAAAATTGGAATTACGAGGAAAACTGCAATAGAAATATAGGCTGTAAATGACAATGTTTTGAATATTATGCTAAATTGGCATCTTCCCTACAGACACCTCAAGCGAAGTTCTACCTGAACTCTAAATCTACGCAACTATGGAAGCAGTTGGATCCCACCACTTCATTATGTTTAGAGACAAGAAACCTAAATCAATTTTTTTGTCCATTTTTTGAAAGTTTTTGTTTGGGAAAAACCTTTAAACCTTGCTACCCTTTAAAGAAGGTCTCCTTCACACTTCTAGCGTTCAGATGGTTTTAGAGGAATTGTATTGAACAAGTGCTACATTTCATCATATATTGTTCTAGTGAATGCTTCTAGGTAATGGACTGAAAAGCCTGATGCTACACCCCTGTGAAGCTTTGAAATCCCTCTCTTTGCAGTGGATAATATTTGAACCTTTCTGCTTTTTGATTTAATAATCAAAACATAGTGTTGGTAGGGTTTCATAAATGGTATGTGGATACCTAACCTTAAGCATTTAACATCCAATGGGACCAATGTAGAACCATTCTGTCACTTTTCATTCTCACCTTGCTCAGCAGCAGATGCATTGAGATGATTAGAAAGAACGAATTAAGTAAACTTTGTATTTTTCACAAGGATCCAAAACTCTGATGTTATGACCCCCTCCACAAAAGGAATCAATTCTATTGCAAATGCATGTGACCTAAAGACAGCTGCCCTTGGCAATTGATATAGCTTTAAATTATTATGCAATATGGTTGTAGATGTTGAATTTCCTCTAGTATTGGATGAAAAAAACCCACTTTTTTTCTTAGAGTATTCCTGCAAAGAGGTTTTGTTTCAGCCATTGGAACAAAACTGGTACTTCCTGTGTAGAGAAAGATGAATTTCTCTGAAATTACACTTCTCTGCTGGGAAATCTGAAATAAGGTCCTTGATGAACTGCTCATCTTCCCACACATGTGCTCTGGTGCAAGAAAGGCTGGTGGCATTTGCAGCAATCTATCTGTGTTTGCATGCTAATTCTGTCGGGTTCTTTTACCATCTGTTTCTTGCAAGAAATCAGGCTGACTGGTTCTGGGGTTTTTTCCACGCTTGCTGGAACAGTAAATCTTGGCACTACAAATACTTTTGTTGTCTGGTAGCTTTCCATTTCACATGGCTACACCCATGACAGGCAAGTCACAGCATGTGGGCCAGCACGGCAGTTGTGACCATTAGCTTGCTGCTTTAATTATAGTAACTTTTATCTCATCTCTTGGAATGAGGATGTTAGTGGATCATGCATGGGGTCCAGCCAACTAGCTGAACAAAACTAAGATGCTTTTACCTCATATCTTAGTATAACTTCAAATTCATAAAAAGCATAACTTACAAGAGCCACAGTACATATGTGCTGTGACTATTCTGCCTGAAGTATCTACAGAAATGGCAATGTAAATGTCAGATGACTTTTTACTTACTATAACAAATGGCTTTGCCAAGTGTGTTCATGTGTTTTGAGGCTAATTTTTTTTCTTTGATTTTGTGCTGTGAGGGAATGAAACCAAAGAAATTGGTCTCAATGTCCCTTCTTGGACTGCAGAGATCCCCACACATCAGACCCCAGAAAAGTGTATCTTTACCCTTACTAATTAGATCAACCTTGGATTTATCCCTCACTTACAAACTATACAAAAACTATGAAGCAAAGATTCGGGGATGCTAGATGTAAGTAATGGCCTTATTCTAGTGACTACATCTGTGTGCACTTTGTAAGCTTACAGAATTATTCAAGAATAATTAAATAGAATTAAAGAATTAAATAGATTTCGTGTTTCCTATCTCCTCCAACAAAATCCCTGATGTTTTGGGTAGTTCAGTGTCTCATTTTTATGGTAAGGACAAGAGCAGCACATTGCTTTGGCATTTTTCCAACAGGCAAAAATATTCCTGTCTTCCACTCACAGATTCTAAACAAATAAAATCAGAAGAAAATATGGGTTTTTAGAGATGTTAGGAGGAAAAACAAAGTTGCGAGAATATAAACTCTGTCTTATCACTTGACTGTACATGGGTTTTGCCAGACCATCTGCTTGGAGAAATATTCACTTTGGGACGTAGTTTTCAAAACTATTCATTTGGAAAAAAGACATGATTTACAAGCTGAATGTTTCAGTGAGAATATTAAAAGCTCTCTATTTTTTTCCCTCGGGAAGATTTGGTTATAGCAGGAGATGAAATGGAAATGTTTTGTGCTACCTCAGAAAGTAAGGAGCTGCTGTGCCTGAAACTCTCAGAATAAGGAGAAGTTAAAATGGTTTTGGGCAGCCTTTCTGAAAGGATGTATCTTAAAAATCACAATATATGAAAACAAGATTCAATACAGTGATCTTGGAGTTCTTAGGCAATAGAGTGGGTCAATATGAGGCATGATGAAACCACAAGATGTGAATTCTGCTGTTTTGAGAAAAAAAGACACACTCCTCATTCCAAAGGGAGCATGCTTCCAACAAAGGAGGTCTGACTGCAGCTTCTCTGGAGTGGATGGGATTTCAGCTACAGGATGTAGACGCAGTTCTGAAACTCTCATCCCCATCTTCAGCCTGAGAAGAGCAAAGTTCACCCTTTGTGAGGATACAAAACAGGTGAAAGGTCTGACTGTGGAGGCAAATCAAAGTGACTGATTTTTCAATTGTTGTTATGATTATTTGCTCGTTTTTATTTAGAAATTCACTGCAGACTGTAGCAAGAAATAGATATTTTTAAGGCACTTCAGGAACTCAGCTTAGTGCTTCTGAATTGCCATTAATTGCAGAGGGCATCTCAGAAAATTACCTTCATAGGAGGAATCTGGGCTTTGTCATAAATGGTAACTGTGCTTGAAGAGAGATTACTTTAAGCAGCTTACTGCTGGCTGTGGTATGGCTAAGCAGAACAGAAAAAAATTCACCAAGTAAAAATAAGTTTGATAAAGTAAAATGGCTGGATTTTTGTGCACGTGTGACCTCAGCTTGAAAAATAAGGGCTGTATCAACCAGGGCAGTTTGTAAAACACTGCACTCTTTTCAAGCTGTTGGATTTATGTTTCTAACCTCTATTCTGCATCCAGAGAGATGGAGAAACAGTAGTCAAGCATAACTTCAAAATCAACAGGTGGAAAACCAACACACTATGAAAATATAAGCAACTTTATGATTCCACTAGTAGGATAACAGAAATTTGGGAGATAAGAATTTGTATAGCTGACATCATCACTGTTACAGCTTAAAATAACTAAAAAAACCCCAAAAAACCAAAAAGCAAGTTTTATGGAAAAACACTTGGGAAGAAATGTATTTTAGCTACTCTAAAATCAGGCCACTTGACTGTATGAGATTCTCAAGGCAGTAGATTTTATATTCTCTCAGTGCCTGTGTCTGAGAGCAAAATAAGTGAAGTACCTGGGCTTCTGTAGCAATAAATTGAAACTTGCTTGGTTTAGCATGAACTAGTGTGGCAGAAAGCAGCTAAATATTCGTGTGGGAAAATGAGGAATCTGGGCAACAGAGTCCCTCGTTCCTTAAGTATTAATAACTATTCAGAGTGACATTTTTCAGTAGAGAAATATGCATCCTGAAAATGCTACTTCTCTCATCACAGACAATGCCACATATGTTGCTGGAACTGTATCATGCTTAGTAATGTTATTGTTTTTCTCTCTCTTAAGTTATTTATTTGTGCAGTTCAGGTAAACCTATCAAGAGTTAACACCAAATGTTAAAAAATTAATTTTAAGTTTTAAAATTAAAAAATAATTTTAAATTTAAATTTTAAAAAGGAGAAATCTAAATACTGTGTTTGAATTTTGCCCATCTATTTCTACAAGGAACTGTAATATGCAGAAGAAATATTTCAGTTCTTTTATGATAGCTCTATCTCACTTCTGTGAGAGCACAGTTCCTCCTTTTTTTCTTTTAAGGAGAGGGTTCAATGACTTTTTGTCAGGGTTTTCCATTTTGTTTTACTTTGGTTGGCTAGTTGTGTTGTTTTGGGACAGTATCTTTGAAAACTTTGAAATACTGTCTCCCACAGTAAACTCCTGGAAAAGCTGGCAGCCCATGGCTTGGACAGGTGCACTCTTTGCTGGGTTAAGAACTGGCTGGATGGCCAGGCCCAGAGAGTGCTGGTGAACGGTGCTGCATCCAGTTGGCGGCCAGTCACTGGTGGTGTCCCTCAGGGATCTGTGCTGGGGCCAGTTTTGTGTAATATTTTTATTGATGACGTGGATGGGGGTATTGAGTCTACTCTTAGTAAATTTGCAGATGACATTAAGCTGGGAGCGTGTGTCGATCTGTTGGAAGGTTGGAGGGCTCTGCAGAGAGACCTGGAATGGTTGGATGGATGGGCAGAGTAAAATAAGATTGAAGTCTAACAAGTCCGAGTACCGAGTCCTGCATTTTGGCCACAATAACCCCCAGCAATGCTATAGGCTCGGGACAGAGTGGCTGGACAGGGCCCAGGCAGAAAGGGACCTGGGGGTACTGGTCGACAGCCGACTCAACATGAGCCAGCAGTGTGCCCTGGTGGCCACGAAGGCCAACGACATCCTGGCCTGTATCAGGAACTGTGTGGCCAGCAGCACCAGGGAAGTCATTCTTCCCCTGTACTTGGCACTGGTGAGGCCGCACCTCATGTCGGTGGTGCTACCATGGTGCTACGTGGACATGGTGGACGCTACCATGTCCAGTTCTGGGCCCCTCAGTTCAGGAAGGACGTTGAGACACTTGAACGCGTCCAGAGGAGGGCAACAAGTCTGGTGAAGGGCTTGGAACACAAGCCCTGTGAGGAACGACTGAGGGAGCTGGGGTTGTTTAGCCTGGAGAAAAGAAGACTCAGGGGTGACCTTATCACTCTCTACAACTAGGCAGTTGTAAAAAAAAGTTGTAGAAATGTGTTAGGTGAGGGTTGGTCTCTCCTCCCACGCAGCCCCTGACAGAACAAGAGGACCCGGTCTTAAACTGCACCAAGGGAAATGTAGGTTGGATATTAGGAAAAAGTTTTTCATGGAAAGAGTCATGGAGTACTGGAATGGTCTGCCCGGGGAGATGGTGGAATCACCATCCGTGGAAGTGTTTAAAAAAAGACTGGATGTGGCACTTGGTGCCATGGTTTAGAGTTGAGGTGGTGTTAGAGCATGGGTTGGACTTGATTTTGGAGGTTTCTTCCAACCTGGTGATTCTGTGAAAAAAAACCTTTGAAAGTAGTCAGTTACTTATATAGAAAATACCACAGAATTGTTCTGACTATCACTGAATCATTTTGATCAGTTTCCTAAAATCTTTGATTAGGAATTAAAATGTTAATTCTCTCTTGTGAAAGGAAATTAAATTTCTGTTATGTCATTAAGAAGCTGACGAAGGTTTTCTGAGTATTTCAAAGTTAACTGTGTCTTAAAACCCTACATGTTTCACCACAAGGAGAATATGAATTTAAACTTACCAGTTTGACTGAAATTTTATAAAAACATCAGTGGTGTTCAGTAAATATGACAATTCATTTGAAAGTCTAATTGAATTTGGGAGAAATACCAGTCAAATAAATGTACTAAATAAGCAGTACTCTGCAGAAAAGAAAATAAGAAAAAATAAACCCAGAAGCAACACAGCTTTTTAAATTTGAACTTTTTCAATGGTGGTTTTAAATATTTTTTTTTTTAAACTAAGTTTCCATTTTTTAAAATGTGCATTTTCCTTCCCTGGAGTTCCTTTTGTGTGGAAGTGATTTCATTTCACTTAAACATGCCTAGTGAGGTGAAATCACTCAGATATTCTAAAATCAAAGTTTAACCTTGAGCTCCACACAGAAAGACTGCCTTTTTTGTGTGTGTGTATGTGCTTGTCTTTGTTCATTTCTTTAGAGAAAATAAGAACCATTTTACCAAACAGAAAAGTCCATTGTATGAATTATGAGTTTCTGATTTGATTCAGCAAATGTCCATTGCTGAATACTAGATTTAGATTAATGCAAGAGTTTATATCCCAGAGACCTACCCCCCCCCACTGAATTTAAACGGAAAATAACCATTGCTGATTTGTAACTCTGAGTTATCACTGAATTGCTCTTATAACCCAATTGTCTTACACGGCTCCAGTTGATGTCTCCAGTATCCCAGCATCACTTGAAATGTTCAAATATCCCTTTATATCCTGTCAATAAAACCCTCTTCTCTTTCTGTCCTTCTTTCCTGCGGCAAGTCCAGTATGGATGCTGAAAAGCTCCAGCAGAGAATTTCTTCAGCTCTCTGCAGCATTTTGTGAGAGTTCTGTCTTTCCCATGCTGATTACTTTGACCAAGGTTACGGTATTGTAAACTTCTTGCACCTGCGGGTTGTTTTGCAGTATTGTTATGGCTATTGACCAGAAAAACATTCAGAGATGGGTGTCTTAGAACTTGACCAATCCCCTTAAGGGATGGATGGCAAAACCAATCACCTTATGCCACTTAATACCTTTTGTGAACTAACATATGAAAGTTTTCGGAGAATTCATTAAATCGGCTGCTGCCACTTGACCCTGAGCCTGGACTCTGTGTCGTTTCTCTACTCGGCCGTGGTGAGAACAGCGACAGTCCAGGGTATCCACTAATGTGGAGAGAGGTTGTTCTTGCAATGGTCAGCCAGTGTGCAGAACAAAGGAGAGCATCTGGATTACAAATGTCCAGAAGTTCTTTCCAATCTAAATTATTCTGTGATTCTGTGATATATTTAAAAGACTTTCATTGAAACTGTATTATAGCTCATTGGTACATGGGTAGAAAAGGTATTACAGATTCCAGATTATTCAAACAACAAACATGATGTCTCTGCAGAAGGAAAAAAGCGGGAAAAGACAGAGTAGACAGTTGTCACAAATCTCTTGAGATTCTGAGGTCACTGCTTTATATGTTAGAAGTAGGAAAAAGATTCTAGCAATGAGATTTCA
The DNA here is from genome assembly GCA_026261815.1 of Monarcha castaneiventris obscurior. Taxonomy (NCBI): domain Eukaryota; kingdom Metazoa; phylum Chordata; class Aves; order Passeriformes; family Monarchidae; genus Monarcha; species Monarcha castaneiventris. The sequence goes on along the minus strand of JAMPIT010000348.1, from coordinate 827,727 downwards.
TGTTTAGTTTTAGGACATGTGTTTTATTTCCAGTTCTTTAGAAGAATTTAAAACACATAAGGGAAATGGAAGTTTTCTAAGAAACAGATTTAGCTGAAATTCTTCTGCTAGCTAGTATTTTTCCAGTTAGGCCCTTTCTTTTTCACTGTTGATAGTAATATTGTGGTGCTTAGCAGTGGCAGCCTTCCATAAAGGATAGATGACACCATATGCTGTCCTGTGCCAAAATGTAAGTAACGTGAGCTCAGGATTAACCAGTTTGGAAAAATGGACTCTAAGAGCAATACCTGATGCCTATTCATCAAGACCAGTTCACAGGTGGTCCAGGGTATCTGATCTCAGAGGGGTACAATGAAAATATCTCAAGACAATTTTTTATATAGGTAGTATTATCTGAAAATGTTGTACCCTGGAGCTTGTAACAGCCTAGTTATTCCCTGAGAGATGCAGTTAATCTCAAGAAAATAACATATTTAATGCTGGTGATCTGAGTGTGAAAGAGAAGGTGAAAGAAAGCACTGAGCTGAACATTAATAGGTTCATCCAGCTGTCTCCATGGTGGCAGCTGGGATCAAAGCAACCTTGCTTTGAGTCTGTCCAGGTGGAACAATATTCACTCACAGTAACTGAATGACGAACCAAAAGAACTTTGCCAAAGCCTTCTTTGGCAGCTTCCTGAGCCTCTGACATGGCTGAAGGCTATTCTGAAAAACACTCTAGAAAGCAAGACAAGGCAAATGAGATTGAGAGAATGGTACCCACTGGGAGACAGTGGAAAAGAATTTATTGCCACAATGTTCCTAAGATGCATACAGAGAGCAAAAATCTGAAATCTAGAACTGGAGACTTAGCAGAACTTCAAAACTACCAGCCTGCTCTTAAAACGGCTTTGCATTTTAAAGCCTATCACTTATCTACTTAAAACATCTGACTTTGGCAGTTGTTTAAAATTAACTCCAGATAAGCCTGTCCGTGGTATTGTGCAGAGTTATCACCATGATTGGAGAGCCGATCTGTACTTCAAGGGTACATCACCAGGGTCTGTTGTACATTGCTGTACCAGCCATTCTTGTGTCTGTTTATGTCTTCCAGGCATTTCCCTTTTTAAATTATTCTTTATTTTGTAGGACTTCAGTTTATTTCTGTTTGAAATTTACATCTGTTGGCCCAGTTGAAAGCTGGTTTTTAAACCCATTAGGAAGGCAGAGCATACTCCCAGTCCTTCTCCAGGTAGAGGTACAACATGTTCAGGAAGCCTGGAAAGCCAATTATACCCTGGGCTGCATAAAAAGAAGGCTGTCCAGCAGGTCAAGAGAGGTGGTTCTCCCCCTCTCCTCTTATGAACCCCCACCTGTAGAGCTGCATCCAGCTCTGGGGTCCTCACCACAAAAATTATGTGGGTCTGCTATGGAAACATGCTGAAAGAACTGAAATAGAAAAAAAATACTAATTGGGAATGAAGTTGTCCATTATACGTCTCCTGGTTGATTTTTCTTTACTGAATTAAAACAGTTGCTGCTCTTTTACTTTTAAATATTTTAAAAGAATAAGATTTGGAAAATAACTTCTTCTCCTCCTTCCTGAAAAGGTGATTTTTTAATCTCTCATTACAAGGCAATGTGCCTTTCTTCTCATATAACCGAACCACAAAACAGATCCCTCTGCTGTTAAATCCCTGGTTCCCAATTAATCTTGGTCATGTGTTACCCATAGATATACTGACTGCTCGGAGTCCCTTGGAGATAGCTTGCTCACTGGCCGGAGAGCAAGCGGTCGGCGGAAGGACTGCCTGGGTCCACAACTCCGAGCTAGGATTGTCAGCAAGGCTGCCTCCGTGCGTAGGTTAGCCTGCCGTGAGGGTAGGCCGTTAGTAAGGAGCTAAGCCCCCTGAGGCAAAGAAGTAAAGGGAAGGAGAGCTCTCGGATGGTCCAAAATGGGTTTATTAGGTGAACCAGGATGGGGGAGAACTCTTGGGCTCTGAGGGTTGAGCACAGGGTTTTAAGGGGCCACAAGAAGGGGAGGATCCAGGGTTCAGAACCAAGGGGGTACAAACAAGGGGGTGTGTACAGATGCTTAAAACCAATAACATACAACCAGAGAGGAGGGTCTTCCTCATCATCTAATCACTACTAACGTTCCACTGAACATTCTAGAAATTGGGGTGGCATCCTATGTCTCACCTCCGCCCAAGGACGCACCCTCTGATTCGGACTCATCTGCCCATCTGATGGCCAGGGCATGGTTGATAGGTGCTGGCCACAACTCAGTGGGTTGGGACACCCCCACAATACATGGTTCTCATTCAGCACTATTATATTGGTTTCTTTTTCAACAAGTCATTTTTATTCTACTCTCCTGGGATAGTGTATCTACTTGACATATAATTTCAGTAAATTCCCTCAAGCTGGGTAACTCAGCTTTTTTATTAATAGGAAATGAAGACTCTTGCTTTATTTTTCCAAGATTTAACAATGATTAGAGTCAGACATTACTTTCTCTTTCAATAATATTATCAAAAACAACAAATCTGTGCTGAAACGATTTTATTTGATTGGGACATAGAGATAAAATTATGATTCAGGATCAAGTTTGCACTAGACCTTGCTTGTCTGCCAGAAAATTTACTCTCTGCAGGTTGCCTTGGTAGACATCAGGCAGCACAGAGAAACCGGAGCAGAGCAGATGTACCACTGGCTCGGCAGAGAGGAACACCAGAGGCAGGCTGAGGGCATGGTCCTGTGTGGAGACCAGCTGCCTCTGCTGCCCACTCTTCCTTTGGCATTTGCTGCTCTGTGAGTGTGCAGCTGCAGCAGGAAGCTGTGGGAAGAGGTGTTGCCATCATGGTGGGAGCTCTTTGAGCCCATGGCTGTGCCCCCCAGCATCTGAGTGCCACCCATGTTCAGGCAGGAGGGGAAGGGCAAAGTTATTAGAAAGGAGAGAAAGAAGCACCTAGCAGTTGTGTGAGAAAAACAACAATTTATTTCCTTTTCCTTCAGTAAAGAGTTGCAAGAGCCCTTATAAAGCTGTGTGTTGGCCTCTTGCAGGGCTGGGGAGAGTCCTGGGGGCTGGGGATCCTTCTCTTAATGGGGTGCAAGGGTCTCCATGGCAATCGGTCCCAGCCCAGGACAGGGGTGCAGGGGCTGAAGCTGCTGCCCTGGGCAGAGGGATCTGCCGCTGTCACCACCTCCTGCACTGACTCCTTCTGGGGCCTCTCCCATTCCATGGGGACAGGTGCAGGTGGGGGTGGCTGGGAGCCCCGGGGAAAGCAGCCTCCGATGTGCCGGCTTCTTTCTCCACGTCATATCCTTTGGGGCCACTGGCAGGAGCCCCCATCCAGGAACTGCTGGTCTGGGAGCGGCTGGAGAGGGAGCTGGAGCCGAATCTGCTGAAGCTGGAAGTGGAGCTGGAGCTGGAGCTGGCACTGGCCACAGGGCCGTTGTTCTCCTCCCTGATGGCACCAGAGCGCAGCAGCCTCTGGGCCTCCTTGCTGCACTGGCCCACAATGATGCTGATGAGGCCATGCACCAGTGGTGCCGTGTGTTGCTCGAGGACAGGCTGCAGCACGCAGACCGACACCTTGGCTTTCAGCCCGTTGACACACAGGTCGTGCAGGATGGAGCTCTCTGCGGCCTCAACCAGCCACCACCAGCGCCAGAATATCCCCTCCAGCCTCTGGCGCAGCCAAGGCCTCACGGGCTCCAGCAGCTGCGGTTGTCCACGGAAAAGTCCGGCCCACACCTCGGGCAGGAGGCCACCCAGAAACTCCAGCCCTGAGAGGCCCTGCTCAGCTGGGGACAGTGTCGCCTGTGGAGGAGTTGGACGGGACACCACAGGGCCATGGAGGCTGTTCTGGTCCAGGCGGCTGGGAGCTCTCCCTGCCTGGCGGGTGGCCGCTGGCAGCTGCTCGGGAACTGTGCTGGCTGTCTCCAGATACTCGTCTGCGTGGTCAAAAAGCCTGACAGTCTCTATCGGTGTCCTGCAGAGCGGGCACGAGGGATTTCTGTGTGCCCACTGCAGGATGCAGCCTAGGCAGAAGCGGTGGTGACAGGGCAGAGCAGAAGTCACATCCTTCCGGGAGTCCTGGCAGATGGGGCAGTTGCCATCTGTCTCCGTGGCCATGTCTGGGCTCTGCAGCACATTTGGGAGCAGCCCACGGTGTCTGCCTGCCCCAGCCAGGCAGGGCTGGGAAACAGGAGTGACGGCTCCGGGACTGGCACTGAGATCTGCCAAGAACAGGCCGCACCCAGCAGCAGAGAAGCCTTGCTCGATCCTCTCAGCCTTGCAGTCTTGCTCGGTAGGAGTTCAGGCTGGAGCCAGAGTGGCCCTGCCAATGTCTGAACGTAAGCAGTGAGGGGGCACAATGTCACAATCCACCCCCCCGTGATGTCACAGTCCACTGCTCTGTGACACCAGCTTCCACCCCCAGTGACAGCGCCAAAGGCTGTCCTTGGAACCCCAGGATAAGCTGTGAGGGATGTGAGGTCACAATCCAGCCCTCGGTGATGTCACCATCTGCACTTCAGACTCCTCCACCCTGTGATGACACGGGAGGCCTTCCATCCCTGTAGGCACACGTTGTCAGGAGAAAAAAGGAAATACTCTTTTCCTAGTTTCAATTTCTGCATTTCCATGTTGCTCTCCCTCAACCACCTGTATCACACGACCTTGGCCCTGTGTCTAATCCCTGCTCCTGACACCTTGCCATGGTTTCCTGGGGACAGTCCTGGTCTCTATGCACAGGGCCTGTCATCAGCCTCCCTGTGAGATGCCAACACATCCAGGCCTTTCAGGCCAGGCCTGCACAAGTTTTTTTCCCTTTTGGTTTAAAAGTCAGAGTTTGTCTTCTTTGCAGCCCTCCTGGATCAGGGGTGATGGACACAAGGGCACTTTACATCTGTGTTTAGGGCTGTGGCACTGTTCTGCCTTGCTTGCCCAGTAAAATGGGTCCCCTTAGTGCTGTCTAGGGGGGCTCCAAAGCCAGGAAGGAATTCTCTCTGCCTTTTGTTTCGGCTGCAGTTCTTTCATCTGCACAATGACAAGGCCAGGCCTCCATGCTGGGAGCACTCCTGAGGTGACAGGGACACGCTCCAAAGGACAGTATGTGGGCCTGTAGCAGTGGGGACCAAAGATGACAGACCCCCTTGTATGTCCAAAGAAGGTCCGTTTATTGCCAAAAATCACCCCCTCTCTGTACCCTCAACCTCGACCAAACCGAAGCCTAACAGGACTTAACACCAGAAGGGCAGCCATTGGCTGGCACAGCTGCAGTGCTCCCGTCCACACATCCTATCACCCAATCAGCTTCCCGTTCATTGTTGTCCATGCTTTCCTCCAGCCAATCACAGTCTCACTTCCAGCTGTCACTCAACCGAGTCTCTCCTCACTTGCAACTGCCTCTCACCCTTCAACCTTCTCCCGACGGTCCAGCCTGCACCTGCGTCTTTCCCACATCTCCTTCTGGTGGGCCCTTGAGCAAAGGAAATCTGCAAATACACAAATGGTGCCCCAGGGGTGCAGCTCTGCTTCTCTCTTCCCGCCTTGGCCGAGTTGTCCTCCCCACCTGAGTCCTGAAGACTGGGAAGGGCCCTGTGCCAGCAAGGTGCAGTCTGCCATTTCATTGCTGACCAAGTAGAAGCGCCTTCATATTATTCAAGCTACAGAGCTTTGGGAATAAATAAAAAATGTGTCTGAATCAGTGCAGTCAGGTTCCCAGCAGGGTCTTGTTGTTGTCCTTGTGTTGTTGTGGGACACCTTGTTGTGGGAATTGAGCAAGTGAGTGACAGCTGGAACCCTGGCTAGGGGAGAAGGTTGGGTTTTTCAAAGATTGGGATGCTGCAGTTAAATGTCCCAATTCAAGGCTGCTGCTGGTCTCAAGCTGGGAGGGGCTGTTGACTCTCTTGAGGGACAAGGGGCCATGCAGAGCGATCCAGAGAGACTGGAGCATTGGATTTCCTGTGGGAAAAGGTGCTGCCCACATGGCCCTGGGCCCTGGGCCTATGGCTGTACCCCTCAGGACATGGGTGCCAGCCATGGTGGGGCACAAGCGGAAGAGCAAAGGCACCAGAAGGCTGAGGAAGCAGAGCCCAGAGACTGTGTGAGGGAAATAACAAAAATTTATTTACTTTTTCTTAAATAAAGGGTTGCAAGAGCCTTGCTAGTGCTGCCGGCGGGGGGGCCTCTTGTAGGGCCGGGAAGAGTCCTCAGCGTCAGGGGCCTTTGTCTTTAGGGGACGCTGGGGCTGCCCAGGTGAGGGGCACCCACCTTGGGTTGGACCAGAGGGTCTTTGGCCGGTGCGCTGGGCAGAGGGACCTGCCTCCTCCTGGGGCTGCTCCTGCTCTGGAGACACGGGCATAGCTGGGGGGTGGCTGTGACCCCTGACAGGGATGGCCTCCGTTGTGGCAGCTTCCTCTTCCTCGTCCATGGAGACTTCAGGCCTGCTGGCTAGAGTCCATGTCCAAGAGCTGCAGGAGCTGGAGCTGGGGCTGTTGGGGCTGGGGAAGATGGGGCCGTTTGGGCTGGAGAAGCTGGAGGAGCTGGAACTGGAGCTGCTGGAGCTGCTACTGGCTGCTGGGCTGTCATCCTCATCTGCAGCAGTGTGAGAGTGCAGCAGCCTCTGGGCCTGCTCACTGCAGTGGCTCACTATGATGTCGATGGTGCCCTGGACCAGTGGCACTGTGTGTTCCTCCAGGATGCCCTGCAAACTCTGGATCATCATCTCCTGGTCTGGCCCATAGACACAGAGAGCATGCAGGATGGCACTTTGTGTGCTTCTTGCCAGCCACCACTGCTCCCTGTAGATGGCTTGCATCCTCCGATTCAGCCAAGTCCGCACAGGCTCCAGAAGTTCCTGTCGTCGACGGAAAAGTTGTGCCCAGACCTCGGGCAGGACACTGCTCACAGCTTGGGCTTGTGCCTCTTGAGGAGAAGAGGGATGGGCTGGCACAGGGGGATGGGCGCTGTTCTCGTCCTGGCCGCCAGGAGCTCTTCTTGCCTGGCTGGTGGCCACTGGCAGCTGCTCAGGGGCTGTGATGACTATCTCCAGATAGTCACCTGCATTGTCAGAAAACCTGACAGTCTCTATTGCTCCTCTGCAGAGTGGGCATGATGGATTTGTCTGTGCCCAGCGCAGGATGCAGCCGCGGCAGAAACGGTGGCCACAGGGCAGAGCAGAAGCCATGTCATCCCACGTGTCCTGGCAGATGGGGCAGTTGCCACCCATCTCTGTGGTCATAGTTGGCCTCTGCAGCACATGGGGAGAGCTGAGGATCAGGAGCTGCTCTCATTCACTGGTGTCTCACACTGCAGGAGAAGGGAGGAAGGAATGGCCAGGCTGCTGGAGAAGGACACCCTCCCAGCCCCCTGAGCCCCATGGCCACCTCAGGGGGATCTTTTCCTGCACAGCTCACCCTCAGTGCTACAAGCACCCACAGTGCCTGGCTGTCCCATGCACGCAGCGCTGTGGAAACACTGCTGGTTGCTCTGGGAGTGGCACTGGGACCTGCCCAGAACAGGCACCACTCAGCACCAGAGAAACCTGGCTCGATCCTCCACACTTTGCAGTCACACTCAGTAGGAGTTCAGGCCAGAGTCAGACTGGTGCCAGCTCTGCCCACGTCCATATATAAGCAGTGAAGGGTGAGGTGTCACAATCCAGTGCTCGGTGATGTCACAATCTGCCTCTTGCTGATGTCACCCTCCATCAGCAGGTGATGTGACAATGTCCCTGCTAGTGCACATTGTCAGGAGAAAGAAGAAAATAATTTTTCTTGTTTTCAACTTCTGCATTTCCATGTTGCTCCCCCTCAGCCACCTGCATCATGTGTCCATAGCCCTGTGTCTCATCCCTGCTCCCAACACCTTCCCAAGGTTTTCTGTGAAGAGCAGAGTGGTGGGACCAGTCAGCATGGACCACCTGTGGCTGGGTGATGCCTCCTCCTGTCACTGCCTTTCCCTGGGCAGTGCTGGGATTCTGAGAACCTGGGTGCTGGTGGCCGGCTCCTGGTGAGAGTCTCCCACCCCTGTGGGTTGTGTCCCTGCTTCAGGGAGAAGCAGAAAGGAATTCTTTGGTCCAGCCCCATCCACTCCCATGGGCACTTGCCCCCAGTGCCAGGTCCCTCTCCACTTCCCAAGTCTCTGTGTTTCTGGAAGCCAGCGCCTTTGTGCTTCTCCCCACAGCCTTGGGAAGAAGCTGGAGTTGCTGTCCCTCTAGAGTGGGGTACAAGGGCCACAGGAACCCTGTGACAACTCAAGAGAGCCCAGGACCCATCACCACATGGGCCATGCTGTGCCCTCATTCCTTCTTGCCTCTGGCTATTGCCATCACTGAGTCCAAACAATTTCCCTTTGGCATTAACTTCTGTTAGTTTGAGGGTTGGCCGGTGTGAGTTAAGGATGCTGTGTGCAACCACCACGTTGCTCTGCCTCAGGGTGCAGAGATCTCTCTTCAAACCTGTGCAAATGGAGGATGTCCATTGTCATACACCGTTGTTAGGTGCTTAACAATCCACATGGAAAAAAATGGAAGTTTGTTCATCAGGACTTTTTGTGTTGTTGCTGGGAGGGGTGTCTCTGTTTGCTTAAGTGCCCCTTAAAGTATGCCACTTCTACTCCTTTTCTTTTGGAATTGGAGTTTTAAAGGTCTAAATATGCAGGCAGCACCTGGAATTTCAGAGTACAAAGATATTCCCTCTTTTCTGTAGAAACTAAGGCCACAGATACTACAGGAGATGCATTTCGTGCTTTAAGAGGACTCTTCCCCAAGGTGCTGTGTTCATCTTGAGTTCCTTGCACTTCTGTGCCCCAGAGCATCCCCCCCATTAACTCGCTGCCATGATCAAATTTCATTTCTTTTTCCCCTAATGTCCCATGTGCCCTGAAATCATGAAATGGAAGAAAGGGTGGGGATGGAAGAAACCTTTAGAGATTATCTAGTTCAAGCCCCTTGCCATGGTCAGGGACACTTTCCACTAGACCAGGTTAATATCCAACCTGACCCTGAACACTACCAGTGATGGGACATCCACAGGCAACACGTTTTGCTGCAGCAGAAGGTCAGAATTCCCTCCCCTGGCCCAGTGAACATCCTTTTTAGACGTAGTCCAGGGTACAGAGGCATTTCAGGGCTGCAGGCACACAGTGCAGGTCATATTCAATACTTCCTTCTCCAGCATCCCCTAGTCCTTCTCCATAGGGCTGTTCTCAATCAATTCATCACCCCTATCATTTTGTTGTTTCCCCTCCAGATTGATTGGCTGGGAAGGAAAGCCCAGGGAGTATCATAAAATTCACCTGCTTCTGGATGGACTTTCAAAACAGGGTCTTAGTTGTGACCCAGCATCTGCCGGCCAAGATCTGCCAGAAATAAAATAAATAAAGAGTAATTCATATGAGGCGAGTGGTTGGAAATTTCATGAAACTATGTCAAAAGGGAGTGCTTGTGAAAGCAAATACTTCATGAATGAAATGCCTAACAGGAAAGCATCCTATCAGGTACTGAGCGCTTGCAGGGGGCCAGTGCAGACAGCAGAGAGAAGGAGGTCTGTAGATGCAGGGTGCTCAAATCCCATCCCCAGGTAACCTTTGAAAACCTTCACACAGCAGAAACTCAAAAGCAGCTGTGACTTACCTTCACCTGTTGGGAAGAGGTGGAGGAAGATCAAAGAGATCTTTTAGAATTTGCTGCTTGCCAGAAAGCAACCACACTAAATCACTTCCATGTGGACAAACCACAGTTTGAAAATTTAGTTGCCGCTTTGCTCTAAATGTTTGTGTTTTGTAAGTGCTGTACCTGGGAATGCTGCAACTCTGCTCTGAAGAGCCTGCAAGAGGGGAACTGGAATAACAGAAGGGAGAAGCTGAGTTCTCACCAGCAATTTTTGCACACTGTTTGCTCCTGACCAGCACCTGATTACTGTAACATAAGCCCCTGTGTGGAGAGTGGCTTCAGGGTTCCGATCAGCTGCTTTACAAGGTTAGCTACAGCACCCAGCCATGCGCTGAGTGCCTTCCGTGACACTGGGCAATTCATCAAACACAGATGCCGGGTACTTGATGGCAGTGAGGATGTAAAGAGACACAAACATAACTATGCCTTGTGCTAGAGGTTATGAAGCAGACTCTGGGTCCAGCAGAGGGCAACAAAGATGGTGAAGTGACGAGCATCTCTCTTACGAGGAAAGGTTGAGGGAGCAGTTCAGCCTCAAGGAAAGACTTCTAAGAAGGGACCTTATCCCTGTCAGTGTCTGAATGGAGGGCTCAGAGCATGGACCAGGCTCTGCTTTGTGGCACAAGAGGAACGAGCAGGAACTGATGCCCAGGAAGCTCCCCCTGCACAGGAGGCAGAACTTCTTCCCTGTGCAGTGACCGAACCCTGATCAGATTGCCCAGAGAGGGTGTGGAGTCTCCCTCACTGGAGATATTCCAGAACCATCTGGACACAATCCTGTGGGATGACCCTGCCTGAGCAGGGAGGTGGGACCAGATGACCCACGGTGGTCCCTTCCAACCTGACCATCCTGTGATTTTGTGTTCCTGTGAACTATAGAATTCTAATGCACTTTGAATGGCAAAATGAGAGTGAATGGGTAATGCCACTTTGTAGATAAAAAGAGACCTCAGGCACAGGCTTAACTTTGTCTTAATTTTCAGTTCTCCTTCATCTCTACTTTTAGCAGACTGGTAGATCTGTGTAATAAACAGGAAAAGAGGACTCTTTTTTTGCTGAAGGTTAAACAGGTTTTTGACTCATGAGAAGGGAAGAATTTGTGACCATTTTTGAATTACAAAAGTGAATTATTAGACGGGCTCAGGAGGGGGATATATCTGGCTCCAAGTGTGGCTAAAATTTGTATTTTCTGCCTTGCTCTTTTCCCCCTTCTTTCATTTTGCACAGATTTCAGGGAATTATCTTGGAGGCAGTGATTTCTGTGTCAGCCTTTTTAATGCACCCTCAGGGGCTGAAAGCTGACATTTTAATAAAATGCTTGTTTAGCAAGTGTACTTTGAAGTCAAAGTATGTGAAAAAACTGGAGATTCCTATATAATTTTAAGAAGAGTCTATAATGTGATGTATTGGTGAGGTAACTATCTCAGTTACTGTGAACTCTTCTCAGTTTAGCTAGTGAGAAGCAAATTACACATCCAGTCTGTGTGTCAAGTCACAGCCCCAAGGAGCTGTGTCTGTCTCTGTCTGGCCAATCCCTGTGCAGTCTTCTTGTCTTCCTGGGGCTTCCTCTGAAGTTCTGCTTTGCTCCCACTCAGCTGTGGGGAGAGATCGTCATCCCCCTGCAGGGCAGAACTTGGGACAGGTCTGCACACAGGTAACACGCCCTTAGAGAGAGTCTTGGAGCTGGCACTCCTCGTGCCTCTCTCCCCATATACTGTGGATCAGGCGAGACTTCCCACAGGCTGGCAGAGCTCAAACCATGCTGTTCATTATTTCATCTGTCAAGACGACCAGAGAAGGACGGTGACAGATGTAAACATCGAGCAGGAGAACAGATGCCTTACAGCACCTCAGTCATTTCACTGGGCACACACCTTCTACAAGATGTGCAATATAACATTAATTTCACAGTTACCCAGGGAAGGATGTCTGAATTTCTGACATGATCTGTTGGTAAAGGATACTCAAGGCAGCTGAACCTCTGCTTTTCTGTAACTTCACTGTTCTAATCAAACCTGTGGCTTCTACTTCAGCTGCAAAAGAAGTTAATTGTCCAAATCTTACTTAGGTTGTTGATTTTTGAAATATTAGATACTAATAATTTTTTTATGTGAATTGGTCAGTATTTTGCTAAAAGGTTTTGGGAGAAAAAAACCTAGAGAGTTGATGACTTCTATTTCTGACTGTGACTATAACAGTGAGAATTTTATTTTATTATTGTGGGGCCTCTCTGCTAAAGAATGACTCTCTTTATAGTTTGTACTGCAACCATACAAGCCTAAACTTCGGGTTTTCAGAAGGCCAATAAACTTCCTTAGGAGCACTGCTGTCATTTGTCTGATCCAAGAGTATTCTGGCCCAGATCTTGACAAAAGAATTTTTGAAACTGCCTCTGTACAAACGAAGGGGAGGGGAGCTAAACTTCTCATCTCCTCTTTGGTCTGCTGATAGCTGTCATGCGGTAGCAGAGAGGAAGGTGCTACAATCACCAACTGCAGCTCAGGCGGCTGAAAAAAACCCCACGTGGAAATAGCAAGTACTGTTGACTTCTTTATACTCCGCATATTGTAATTTTTCTTCTCTGCCAAGACTTCATATTATTAAATTGCAACAAAGTAGGGTCAATACCATTGATTAAATTCAGCCATGAGCTAGGTGCTGGGTTGCACCAAAAACACTTTTATGGAATTACACCAAACTTACAATAACACAAACAACAGCAGCATCTTTCACTCAGCTGGTGTTTACTAAAATGCCACCTCAAATTTTTAAAGGCAGAAAGAGATTGAATCTCTTCACCAACTTGCAAACTGAACTGCACTGAAATATATGAAATGAGTATTACAAAGAAAAGTATTAATAAAAATCTTATTTCAAAGAATGAAAAGAAATCCCTCCCACAGCATTGGATTGCACTTCAGCCAGGAGGAACACATGTCCCTTCCGAAGAGAGCGTGTGCATAGGAAATAGGCTTGCATTGGCATCCCAAGACATGCCAGATACTTTTACGAGCAGAATTTTCACAAGTAATAGTTACTTGAATACATCCCAGGATTAGGTTACCCAGTTTGAGGTACAACAGTGCAGCCTGAATTTTGAACTTGCCCCTTTCGAAGCCAGGAATTACCAACCCAAACTGAGTCCCTCAGACTTCTTCAGTTTTACCTCTAATTTGGGAGTGGCAGTTTAATGAGTGTTCTTCCTTTGGTCTCCTTTGGAAATTATTGTGGTGTAGATGTCAAAATTAACTTGCATTTCTGCCTCTAGCTTTTGCCCTTCCAGACCTTTCTAACATGTCATTTGCTTCTCACTGTGTGGTGCATCATACTTGCCTCTGCATTCAAGGACAGGAAAATGTGACTAAGCAATGGATGGTGTTCTTTAATAAAGAGCTCAGGATCAGGCACCTTACAGCCTGTTACGGTTTGGAATCTGTATGTGAGCAAGGCTTCCTGAAATCAATACAGTATGGATTATTTAAATGTGAAAATAAATCCATGTGAGCAGTGATCCAGATGATACTGATATGATGTGTCCTTTTGCTTCCACCTCCTATCTCAAAGATTTAACAACTGATGTTATCTTTCAGAATATCCAAAATATCTTTTCAGTCTGTCCTGTTAAGACATAAATTTAAATGTAGTTTTGTCTAGCTTTTCTGCTTGACATCACCTCAATTTCCGTGTCACCTGTTATTTTTGTTCTCCTTGTGTGGCTCACAGCCCTGGAGCCTGTCCGTGTGGGATCAGTCTTTCCTTGTGCAGATATCCAGAACACACTTTCAGTGCCTCTGGGATGATGCCTGAAGCTGTTTTGAGCAGCAGTATGCAGTGGCTGTAGCCTCCTGGTCACCCAGGTCATATGGCTGCTGCCAGCCAGAGAGCAGTGCAGGGCTTTCTGTCCTTTTCAGTTTGCAGGGAAATGATCCATGAAAACAGAGCAGAAAAAAACCACTCATTGGCCAAGATCTGAGCTTGGCTTCAGGGGTGGGTGGGCTGTCTGAGTGTCCTGCTCATGTTAGCACTGTGAGGATGGGGCTTGGAACCTTTGGTGGGACTGCCTGGATTGTCTCAATTTTAAAAGTAGAGTTTTTATATCAGCGATTTGAATGAGTGCTCTAGTGTCACCTAACATCACCTATTACATCATTAATGCAGCCTTAAGACACCATTTTCCTTCACAAAGATGTGTTGTGAAATGTGCAAATTTTTCTTGCATATTAAATTCCAAATTAATTAAAATATTTTTAAATGAAATTACAAATTAATTCTGTACAAATTAAACAGGCAGAATCTTTTAGCGCTTTAAGTTGCATTTTTCACCTCTTTGCTTTACGCGATCTTGCTTCCTGAGGACAGAATTACAAATGTAAAATGGCAGTTGGATTTATGTAGGGAATGTAGATATAAATCCAGAGCTCAGAGCTCAGAGGCACAGATATTTAAAATATATCACTTATTTTAAATGACCAGTAAAGTAACAGTGTAATTAGGGTGAAAAGGAGCCTTCTGTGGGATCCATGTTACATTCCCTTTTGGCATAAATGCTTGGATGACAAACAAGTAAGGAGATTTAAATTCACAGTATCTCATTTGGAGGTAAATACTGGGTTTATTTTGCATTTTTCCCTTAGTGTGAACACAATAAGTCAATGTGATGGCTGGAGACTTAAATGCAGAGCAGCTCTGCCAACGCTGACTGCCCTCATCACAATGAGGCGACTAGTAGTGACAGTTTTCCTTTTTCTCCAGACCAAGGCTGTCAGTGTTTCTGTGTTTGTACTAATGAGAAGGGTAGAGTGTAATTTTTTGGCTTAATGGTGGGCAAAGCAATGTCTGAATTTAATTGATTTAATTTTTTCTTTGATTACATATTTCCTCTTGTGTCTGAAAAGAGAGCAAGCACTTTTTTCAAATGCTCAGAATCTAGGATCTGTGTCCTCAGTAGCAGCCAAGTGACCCCGCAGAACCTGTTTGCCTTGAGCTAACTAAGCAAAGGTGTGAGGTGTTTTGGCTTCTTTTAGACACAGAAACCTCCACTCAACAAACCAAAGCTAAACCAGCTTTCTGAATCTTCTGGAAAATTGAACTTATTCGAGAAAGTATAATTTTAAATGTGCAGATTTTCTGCTTATCATTCATTCAGATACTTTGTAAGCCAGACCAATAATGCTCTTTATAATGGTTTAACACAGCTGATTGAAATAAAGTCACTTGAAATTTGGCTTCAATTTTTCAATCATGTTTCAAATATGAGAATATCCATCTGGGGGAGGAACTTGCAGTTCCGTTTTTGCTTTATGTTCAACAAATACATCCTCTCCTTCTCCCTTCTCTGACCTGAAACATTAAAGTAAAACCCTGGCTTTGGAAATGCAGTTCAAATGCAACCGTTTCTGCTGTTTTGCCTAATGTTTTTGCAGGAGCTGAAAATATTCAGTTGCAATTTGCTTTATAACATTCTTTGTAATTGTGGGACTGAAAAAAAAAGACCATAGGAATTTCTGCCATCAACACAAAATGTGTAGAATAGCATTGTAAAGACTCTTTGTAAATATTCATGTTTTGCTTTACATATAGTTTTATTAAACTTACACTTTGGAGAAAATTTTACCTAGCAGCCTTTCAGTTAAATTACAGCAATTGTTTTTCAGTGGGATATTTTTTCTGTAAGATTAGATAAGAAAAATAATCACTTCAGAAAATCCACACAGATGTGCAGGATTCCCATGGCTGGTTTCGTCTTGAGAAGGTCTGGAATGGCTCCATCTTTATTAAATGAGATGATGAGAAACTTATTCTTCCAGGACAAGGAATTCATCTTCCAGGACAAGGAATTCAGCTGAAGCATTAAATTACAAAAGGACCCTCCAGAAATCAGAGCAAGGTCATTTAGACCAAATAATGTGCAAATATCATGGTCCAGTGTGTTCTTTGCAAGGCTGTATTATTTATAGGTTGGATTAACATCATCACCTCCAAAATCCACAGGTCTCCTTGGGAGTGTTACAGTAAGGCAAGGAAATCATGGGCAAGGAACAATAGACATGATCTGAGTAGCTAAAAGAGCATGGGCAGTGTTGTCCTTCTGGGACAATTCTTGAAAGCAACCACTCAAAAGGAACAGTGTGCTGTGGGGAATCTTTGCAGAGAAAGATTTAAGGTTTGTAGAGGGGCAAAGCAGTTAATTTTTTTGTAAAAACTTCCCATGTGACCTTCCACTTCCTTTCACTTAATTTCCAGATAAATATGAAATTTGTCTCCTGTGCCTCTGTGATGCTTACAAACACAAGTGCATCCTTTTTCCGGAAGTTAGGAAGAGGATCGCACACCGAAATATTCCCTTAGCTTCATGAGCATTATGTCCCTTGTCCGTCTCCACTCTACCTCTCTCCATTTTAGAGGTTCATTGGTCACTCAGAGTAAGCTGGTCCACTGAGTGACAGAGAACTTTGGGGATGAATATGCTGTTGCTCTATTCTCTGCAGAGGTTGATGGGATTGTTGCAGAGACCCTGAGGCCAAATGACTGAAAAGAGAAGACAGATGGGAATTGCCATGATGACAAGGAGTGGTGCTTGCTACAAGCTTTTAAGGAGAAGGCTATAGCAGAGTTGTCTCTGAATGCTGGCATTGAACCTGGGCTATAGTCAGTGAAATCTGAGCCAAAATCCAAAAGGAATGGACCAAAATGGACATGGAAGAAAACTGTCTTTAAATTTAGAATCTGCCTCAAGAACTGTCATCACAAAGATGCTTGTGGTGTTGTTTCTCACTTATGCAAGTGTTCACCAAATCTTCCTTTAGAGGCTCCGGTGATTTGTGGCTAAGACCCCGTGTGCTCTGGAACGCATTTAATGGTCTGTTTAATATCACACAAATCATACATCCAGCATACAGCTAGATTAATTATGTTTGCTAATTTCTGCCGAAAGTTCATCTGGCATAAAGGGATTGCTTGGTTTTCTTTAAATGTTTCAAGGATGGAAGCCATTTATCTAAATGGTTTGCAAGCTGCCCACAGTTTGACAGATGATGGGACCCTGGCACTGGCTCTCAGTGAGCTCCCAGCTGGAATGGGGCTTTAGTCAGTGTTACAAAGTTTGTCTAAAGGCTTCCATTATAATTCTTTATGAGTCATTTATTAAACCTCTGTAACACAGAGATATTTGCTTTGATGTTTTCCTTTTGTTCAGTTTTTCTCATTTTTGGGAGCTCTTTCTCACAAAAGGAGAAGTTCTCTTCTAGCTGTTGTGATGCCAAGAAACTGGGAAGCATTTCATTACCTAAAAGTCTGTGCTCTTGTAGATTTTGTTCTTGTACTTTCAACTAAGGTCCTGAGTCCTAGTAAGGTGTTGCACTTAGAGGATTGCCTATCTGTCCCTAAATGGCAAGCCTAAAGAAGAGTCAAAAGGAATGGACACCTGCAACAGAAGACTCCTCTGGGACAGTTAATCCCATGGATCCAGGATGAAATGCAAACAAATAAGAACAGTTTTACTGTGTCAGACCAAATATTTACTAAACTCTGTCATTCATTAGCCTGCCTCCTGTAGTGGGTTGATTCTAAATTGACAGACAGCTTTTTGGACCAATCACGCTTCTCTCAATTTTACATATTTAAACCCCGTGGAAAGGCAGGATTTCCAGGGGGTGGGGTTGGGTTTCCGTTCTAGTTTGGGCACGGGATGGGACAGAGGCAGGGGCCTCAAAGCCCTGGGCCCCACCGGGTGCCCCTGTCCCCCCGCCCCCCTCCCCCCCCATTTTCCCAGCGCTGCAGCATGGATCCTGGGTCGCTGGGAAGGGAAACTATGAGGCTGTCGGACGCGGTATCCTGGGACCAGCGGATCCCTCTTTTTTCCACCCGGTGCCAGCGGGAGCTAGTGGAGCCTCCAGCCTGAAACCAGCATACTTCGTGCTGAACTGAAGAAGACAGCCATGCAGGCAGCAGCGGAACCTGAACGGTAACACCCTTCAAGATAGCGACTTTCAGAGCCAGAGAGAAAGAGAAAGCGAGATCACGTGTGACGAAGCTACAAGAGAAAAGGGCGGTGCCGTGTTTCTTAAGCGCAGCTTAAAAATATTCTTGCCTTGTTGTGGTATGAAACTGTAATACCACAAACTGTTTGTCTCTTTAATCCATTTTAAAGTACATGGGGGGATGGACATTTTTTTGAGTGGCTTGTAAACAGGTTGTGAAGAATGCCCATGCCAGGCTATCTCTGAAAAGGAGTGAGAGGCTTTTGAAACCTGGTAGTGAGAAGAGCCTTGTGTTCAGGCCAAAAACGACTCATCCTTAAATGAGTAATAACCCCATGGGATGGCCCATGTTTTACAGTTGGAGGAACTGTGAAAGGGTTCATGGAAGAGATGTTTTACACACAGCAGATTGTTTATTCCTAAGCAAACCTGCAAAATGGTGGCAGTTTGTAAAACCACTTAAAGCAGGAGGAAAAACCCTTTTCAAGAACTGTAACACTGATTGAGAGAGGGGAGAAAAGTGGGGGAGGGAAAGAGTTCTAAAAGTTTGTTCTGATTGTTTTCCTTCTTTCTTTCTTTTAGGTCTGTTAATAAACTTTTTTATATTCTCTAAGTTTTGTGCCTGCTTTGCTTTTCTCCTAATGCTTATCTCACAGAAAGGACATTGGGGGGGGTAATGCATAATTTGACCTAAAACCACTACACCTCCAAAAGAGAGAAACAGCTGAGAGAGAGCAACAAACTGAAGAGCAAAACAAGCACAAAGTGCTGCTATCCTGATTTTTTCCTTCATTCAATGGTTTGTAGGTCACACGTCTTCAGTCAGGTAGGATGTTTTTTATTTAAAGAAAAAAATCAGCAGGGTTGTTTTAAAAATTGTGTGAAACCTCCATATATAAAAAAAGCACCTAAGAATTAAACTTTGCTGAGGAAAAGAACTGAAAATGGGTGAAAATATCTTTGAGAAGACATGTGCTGTTCAAGCCATGATGCTGGTCAGTACTGCCGGCCACTGATTTTTCCCATGGCCTGCCTTTTGAAACCAAAAGACACTTCCAGCAAGAACTGAAGCTCATGAGATTTTCCAAAGCAAAGAACAAAGAAACTGGAGCCTGACTGTCACTTGAGGTCATCAGAGGCTGACAGATGGGGAAACTGGAGTCTGGGGATCTCGACCCCTGAAACACTGCTCCAGGACACTACATACTTTTAGGACCAACAGGTCCAGGGTAGATCCATGCTGTGAATTAATTCCTCAAAATTAAAATCAGGTATCCTGGAGTCTGACTCCAGAGACATCCAGGTCAAAAGTCACATTTCAAATCGTAGTTCCCCACTGGTTTCAAGACAAAAAGGAAGTCTTCCTTCCTGTATGCACAGTTCCCTTTATGCACGAGCTGCTTTAGCTCTAAGCTTTTCACCATGACTTTTTTCTGTCTTCTGTTGTGGTATCCTGTGCCTGTCTGGGGCAACGAAAGTAAGCAACTAGTATCTGCAAAGTTAAACATTAAAATCAAGGTTTCCAGGACCTGAAAACACCCCTGCGCAGGACAAAGGAGAGAAGAAGGGTGGGAGGAAATGTGCACAAAGACTCTGAGACAAGGAAAGATTAAAAAAAACTACTCATCCTTGTCCATTATTCCACCTGAGTGAACAACTTGCTGTGCAGTAATTACAGTGTAATATAACAAAATGGTCAGCCACGGCATTAGAGATTAAAAGGTTACTTTATTTTAACAACTGCACTGCTGCTGTGCGGATGGGGCACATTGGCACATTGTCACTACTAATACAGTAGATATTATGTTATTTCAAGTGGACTCTGTCCAGTTGTGTGTAGTGTGCACTGTTCTGTGTGAGATAAGTTTGGTTGCCATTGCAACTTTAAGTAACTTCTAGTGTCAAAAATAATAGTAAACTTCTGGTCACCATTTTTATTAAATCTTTAATTTCATCTTGTCTGTCAGATATTGGCCTCCTGGCCCTGGAGATCATTGAAGAACACCTTTTGTGCTGATTAAAGCAGAACGAATGAGTCCACCATCATAAGACTATTTTCCCTTGACCTCACATTCTCAGCAGAGTCTTTGTGGAGCAAAGGCACTGCTGCCTAGCAACTACTGGGTTCTGGTTTAGGTCCTTACAGACTTGAACAATCTATTTCTAATTAGCTCATAAAATTGCAAGAACTTTAATGGAATCTTATTTCTCCATAGGTTTTTTGGTTCTTGATTCAGACTTCCCTTTCACAAACCAAATCATATATGAAGCAAGATTTCCAACCATACTCGCATTTTAGGACGTCAGCTCTGAGTTACTGTGTTGGGTTTACTGGACCAGCCGGTCAGCCAGGGAAAAGGGCTGAGACCGGCTGGTGGAAATAACCTAGGCGTTTGACAATGTATCTTCCGACTTTGAAAGGAAAAGCCTCTCCCACAAGTCCTCCCGGTAGAAATGTAACCTTACCCTCAGACCCTGTGAATGTAAAACTACCTCTCCCAGCAGCCTGTGCGGCTGCTTCCTGCCCTGGTCCTCTCCCTGCCCCTTCCCTCTGTCCATTGGCTCCATTCCTCGGCCCTGCCTCTGTACCGCCCCTGTGCCCTCAGAGGACTCTGTAAAACCAGTCTGGCCACGAGGCCTCGTTCTCTTCGTTGGCCTCTCTCTGCCTGTCCACCTCGGTGGATGAAATAAACCAGCTCAGTGGAATTCCTGGGCAGTGTTTGAGCCCTCCTGACTCCTTGTCTCTGGTAATACTGAGCTATCTGGCTCAAGGTGTGGGGTTGAATACCACCAGCGCTTCCCGCTGCGCAGGGCAAACGAGGGGCTGCAACAGCTGAGGCTGTACCCGGGGTGCCTCTCTCACGTGGCACTTTGGGGAACAAGTGGCCGCCTCTGTGAGCCCTGTATCCCCCACACCTTTTGGATATTTTTTAATTTAATGTTACTGAAGGACTCTGACATATATAGATTTATTCAGACTCCTGGCTCTGTGGGACTGACCTGATTGGAGACCTCATGAACACCTTCTGGAAGCCAGACCTGAAAAGGTGATGTCACTTCTGAAAGTCATTGTGGACTGCATTGGCCTTGGATAGGAAATGGGAAATGGGAAGTGGGAAATAATGGGAAATGAAGAGAGAGAGGAGGTTTCATCATTTAATCTGAAATGATGACAAGGTTCCCTTATGGCTGCAGGGTCAAGTCAGTCCCATCATGGCCTCTTGCTGGGCTGGGGAGAATCCAGAGGCCTAGGGGCCTTCCTCTTTTGGGCACACCGGCCCACCCCAGGCAAGCAGCCCCTGCTCTGACTTGGAGCAGAGGGGCTGCAGCTGCTGCCCTGGGCAGAGGGACCTGCCACTGCTGGCTGCTCCAGCTGCTCAGGCGTCTTCTGGGGACAGTCCCACTTTGCAGGGTTGGGCACAGATGGAGAGTGGCTGGGACCCCCATGGTGAGTGACCTCTGAGGTACCAGCTTCTTCCTCCATGTTGGAGCCACTGGTGGGAGTGCTCTCCTGGGAGCTGCTGCAGCTGAAACTGCTGGACTTGGATCTGCTGGTGCTTTCTGCTTGGCTGTTGTCCTCATCCCCTGCAGTGTGGGGATACAGAAGTCTCTGGGCCTCCTCGCTGCACCAGGTTGCAACAACCTCGATGAGGCCATGGACCAGTGGTGCTGTGTGCCTGTCAAGAAAGACCAGCAGCCTCTGGGCCAAGCTGTCTGCATCCAGACCACAGATGCAGAGGCAGCGCAGGATGCAGCTCTCTGTGGCCTCAACCAGCCACCACCGGCCCCAGTATATTCGCTCCAGCTTGTGGTGCAGCCAGGGCCGCACAGGGTTCAGGAGGTGCTGTTGTTGTTGGAACAGTCTTGCCCACACCTCAGGCAGGAGGCCACCCACAGGCTCTGGCCCTGCAGTCCCCTGCTCAGCTGGGGACAGTGTTCCCTGTGGAGGAGATGCAGGGGACACCTCAGGGCCATGGATGGCATTTTCATCCAGGTGATCAGGAGTTCTCCCTGCCTGTCTATGGGCTTCTGGTGTCTCTGCAGGGGAGGTGATGACAAACTGTAAATAATCCCATTCACCCTGCTCAGAAAACCTGACGGTCTCTATCGGTGTCCTGCAGAGTGGGCACGAGGGATTTCTCTGTGTCCACCGCAGGATGCAGCCCAGGCAGAAACGGTGGCGACAGGGCAGAGCAGAAGCCACATCCTTCCATAAGTCCTGGCAGATGGGGCAGTTGCCATCTCTCTCGTTGGCCATTTTTGTCTCAAGCCAGACTGGCCCAGGCTCTGCTAACATCCAGATAAAAGCAGTGATACGTCACAATAATTCCCTGAGATGTCACAATCTGCCACTCAATGGCATCCACAAGTAAGTGATGTCACAATGAGATGTCCACCCCTGCAGGTATATGGCATCAGGAGAAAATGAAAATACCAATTCCTTTTTTCAGTTTCTACATTTGCATGTTGCTCTACCTCAGCCACCGGCATCACATATCCTTGGCCCTGTGTCTCATCCCCACTTCTGACACCTTGCCAAGGTTTCCTGTTGAGGTGCCACTGAGCAAGAGTAGATCTGAATTTTCTTGCTGTGCTCCCAAATCCACTCAGCTGCAGTGTGCAAGGAGCTGTAAATCAGTGCAGCCAGGTTCCCAGCAGGGTCCTCTCTGCCTCCCTGGGTTGTTGTAGGACAGCTTGTGGGAAGTGAGGAAGTGAGTGACAAATGGAAACCTGGCTTGGGGGGAAGGGAGTGTTTTAAGCAACAGGAGAGATTCTCTACCTCTTCATTATCATGTTCTCTGGCATATCCTCTCAGGAGGAAGCCCTGGGCACATCACAGCAGTCTGAGCAACCCCACCTTCCTTGGCCATAAATACCTAATTTCTGCCAGTACTGGCCAAGTGTGTCCTTTCTAAGGTCAGTATGAGCTGAAAATTCTAAGTCAGAGCTCCTGCTGCTTTGGACAACGAGTCTGTTATCTCAGGTTCTGCAGCAGTGGTGTGTTCTGCTCGTTGTCTCAGCTCGTTCCCTGCACCAACCCTGCTCAGTGCCAAGGGTGGCACTGAAAGTGTCACGTCGCCTGTCCTGGATGATTCTCATTCTTAAGGGCAGGAACTTTTAAGGATCCGTAGGGGGTTCTGGCTCCTTAGGGAAGAAGAAAATTAAAAAACACCCAACCATTTGTCTCCTTGTCAGGGAATTGTCTGAGCGTCCTTGGAGATGAGGATCTTGACTGGCAGATCCTGGGTTGTCCTGTCCAGCCACCTGTTGTTTACAAGTAGGATGGGATGCATTTGTCTTGGGAACTTTGTGTTTCCAGCAAGATATTATTTACTGAGCCCTGTAGCCCTTGGTTCTTCTGCTTGTGTCTGTCAGATTTACAGCTCCATCAGGTGAGGCTACTCCTTTTCAGCTTTCCTTTCCTACATGATTCTTCACAAATTTGCAAATTCAGTTTGTAGAGAATTTTGAACCACAGAATTGGGCTAGAATAGAATCAGTTTGGCAAAGACCTCTAAGACCATCAAGTCGAAGCACTAACCCAACAGTGCTAAGACCACCACTAAAACACATTCCAAGTGCCCCATTTACACATCTTTAAAATCCCTCCTGGGATGGTGACTCTACCTGTCTACCTGTGTAGCCTGTGCCAGGGCTTGAAAATCCTTTTGGTGAAGAAATTTTCCTGCTTTTTGCTCTGATGTTGGAGGACACAATAGCACTGAGTGTCAAGGAAGTATCTCAATGGGGACAGGAAGAAAAATGCTTTTTGAACTTGCATTTCAGGATACAATCACAATCCTTGAAAATCACTGGAAAAGGATGTTTATATAGGAAGTATGTGACGTGTCAGTCAAAACACTGCAGTATAGTTCCTGTTACAGATTGTTATTTACAAGACACTGCAACAGAGCTCATGACAAGATGTCTGAAGCATCATATTGAAATGAAGCTTTTCCATATCAGAATTTGTTTCTGAAAAACACCTTTTGCAGGTTATGATACTCACATGTAAGAGCAATTGAAACCCAAAACCTGCCCTTATTTATACTGTAAAACATCAAGAGCTGAAGGTTAAGCCTGTGGGCAGCCAAGAGCCCTACACTCACTGCAGTCAACAGAAGGGAGAAACAGTTGGGAGTATCCTGGGAGTTCTGAACACTTTCTGGCAAAATTTTAACACAAAATTTCATTACAAGTAGTGGTACTTCAGGGATACTTGGAGATAAATCTGCCTTTTCTCCTCCTCTTGGGGATCTTTGCATTACAAACTTAGTTGTGCTCATTTGGGGATGAGAAGAGTTTGCCTAAAGTGTGTATGAGTACAGAAGGATGTGAAGAATTTTCTCTCTCAATCCCATTATATGTGTTCATGCTCACTGATACAAAAGAAAATGGAATTTTCCTGTTCTATTGCCATGTGTCAGTTAAGTTTTGATTTTTCATGGTGTTGATTGTAAACATGCTGCTGCTTTTGTGGGAGCTCAGGGGAAATTAGATGCTTGTTAGAATGTCTGGCACTGTTACCAGCCTTGGAGCAGCGTGGCACTGAATATTTCACTGTAAGTGCTTACTGGTAGCCTCTGCAACTCCTGTTGTACCTGCTGACATCAGGCAGGCCTAAGAAAATGAAGTGGGAACAGATGCAGAAATCTCCTCCTGTGGTGGTTGGCCTGATTACAGGGGATAAGTAGATTTTACTCTCTCAGAAAGTCTCCACCTTGCATGAGATCCCTCTTCTCATTAAAGGATTAATGTTCATCTGTAAGCAAAAAACACATCTGCTCTGCTGGTTAAAGGAAAAGGTAGCTATGAAATCAGAACACATGCTGGTTAAAATCCTTTCCAGCTCCTGTTACTATGATATGTCCTACACATCCTATGCAATGACTCCTACAGTAGAGAGAGTGTCAACTCCTGGTGGCATATCTGCTTTTTTTCCCACCGTAGGTCACAGGAGTTGGCCAAAATACCCTTCTTTTACTTTTTTGTTTTTTTAACTTTCATTTGAGCTGAGCTGATCACAGCATGGGCAAAGAAATGAGTTCAAAACTCAGAATAGTCTGCTTGAGAATAGAGGGTCAAATTCTTCATTGAGTTAGATTCTTTTCCACACCTGAGGCTTTTAGTCGTAGGAGTTTTGGTTCCTACAAAATAAAGCATTGTCTAGCCCAGAGTCACAGTATTGCCAGCAGAGAGCATCAACAAAATGCTTCTGGGAAGATGAAAAAACTTTGTAATAGAAAACTGCTGCTTGACTTAGGATTGAGTTTGCTCTGGGTCCCGTCAGATCTTACTGTGGGGTGCCATGACCTTTCCTCTGACTCTGATACTATCTGGTGAAATTCCTCACTGCTCCTACGTTCCCAGCTGGTGATGATGATACATTGACCATGCCCTCTGAACAGTTCTGAGTGGTGGCATCTGACTTTCCATGCTGGATTCTCGTAGGGGAGCTGGTTTGCAGTCCTTTCTGATCACAGCAGCAGGTGGTTGGTCCAGCAGCCCTCTGGAGGAAACCTGACTGTCTCTGCATCCATCTGCAGTCTTGGGAAGGTAAATGATCATGGAAGCAAGGTACTAATGCTTGTTAGCCTGGAAAAATACATGGGTATGCACAAAAATGGTGTGGTAATACCCAGCTGTAATCAGAATTTTGATAGGCTGGTGGTTGGTTTGGAAATATGGTGACTTTTTTCCCTGTGAATAAACCAGTTCTGTTGCTGTTAAGTAAAACTACTAAAGACATGTGGGCCAGGGACATAAACCAAGATTAAAAAAAAGACAGATTGTGCGATAAAAGACTCTCAAGGAACTGCAATAGCTGATTACAGCAAAAATATGCTTTTGGAGTCTAAATGAGTATAATTTCTGCATGCTCAAATTCTGTAACTGGTCACATAAACTGCTCAAATTGCTCTTCTTCCCTCTGGAAGTTGGATCTTTTAAAGCTAATTATGATGCAATTTTCTCCATGTTCTGTGTGATACCACAACAGTTTTATTTGGAGTTGAAATCAATACAAATTTAAATTCTCTTTGTTTCCATTTCTTTATAATAAAAAAAAAGTCTTTCTGGCTAATTATGTAGGAACGACAAACTGAAGCACAGATTCTTAGGAATACATTTGGACATACTGGAGGCAAATGCTCCTACAATCTCTGTTTAAGTCTTAACGTAATTTACTAAGCTATTTTTTTGTCTTTGTTTGCAAGGTAAACATACAATTTCCTTTTGGTTATAGGTCGTCTCAGGGAGATACTACCTTAACTAGTAATACTCTCTTTTGGTACTGTAGCATGACCCATGATTGGTTTAATTCGTCTAGTTTTAGTGATTTCTTAGAGGACTCACTCAGTGTATTTGACGACTACCTGATCAAGACATAAATAAATACAGCTTTCCGTAACACTGAATCTTACAATGTGGTTGATATTCCTCCAAGCTGAGGAAAGAGTTTATTGCCTTTGGCTGACACTTATTCACACTAGTTCACTGATCTGCCTTGTACAGGGGGAAAGATATTTGAGCCATCTCATAGGCTCGATGGCAATGCCAGTCAGACTGGGATGCTTAGGAAAATGTGCCTGTCACTTGACCTGTGGCTCATTATATTCTGAGGGGACATTCTAGCATCTGTTCTGTAATGTAACCATAACTCAGGTCTACTGACAACTGAACAAGAATATTAAAATAGCACTGAAGCCAGAGGAATTAAACATGTTCTTTATTTCATGCAGTGTACAGTGATCCCATCAAGTTAATTTAGCCTCTCAGTGCACGAATCTGTAGAAGTCTGGAGGTTGTTCTCAGGATTTAAGAACTACTTGGGTGTCAGCTGTTGAGGTGCGGGAGGCAGGATCCCTCCTCTTTGGCATTCTGACCTCTGGAAGGGGTTCTCCACCACATCTCTAAGTCAAACACTGGTACTCCTAGATGACAACGCTGCACAAAAGGCTGTTTGCCAAACTGCTCAGGGCATGAAGATAAATACCCTGTTGTTGGATGAAGGACTCTCAGTGAGGGAGGTTTTTCCAAATGCACAGCTCAGTCATAAGCTGCTGGCTTTCTATTTGGCAGGGGCCCTCCCTTGGCATGCTGGAGTCTCAGCTACTGCATTTGCTGAGGATGGGGAGGAATAATGCCTGGATCCAAGGTTACAGAGTTAGCTTCTCTAAATTCAGTGCCTGATCTGCCTGCTGTCTGAGATACAGCAAATAAAACGTTCCCTGAAATATTCTCTCTGAGCAGAATATTCAGTGACAACAAAAAATGAAGCATATTCCCTGGGCTGAAGGCTCAAATTCCTGGCAGTATAAGGGAACATCAGTGGGGATCAGTGGCCAAAAGAGCAGTGCTGAGATACCCTCATTGCAGGAGCCCTCATTCCCTCATTGCCAAGGACAGCAAAGGGTCACAGAGGTGCCAGTTTTGTCCTATCACCTTCATGTACAGCACATATGGGTAAGAGTATTAGCAAGTAGTCCATAAACCCTTTTTTAAAAAGAAAGGGTTTAAAAAAACCAAAAAAACCCAAAAAACCCAAAAAAGGTTTAAAACAAGAAAAACAAGAAAGACAGAATGTCACTGGGAAGTACTCTTAACTGTGAACAACAAACAAATAAACAAAACCCAATGTAATTTAAGTGGCTTGAGGTTGATTTCATATGGCATCCCTTCAGTTGGTGGTTCTTTAGTGGGAAGGTATTGATTTCCCTGGAGGAAAGACCAGGACATATCTTTGGTGATTTTCTACCTCTGTCCCAGCACAGCCATGGTTAAGATGTGATCTTGGGACATTGAGGGTGTGAGGATTTCGTACTCTAGCACAACTAACACATTTGACCTTCAACCATTAGCTGTGTTGGGCACCACTCATCTGGGGATGAGTTATCTGTATCTCATTAACACTCTTAGCATAAATTTATTAATTACAGCAGATGCTCAGATACATGAGAGAAATATTTGACACACTTAAATATCACTCCTTCATAAGACTGAGTTCCTCCTTCCATAGTTTGGCTTTATGCCAGTGATGATCATAACAGAAACACCTGTTCTTATCACCTCTTCACTGTGAGCATAATAGAAAACAATGCACAAATAAAAACAGAACCTCTTGGACTTCAGGTTTTCTACAAAATGCTGCAGTCTCTGGTTTACATCTTCATTAAAGAAGAGTGTAGCAGGTAACTGAGCCAGAAATGCCACAAGATATCATAGGTAATTAAATAGCCTCTTTTCTTGCTTTCATCCTGGTAGAAGACACATTAATTTAAAGTAGAAGTGATTTTTCAAGGTTTATAACTTGATACATGCCTTGCAGTAAAATTTTTGTGATGAAAAACAGAGGATGATGTGATGTAAAGAGAAGCAGCACTGGAAGCGGATGCTTAAACAGGTCTCTCCAGACAGGAATAATTTCAGTCCAAACATTGGACAAAACACTGTGTTTTGTGCTGTCTCTCTCTACTCAGACTCCAACTTTCCTTAAGTCACAAATTACAAAAATTTCCAGTGAGAGGTATTTTGTGGAATTATGTGACAGTTTAATCATTGGTCTTGTGATCCCAAATTAACCAAGGATCAGCATGATTATGGCAAATTTTGGGTGTCATGTACACGTTAGTGTGCCTTGAGCTGATTTTGGACAGTAGTATCCCAAAATCACAACTTTCCTGTCTATAGAAAATATTAAGCCTATGTTACAAAGCTGAAATCCTTACTAGCAGCACATCACTTCTGCCTTTTTCCCAAGGCCCATGCTAAGGTGAAGCCACAAATGGTAAGATATAAATAATTATCTCTTCTTGCCTCTTCCACTAAAAGATAGGTGCAACTCATAAAACAAAGGCTGGCAAAGTAGTTGAGTGTGAAAAAATACAGTGCTGCTGAAGGAACGTGTTGGTAAATCAATCTTTCTTGTCCCCAAACCAGTGCTTTGAGAGAAAAGGAGGAAACCATTGAAGTGTTTTTGATTTTAGAAGAAGCATGTTGAAAGAAAAATGTTCATTATGTATTATAATGGCTGTGAGAGTGGCAAAATGTGACTCATAAACAAGACCCAAAATCACTGACATGCCTGACTCATTTGAAAGTTTATTTTTTCAGGCTCTCGTTTTGAGAAGCAGGGTATAATTTGGGCATGACACTTGCATTACGGAAGTCTTAGGTGAGAAGTCAAGGCAGAGGAGAAATTTTTTCTGCCTTGTCTTTCTCCTGACTCCCACAAATAGTGCAGAAGCTTCACTGCTTTGGGGGAGTTCATCAAATACTGCAATGTAGCTCTAGTTGCACACTCCTCCCTTTGTGTGTAGTACAACTCTCTGTCACACATTTCTCATTCTTCCATGGATAACAGGATTTATGGGGAATCTTTTAGTGTCACTTAGCTCACGACTACGAAACCACTTTCCTCTCTGGGTCTTTAAAACACTAACCAGCTTGTCAGTCATGTCTTTGTGCCTCAGTGTCTAGGCTTAGCTCTTCAA
The DNA here is from genome assembly GCA_026261815.1 of Monarcha castaneiventris obscurior. NCBI lineage: Eukaryota > Metazoa > Chordata > Aves > Passeriformes > Monarchidae > Monarcha > Monarcha castaneiventris. The sequence continues at coordinate 798,592 of JAMPIT010000348.1, read as the reverse complement.
AATCAGAGTTTTGTTCACTACACGTTTGTTTTATGCCCTATTTTCCCGTGCTAAATTCCTGATGAATTATGGAGCTCAGGGAGCAGAGTAGTAGGGGATAATTACAGGGAATTTGGTGTAGCTTGGCAAGCCATGTTTCAGCTCCAATATTTCAGTGACTGGGAATCTCAGAGCACTACACTGGTGAATGTTTGTAATAGAGATGTTTTGCTGCGATGCCAAAGTGCTGCTTGAAGAGTAAAGCCCTTTCCTCTCCACCCGCATGTCAGGAGCGAGAGGAAAAATGTGGTGTCTCAGCATAACAGAGTTGGTCTGGGTTTGCAACTCCTCATACCCCTAATATGTTTGACTGGTTTGGGATTTTAGATACTTAAGTGCAATGACAAGTTACAACTGCAGTTATGAGGAATTCAAATTATTCAAGATCTCCCCAGAGTGACAATTAACCAGAATGACATTGTTGGGGTTTAGGATTTTAGCCTGTTTTTCTCTTAAAGAATTTTCCCCATACTAGTTGCCAGGGGACAAGCTACTAGGTACTTAAACAAAAGACCTTAGCCACAGGGGCGGGGTGCAACAGGCTGCCCTTTTGTCACCTGGGGGGTTGGGACACCTGGGGGGCTGCCTGGTGTTCTCAGCGTTCAGTCTGGGAGCTGCCTGTCTTCGGTGTGGACTCTTGGTCAGCACTGCAAGCTTCCGCTTCTTTGGCTGTTTGCTTTCCTATGGGCAAACCCCGGGATTTCCAAGCCTGCTTTTCCCTGTCCCGTCTGGGACCTGGGGCCGCTGCCACTCGGCCCCTGCCGCTGCTCGGAGCTTTTGCTACTCTGTAGCTCCTATGCTGTGACCTGCCAGGCTTTCTGCTGCAGCACCAGAGTTTGGTGCACCTCGCTGCCACCCGGGATCTGTGCTGGCCCCTGCTGTTCCAGCCTGCTGTTCCTGAGGATCCAGCCTGACGCCCAGGGGTTTGTGAGGCTTTTCATCCATCCCTTCCCGGGACCCCACGCCGCCATTCCCGGTGCTGCCCGAGCTCGCTCCGGAGCGCCCCCTGCAGCCGTGGGGGAACCATCGCACCCGCCCTGCTCACCGGGAGCCGCCCCGGAGGAACGGCACCCAGGGGAAAGGGCCTGAGGCCGAGAGAGGCCGCACTGGGTTTGTGCTGCTGTTTGCTGTCACTACCACAGTTATATCTGTTTGTTTGTGTTGTTATACATATATATTTATTAGTAAAGAACTGTTATTCCTATCCCTCAAATCTTTGCCTGAAAGCCCCTTATTTTCAAATTTATGATAATTTGGAGGGGAAGGGAGTTGCATTTTCCATTTCAGGGGAGGCTCCTGCCTTTCTCGTCTGACACCTGTCTTTCAAACCAAGACAGACATTAGCAATGGACTGTGCAAATTTTGGGTAATGGAAATTAGGTGATAAAAACCTGAAGAATTAGCAGAGTGGTGGTACTGTCAAAGGTTTGATTGTCAGCTTTTCTTTTTTCTGATTGGAAATTCCATGTGCAGGTTTTGGAGGAATCAAGACCAGCAGGATCAAGTGCTGTTCACACAAAAAATCTGATTATCTTATTTGCAATTTGTAAGGACTTGGAGAATGATCAATGATCTCACTCGATGGTGGTGTGCAAAGTAATGGGTTCTCTAAGCAATTAACAAGCCTCATACAGGTGGATGCCTGCTGCACAAAAGTTAATTGTTCGTTCTTTTGTCATCAATGACATCCTTTAATAACCTAAAATTTTGGATACCTTACTGTATGTCCCAGATCTGCTGATGGAACATGAAGATATTCTGAATAAAACCCATGAAATGGGTTAATATGTGGGTTAATATGGGTTAAATACGAGGGCCTTCCTATTCCTGATCAGTATATTTTTTGCTTTTACGTATTTTTTATTATAACAATAATACAAACATTGCTTTTATATTATCTTTCTTTTTCCCGACACCTGAATACATTCAGTCACATCAAAACATGGTGATGATACCTGCTGCACTTTTTTCCCTTCCTATATAATCAAACCTTCACTAATAATATGCTAACAGCAGAATTAGACAGTAGGATCGTATTTTAATCCTTGACAAGTACATGGTTTTATCAAGGTGCTGGCAAGGAAGTCATGGGATGTCCTTGGACTCTTATGAAAAAATGCATAATTTTGCTTCCCAAAATGTCATTGGTAGCCCAGGGGTATCATCACCAAATAACTTCTGATAGCTAAAATATTTAAAATATTTCTGAGTTTAAGTGAAATTTGGATGTTATTTTCTGTTTAAAACTGCAAATAAGAGACGAGAAGAAACTTTTCAATATTTTGCAAGCTAAATATACTCACTTCAAAAGAAAATTCAGTAAGGAAACTTGACTGCATAAAAATGAAAATAAACCATTCCCTCCACTGCCTTAAAAATAATATTCTTCACAGTTTCTGCTCCTCTAAAAGGGCTACAAACTCTCTTTAAATTTGCTGCATTAAGTCTAAAATTTTAAACCAGAAAATTATCAGAAGCTACTACCTTCTTCTGAGTAGAGTTTGCTGATCTATAATTGTGGCAGTGATTGGAAAAGGAGTTGTAGGAACTGATGCTGTCCTGATTAAATGCAAAGTTTACATATTTCAAGGAATTAAGCCTTAAATGAAATCCGTCAAAAGAGAAACACACAGTTAATGAACTTGGAGATTATCCCCCTCAGTCTATGGTGAATTCCAGTTAGAAAATAAATGAGAAATGTTTAGAGTAAAACACTTCAATACAGCAAATTTGGATGCTTTTTGATAATTTGTGCTTGTGTATAAGCATACATTTCAAATTTCTTTGTTTCCTTGTATTTCTGAGTTTTTCAGATCTCAAAGGGAGCTTGAATGCTTCTGAAATGTTGATGGCTCAGTTTTAATCCTGCTATGGAACACAGCGGGGAGCTGATCTCAGAGTGGAGCCAGGTTTGTCCCTGTCCCAAGGGGACCAAAGCCACTCCCACAGGTTGGTGCAGGTTGATACAAAGGAATCCCTAAAAGTCCAAAGGAGCCCAACATGCCTCTGTTACCCTTATCATTGTAGGTCTTACAGAACTTTGCAGATTGAGGGTTTATAACTTCCTGGCTCCTGGAGCTGTACAGTTCGAAAATCTGTTTCTTAAACAATCGCTCTTTCTGCATCTACAAGTGCCAGAGGGAAGTAAAAGTTCTGACCGCTAGAAAAGCACAGAATTGTATGTACTGCCTGGTATTTGATTGGAGATCCTAAATTTGGTAGGGGCAAGCTGAAATACTGAGTGACTCAAGGGTGCTGGAGTAGGTTTTCCATAGGATTAGGTTGCCTGTAACACCTGTAACTACAAGAGATTGTTTGATCAGTGCAGGCTTCATCTTTCTGTGAGAGTCCTATACAGCAAAATACAAATTAATTCTACATTTCCTTTTTAATGTACACTCTGAGACTAAGGCAAAAAATGCACTTAAGCATCATTTTTGAAACACCATTACCCTTCAAAGACCCTTTGTTTCTAAAAGGAAAAATCTTACTATTTCTTGAAAGTTTTTGTTCTGTTGTGCCTTTCGTTTTAGTTGATGTACCACTTACGATTCTTTCAAGTACTCTGAAAGACTTTTGGAAAATACAGGTAATTAGGAATAAAACCCCAAAGCTTCTCAGCAGCGTGAAGGATACTGAGATTTGCCTCCCTTACAGTGAGGAGTTGTGGCTTACCCTGAGTGCTTCTGTTCTTACAGAGGGACAAGGAGGGTGAGGATGTTGAGGAGTTATAGCAGAAGAGCTGTAGAGTGAGGAACTATGTTTGAAATGTTTTATCAGATGAATTTCTGAATGCTGGAATTAGTTCCAGGAACAAATCTTTGCTTTCTCAAGTTTTAAAAACTCCCATTTCTTTGTTTTGTTTTAGTTTTGGGTTTTCTAATAGAAAAAGACAAGCTTTTGTTGCTCTTCTTGATGATTTTAGAAATCAGGTCAGTCAGTATCCTGTACAGCAGATGGCATCAGAGAAATTAATAATTCTGATTAGAGGCAGTTTATCTCTCAGTAAACTGTGAAGCTGTGCTGAGATGTTCTCCAAAGTGCTCCTGGAAGTGGCTGGGATAAATCACCACGGATGAGACCTGAGAGCGGTAAGAATACATGGACAGAATCGTTTATCAGTCCCAAATGGCAAGTATGGAATGGAATGAAAATTACTAAAAAAGTAGGAAATTATGCAAAAACTGCCTACAGCAACACATGACAGCATGCATAAAAGTGAAAGGGAAAATCATGCTAACAAGGACTGATACATCCTTCTTCAAAAAAGACACCAAAAAAATCTATAAGAATATGGAAGATATCAGGTGGTTTGGGTTTCTCTATTAGGGCACTCCATTAATTTAGCTGAGTCTATACCTGACCTGTCACTGTCCTCTGGTCCTGGATCCCCATGTTTGGTGGAGGGGCCAACACTGGCTGCTTGCTGGTGTGGCAAATATACTTAATGAGCTCCAGTTTCTATGGGCAAAATCATGGATTCTATCCAAATGTACAGGTACCCACATATCCAGCTGGCCATCCCATGGACAGGTGTGTTGGATGTGTAGAAAGGGAGACAGAAAACATGGTTTGTGAATGCAGGAACCCACATGGCAGAGTTTGTGTGACAACTAGTGAGGACCCATGTATGTTTCTTCTTCCTACTTTGCTAAGTTTGCTGAAGATTATTATGGTGAAATAGTCTGCGGACTTGGAAATAAAATTTTGGCAAAAGTAAGGATGGACTAGTGCAAGTTCCAATATCAGTTTGTGTTGATCTCACATGGCAGCACAGCAAAAGTGAAGTCAGTGTTAGGGAGAAGAGGAGGAAGATAATACCACTTGTAAAAATAGAAGACAGGGTGAAGAAGGTGGTGGCCATCAATACTGTAAGAAAATGGATTTTTTTCTCTCAGTATATCCATTTTTATGATTGCGAATTAAGCAGGATTGTGGTTTTAGAGCTGAACTGCCATCAGTGTTGGTTCTGTTCATGTATCTGTGACTATCAAACCACTTTGACTTTGCATAGCTTCTGAATTACACATGCCCCTTACTTTTCTGGTCCCTTGGACTTGTGCAGGGGTTATGTTGGTGTGGTTGTTGTCTCCAATGGCCTAAAAATCTCTTCTCTGTATTAGGTGAACCTTCTTCCTTGTGCAAACCAGGCTAAATGTAAATGTATAAACTGCTCTTTATTTATTTTCATGTGATAAAACTGAACCCACTTTGGCAATATGAATGCCAGGGAGATCTGCCATTGTAAAAAGCCACAGTTACACCATTTATTGTTAAATTCCAAAGTGTTAGGCACTACTCTGCCAAACTAAATGGCAGAACGTACAATGCCCTGTTGGATGTGTGCTGCAGCATCACTGTTTTATTTTGAGTAAAGATCCTCTTAGATGTATCAGTGACAAGTGATGAAGGGGGAAGTGTTGCTTCAGCTGGCTCTTCCCTGGAGCCTTAGCTGCTGATAACCTCAGCTGCAGGCTTGAACTGGATTGTAGCCTTTGAAAGGGTTTATGAAGATACAGGGCCACCCAAACAGGCAGGTGTTCTAAGACTTCTGTTCTGCAGAGGAGTCACAGAGTTGCTTCTTACCTCCCTGCTAGATTCTGAGCTGCTGAGAAGAGAGGGCAGTGCTGATAAAACACTGCTATCAGTGGTCAGTGACCAGAAGAAGGAGAAAGGAGTTACGGTTTTGCCTTGGGCAGGGTTTCTTTGCCTCTTTCCAATACCTATTTGTGTGTTTTTTCTCCAAATGCTACGCACTCCAAAGTCTCTGGGAATGTTCACTTTGCCTGTCAAGACAGGAGCTGGGCAGAAGGCTAAAGAGGTGATGTCTGAAGCTCGTATCTTCTGTTATAAAGTGAATATTTATTTTGGGATAGGTTGAACATCTGCCTGGATAGGTTTCTATTAGTGCATGGACCTACCACAGCTCTTAGCGAAGCACCTGCTTTTCCATGGATAAAAGAGAGGGCATCAAAGCTGTCCATTGGCCTTGTGCCACTCATCCAGAAGGACTTGCCTGGCCTTTGGACCTTGGGAACTGGGCAGAAGTCTGGGGATAATGTGCTTTGCTGTAGGTCTCTAAGATATTTTGATTTGTAAGACATGGCTTAGCTGAACTCAGGGTGTTTGCAGGCCTGGGGAGCTCTCAAACATTGTTAAAAGAGATCTGCAGTGACACTGAGTTAAAGATCTCATGCACAACATCTGCCAGGCTGGAAAAACACGTAAGTATATGCAAGACACAGAGATAACGGGGAAGATGTGCAAAAAGGGGTGATTGCCTTTCTTCATGAGCCTTCAGATTGCCATAAAAGAAGGCAAATCCTTACTGTTACCATGGCAGTTTCTGGAGTCCTGGAACAGGGTGAGAATTTGGAATTAGCTTGCAGAGGTAACATCTGTGCACCTGCACATGCAGGTGTTGTGGTGGAGGTGGGCAGATAAAGGGACTGAAAAGAAAGTGGTGACTATAACTCACTCAGGGTCATGGGGAAAGTCAGCAGCAGAGCTCTCCCCACCCCTTATGGGAGACTTCTCCACTTTCCTGGGGGCTTCTAAAGCTGTTTTATCCCAGCAGCACTCCCATTACTTTACTAGACAAATGACCTCATGTTGAGAGAGGAAAAAGGCAAGTTCCTGTCAATTACAAGATCGCTGATGATGGACATGGTTATCATCTGCAGTTAAAGCAATGTCATGCAGGGAACATTTTTCACTGGCCCATCTGCAGTGATAAGAACCCCAGCAGAAGGCTTTAATCTCTGCAGCTGATGAGTAGCTGCCTGATACATTGTGAATTATTAAGCTTTGAACATTCTGCTGCAACATGAGATGAAAGCTGGGGTGTGCACAGGTGGGACCCACATTGTGTGTGGTATGTCCCCTGCACCCGTTCAGCCCAGTCTGGCCTCCTCTTTACACACAGAGTTCACGTCACCTGATGTTTTAGTCATCCTTAATCTCTTTGATTAATGACAACTGCATGTGCTCTTTGGCAAGGGAAAACAGCCAAGAGATTGCTTGCAGGTGTGTTTCTAACTTACCAGGAGTCAATCTTGTATCAAGGAAGCAAGGAATGGTGAAAGTAAAAGGAGAAAATGGTAAAACCGGACCAGGAAAATAATTAGTATTTTGAGATCTCATTCTCAAGTCTCAAGTGCAATGGAGTCTCAAGTGCAATGAACTCGCCCACCTCGGGCTTTGAAACTGGAACTTGGAACTGGAACTTAATTTGTGTTGTCAGAGTAGTTGCAGATACCAGAAATTGTACTTTAACAAGTCTGACTTCATTTCCTCTCATTTTTAAACCCCATTTTCACTGGCAGGCACATAGCAGTGGCCAATGTAATGCTCATAATGCCCAAATTATTTTTCTTTCCCATCCAGGTGTGAACCTGACTCACACCTGAAGCAGGGTCTGGAGCAAGTGGCTGCCACTGAGCCACCTCTTTGGGCCAAGCCCACAGGGAAAGTGATATTGCTGACTTAGATCGGGGAAAAAGAAATACTTAAAAAGTCACATGGGTTTTTCATTACTGCAAATTATTGGGGTTTGGATGAGCTTCCCTCCAGCAAAATAGAATAATTTATTGCTCTGCAGGCATTTTAGGAATTTGTTTTTCAATCTTTTTTTTTTTTTTTTTCCAGAAACGTAATGATTTCTTGGGTTTGATTATTGTATGCATGATGAGTAGGAACATGTATAAATAGTTGAACATTACTATTATTACTGAGCACTATGAACTGTAATACACCTCTCCTCTCTATGTCACTGCTAAATTCAGTCCAGCAGGATGAAACAGCAGCAGGTGTTGGGAAGCCCATTATCAATTTCCCTAATGCTTCCATGCTGCAATCACTCATGTCTCCTCATCAGCCAGATATTAATGTGACATCTGTTGTACCTAATTCCCACTCCTATCCAGATTCCCTGCATGCGAACAATGCATCCTGCTTACAGTGTTAGTGTCACAGAGAATGTGCCATTTCTGTGAGCATAATGGCATTATTTATTAGAAGGAAAAACTTTAAAGGTTAAGGATAACACTTTTACAGGCTTCCAGCAGTATTTCAAACATTTGAGGCCATTTTAATAGAACCATTGAAACACAGAATCCCAGAATGGTTTAGGTTGGAAAGGACCTTAAAGATCATCTTGTTCCACCCCCTGCCATGGGCAGGGACTCCTTCCACTGTCCCAGGTTGCTCCAAGCGCCATCCAACCTGGCCTTGGACACTTCCATGGACAGGACAGCCACAGCTTCTCTGGGCAACCTGCTTGTCTAAATGTGTTTTTCTAAATGTGTTTATCCTCTCCCCCATGTATTTATCTAAATAATTGCCAAAAATGCTCAGTGAGATACCCTTCTGCAGCTATAATGGTGGGCTTTGATGAGTCTCTAAATCAGCATCAAGCAGATGGAATTACAGTTATGTCTTATCAACAAATTAGTTTGCAATATCTGATTATAAGAAAAAACATTATGCATGGTCACTAGGAGACCAGCCATTCCACTTCAGCTGATTTTCCTCATTATCTCTTATAATTAATATGATAGGTGCTGGTAGAATACTTCATCACCAGCCTTTCCAGATGAGGTTCTGTCTGGACTGAAATAGTGTCACATAAATTCATGCACCATCTTCTTTGCATAAATATGCAAGGACTCTCGAGCCAGGTCAGCAGCAATGGCAGAGCAAAAAAGAGAGATGTTTTTCCAACCTTCATATTTTATCTTCTTATTCTTACCTGCTTTCTTATCTCACTGAAAATGAGTGTGGGGAGGGCATCAAGTTTTCTGGTAAAGTGTGATGTTATTTCACACAACCATGTTTTGTCTGGGTTGTAGTACACTGGAAACCTTCTGTACAGGGAGTTACGGAATCCAGCACAGGACAGGCCTTTCACCACAGTTTTCTTTCAGTGTTGTTTATTTTAAAATGACTAAAAAACCCTCTGCCTGGACCAATATCAAAACTGAAAAGAAATTTTAAAAAAGAGCATTGTAAGGTTTGGGGTTTTTTTTCATATGTTTGCATGGTATATATAAAATGCTAGGATGATATGTTAAATACATACATTGTTTCCATCTAACATTAAAATATTTTTATGCAATATTTAAAAACTACTGAAGTTGTGATTTTTTCCCCCTCATTTTATAACTGTCATTTCAGGTGATGCATTTCTGCAGAGTAGGTTTTTTTGTTTCAAGTTATCTACATTTTCAATACAAATTGCTCCATCAAACTGAACTGAAGACTCTATTAAATATACCTGTTTCTTCAGAAGAGTGCACAGAAAAGAAAAAAATGGGTAAACTATTTTAAAGCTCCTGTAGCGAGTTCAGTTTGTTAAGTGGGTGGAAACACCAATTTAGTGTAGTGGTTTCAGGTTAAATTGGTCATTACTCCCCCCTCCCCCCCCCAATCTGCCCCTGTCCTTTCTGTGAGATAAGCATTAGGAGGAAAGCAAAGCAGGCATGAAACTTGAAGAATATTAAGAAGTTTATTAACACCCAGATGTAAGAAAACAACAACAGAACAAACTTTCAGAACTCTTTCTCTCCCCCACTTTTCCCCTCCCCCAATCAGTGTCACAGTTCTAGGAAAGGGGAAAAAGGGTTTTCCCTCCTGCTTTGCGTGGTTTTACAAACTGCCACCATTTGCACGTTTGCTTAAATTAAACAATCTCTGCTAAGGTGTAACACGTCTCTTTTCCATGAGCCCTCTCACAGCTCGTTCAACTCTAAGACACAGGCCCTCACATGGGGTTATTACTCATTTAAGGATGAATCATTTTCCTCTTCAGCTTGAACATAAGGCTTTTCTTTGCCACCAGGTTTTAAAAGCCTCTCCCTGCTTATATATCTATATCCTGGCATCGGTACTCTTCAACCTTTTTACAAGCCACTCGAAAAAAATGTCCATCCCCCCACGTACTTTAACGTGGATTAAAGAGACAAACAGTTTGCAATATTACAGTTCATACCACAGTAAGCCAAGGAGATTTTTAAGCTGCGCGTGAGACCACATGGCACCGCCCCTGTAGCTTCGTCCCACGTGATCTCGCTTTCTCTCTCTCTCTCTGGCTCTGAAAGCCGCCATGTTGTAGGGTGTTCATTCAGGATCCATGGTGGAGAGAGTCCCCCCCTCCCTCTGCGCTGCCGGGTGCACAATGTGGAAAAGGGGTGTCTTCCTCTGTTCAGTGCGGAGTATGCTGGCTGCACTGGAGGCACTGCCGGCCCCCACTGTCTCAGGATACCGCGTTGGACGGCCTCAGCTGTGTGGCTGGCCATGGCTACCTGCGGCTAAGGAATAGTTCCCCTCCCAGCAATCCAGAGTCCGTGCTGCAGCATTGGGAAGGGAGGGGCAGGGGTGCCCATCCCCAGCCCCACGGGCCAGGCAACAGTGGCCCATTCCTCCCTCTCTCCTGTCCCTGCCCTGAGATGGAATGGCAAACTGCCCTAAAATCCTGCCTCTCCACAGGGTTTAAATATGAAAAATTTAGGAAGTGTGATTGGTCTAAAAGGCTGTCTGTCAATTTATGACCAACCCACTACAGCTCCCTTATTTAAAAACCGTTGTGTTTTATTTGCAAATAAATTTATTTACAAATACTTCTTTACAAAACTGGTGGGTTTTCAGCCAGATCAAAGATGATAAGCAGTATGTCACTTACCACACTGTGAAATATATAATAATAATACAGGGTGTGGGAAATGGTTGTCTCCTTGAGGCCATGAGTATGTAATCAATTAAATTCTTCATTTTCTTCAGCGAGACAAAGGTTTCCACCGTGGTAATTTATCTATTTGCATCACTTTTCCTCCAGGCAATAATCAGTAATCAGAAGTTCATTAAAGGTTTAATGGCTGATTAAGAACAAGCAAGAGGCTTCATACATTTATTTTGATTTAAATATCAAGTAATGGAGTGATTTATTAGATCATCCCAGACCTTAACCAGCTGACCAATCTCCAGGTGGTAACCTCTCATTTCTACTTCTACCTTTAATTTCAGCTTATGTCTTGTACCTGAAACAATGTTAAGCCAGAAATGGGCTGATCTAAAGCTTCTTGAAACAGCTAGAAAGGAGTTTATAACAGCTGTTCTTTCACAGGGGAAAGAGCAGCTCTAGGTACTGGAGACTTTCTCGTACTTTGCTGTTAGAACAACATTTAGCACATGCTCTTCATCAGGGAAAATGATTTAAGGTGAGTCTCGTCGTGGTTGTGTGTAAATGACTTGCAGAATGGTGTTTGTATTCATGAAATGCTGTAATTAGGCAAAGTTCTGCACACCAGACACAGCTCCCCTTGGACTGGGAGGAAGTAATGGGAGAAAATGAATGATGGAGCAGCAAGAGCTGAGGCCCATAGCTCTGCAAGTCTTTCAAGCTAGGCAGCTCTGCAGTGGGTCAGTGTGGAAATAGGAATTAGTGTTAGCAATAGTGCCCTGGGTGTGTTGTTTGCAGTCTTCATGATCTACATTCACTGTGTTTATTTAGATTTTCATTTTAAAAAACCCAGACAAACTGGGAAGGGTTTAATCCCTCATGACTAAACATCCTTAAGTGCCTTTCAGTCACTGAGCCTTGTTGGATCGTGGCCTTTCTTTGCTCTAGGTTGCTTCAGCTGCAGGCTCTGTGTTCATTGAAGGGCTTGTCTTTTTGAGCCCACATTTAATGCTGGCTCTTGTTTGCACAGCGAGGTGGTTTTAACTCAGACATGTGAAGGGCAGAAGACAAATGCTTCCACAAATTGATTTCCTGTATTAATTAGACTGTATTCCAGCACCTCAGAGATGACCATGGTGGAAGGGGATTCCAAAGCAGAAAATGAAAGATGGGAGAGGGAGGGATTTCATGACTCTCTAAGTGATTTGTAGGTAGGCCCAGCTTAACTTAAGTGAATTAGTTAAGTCCTCAGTCACTGATTTGCCGGAAGCTGGAGGCTTCTGAATGAATGTCGTGTTGCATGATGTCTCCTTGTTCGCTCTTTTCATGTGATATAGAGCAGGAGCACACATGGGGTTGCTTCCTAAACCCTCTTTGTCTTGTAGACAAAGCTTGTAGCTTCCTAAACCCTCTTGTCTTTTTCTTGTATAAGAACAACTGTAATTTCAACCTGGTTGACAACTATCCAGAAATTCATTAAGAATGTGCATCATTTAAGTGGAATAAACAGGCACTTACAGCCAACTTTGAACTGGCTTGCTGAGCCAGCAACATCACCCCAACACTTTGGAATGGGAAGGTCAGAAACCATTCATCTGGAGGCCTCAGCTGAGTGAGCAGGTTCACCAGGGGCAAAGAATTTAAAGGAAGATGGGGAACAATTTCAGAGAGTCTGTGGCTGCACAAAAAGTAGGGATTGTTTAATCGACAAAACAACAGCCTGGGGGAGGCAGGAAAGCATTCAAGTATTCAGAAGACTGCTAAAAAGGGGGAGGTAGTTGATTGTCCTTTGTGCCTCATGGGTATGATAGGAAACAGTCAGTTTAACATAGCAAGGGAAGTTTCAGGTGGTGAGACTGGAACAAGGGGGGCTGTTACGGAGCAGACTGGGCACTGAGCAGAATCTGCGGGTTCCAAGGGTTCAAAGGAGAACAGGCAAACACCTGTGCTTCTTCCTTACTTAAGGCACTGAGCAGCTTCTCAATGCTGTGTTTTCTGCTCACACAGGGATGACATAGACATTATTGCTTTGTTGAATGCAAAGAATGGTTAAATTTGTGAATCTGCTGACTCTGGTATTGTGCCCTTATGTTCTGCCCTTTGTGCCTGTGGTCATTCAGAGACAGCCTGAGGAAGGACTTGACCCCAGCCTCAGCTCTGCATTCCCACACCTGTTTGGAGGGGTCTGTGGGTTCCCAGGAGAGGGCAGGGAGTGGGGAAAAACACCATAATTCCTTGAAGGGAGACAAGTGGAAACAGCTGTCAGAGGGCTCTTACTGACCAAGCCCATGGGCATTGGGAGAGGCCAGCATTGCTGCCCTGCTCCTCGGGGAACAGGGAGCCAGAAGGGATGGTGTTGGAAGAGTCAAGTACAGAGCAAGGTGGTAATTTACAGTTCATGTTTTGTTCTGAGGCTCTCATTTCTCATTCTGATCAGCTCTGTGGTAATGAGAATAAGAGGAGGTAAAACACAATTGCTGCTATGAAATGGCAAAACTTTATGAAGTCAGAATGAATGGCAGAATTTTTATGTCTGCACTTCAGTTTTATAGCTGAAACATTGTCGTGCTTGGAAGACACAGCAATTTGTCTTTCTGTTGTCTATATCAGACTTCACTGCAGCATTTTCCCCTCCCTGTTAACCAGAACAGACTTGAGGAAGGAGAAGGAAACTGTGCAAAGGTTCATTGATGTTCTCAGGTTTTGGAGTAGAATAGAAGATAAATAAATATCAACTATTATTATCTTTTGCCTCTTTCCCTCCACGCTGCTGCTGCAAGAAACCTCTTGCAGATGAAAGAGTAATCTCAAGTCCTTTTTCTCTGGAAATAAAAGAAATCAAAGCCTTGTTTGCAAGAATCACATGAAGGCACTACTTTGTTAAGGTATTGGCTGCGTCAACATGTGGAGCAGGACTGCTTTAGTTGGGGCACAGCAGTTCTGGTTTATCTTGAACAAACAACCTTCCACACGGTGCTGGTGCGTATTTTCTATGAAGGGTGATTTCTAGGAAAGGACAAGAGGACTGGGTAAAAATTTCCATGTGCGTATCTCTGGAACAGAGGTTTTCCTGCTCTTAAACAGAGTGGAGGTCAGTGGGCCTGCTGGACAAGGAATGAAAGGAGTCCTATGGTGGGGTAAGTCCTAGGTTCCTTTCCAGCTTATGGTGACTGAAAAACTTCCCCCAGAATGCTCTGTTTCTGTTATGTTAATGTACCTCAGCTCTGCTCCCCTGGTTGGCTCTGTTGGCCACTACAACCCTGGTTACCTGATACGCCCTGGGAGTTTCCTGATTGGTTCCCTTACCCGGGACCCGCCATTGTTCTCCCTTGGATTTTCTCTGGAACTTTGCACGAGCGTGGACGCATGAAACCTCTCCTGTAGGACCCCCATGCGGAGACTCTTCCTGCTCATTCATGGTCGGACAGTTTTAGCAGCTATCTGGTATGTACATGTGTATGCAAGCGTGCTGCCTGCACTGAGAGGCTCCCTTGAAGACGCTTTTTGGGAAGGTTGCGGCATGCTACAATCTAATAGCACCGCGACAAAACAGTACCAGGGAGAAAATATCTCTTGGAGTCAAAGGATTGGACATCCCATGGGAATGAGCATGTGCTTAAGAGGATTTTTAAGGTGCTTTTACAGAGAATGCCCAAAGGGAAACAATGATGACTTTGTCATGAATCCCCCTATGGGTTTATGTTGACAGAAATCCAAACTCAAGCTGCCCTTTGGACAGCAGAAGGAGGTCTGGTGAGAAAATCCTGAAGAAGTGGGTTTTGGGGAAGCTGTGAGAAGCCATGCTTGGAGTGAGAGCAGTTTTTTGAGTTGGTAGGAGCTGAGCAGGACCTAATGAATGGAGACACTTTTCAGGGATGCAGAGTGGAAATTTTTCATTTGGTTGAGGGAGTTGAGGAGGTGTTTGCAGCCTGAGCAGCTTTAGCAGCTGGCTGTTGGGATGAGACAGACTGGCACTGCAGGGACAGACAGCCTTTTCCATTCAGCACAGACCACCTCACTCTGGGTGTACCTTACAGGGCTGCTGTTGTTGCTGCAGGGTTGTTTTTGCTCCTGTTTTTCCCTTGCAGGAATGTTTACCCATATGCTGCTGTAGGTCTTTCCTTAATTAATTTTATAAACAATTTGCAGACTAGGGGCACTTAGCCCCAGATTTACATGTGCACAGGTCCCTTGGCCCTGCTGTTGTGAAGCTGCATTGTATTGTATAAACCGCCTGTGTGAGAGTAATGCTGCAGTTCAGGGCAAAAAATGAGCTCCTAGGTCTCAGGAAAATGGCACTCCAATGCACTCCTCAGATTTTTCAGGTTTCTGCCTGTCTCCTTCCCAAAAGTAGACCCTACATTTGTAAGGAGCAATGAAACTTCCAGCTGAAAACCTGCTGCTTAGAGGCAGTTGTTTCAGAGTGGCTTGGAGATCTGTCCCAGGAGATCATACAGGAGCAGCTACCCTGCACACCTCTGAGTGATGGCTGGTGGAAACTAAAGCTGATAGAAAGCTGTGCTAAGTGTGCCCAAAATTTTATCATTTGTGCCCATGACTAAAAGAATTGCTCAGCTCTAAACAAACCACACCTGAGGAGTCAATTAATTAACTGTGCCACCAGTGGCTTGGAAGGGAAGGGTGACAGGAGAAGCTCACACGGGTAGGTAGCACAGTATTGCTTGGTGCTGGCCCCTCTGGGAAAGAGCGCACTTGTCATCTGACTCTGGAGAGAGCTCCCAATTCACCAGAACAGCCCAGGAGGGACTGAGACATTAGGCTTCCTCTCAGGAAAAAACTGATTTACATTATGAGGCAAATATTTATGCATCCTTGGTAGGTTCTGGCATGAACAGCACTGACTTGGGGGATCAGAATGGGAAAATTGCTTTTCTTTCCTAGAACCTGATTTTTCACTGGAGTGCTCAGAAATCCCTGTGACTGAACTCTGTCATGCCCCATCGTTGATACGGCCATGTGAGAATGCTCCAATGCCTCCTGAGGGTCTTGTTCCCTCGAGTGCCACCGCAGTTCAGTGAAGTTTACACTAGTCTCCAAATGAACAGAAAGTGACATCAAATGTGCTGCAACAGCAGCATGAAGGTGAGCGTGACAGATGGAGCAAGGAAAATAGGAAGTAAAGATTTAAGGAGGAAGGAAACTAGAATGAAGGAAAAAGGAAGAACAATTCACAAAGCAAGACATTAATGAAGAAGTCTAGGAGCAGCAGCATGCGAGGCAAGGTGAGTTTGTCTAAGAACCAGGCCTGGAAATTGGATCGGGTTTGGGGTTTACAGGAAGGGGCTGGTCTAACTATTGTAGCGGGCTTCTCTTCCTCCATTTCACCTGAAGAGCTGACTGGCATACTGTATTCCCAACTCTTGTTAATTAATTTGCCTACTTGGATGTGTTTTCAGGAACTGATAAGCAGAGATTCTATACTTTAACGGTGGAAGAGGATTTAACATTCAGTAATCATTGAAATGTCCAAATGCTTAATTTCAGCTCTGACAACTTACCAAAAAAAAAAAGTTTAGCAATTTCCAGCTCAACATTTCATAACGAAAGACTGGAGAAAATAAACACAGTAGAGTGTACTTCTGTTCTGTGGGGAATGTTTACATATTTGACCCTTGTTGCAAGAGCCAGTGCTGAGATATTTTGTGATCCATAGCATCTCCATGGTTCCTTGAAGAGGAGTAATTCTGGTGCTTCAGGCTCAGATTTTCTCTCAGAAAAAGATTTCTGGTTCAGCTAAACTTTCACCTGTGCCTAAAAGTCATCCTTTTGGATTTAATGCAGGCAGCTGTACCCCAGTGCTCCTGGTTCATATGCAGCTTTCTCTGCGGTTCCATAATGAACAGGAGAAAGCTGACCTAGTTGTGTTTTGGAGATGTTTGAGGGATATACACTTGTCCTGAAAAAAAAATCATACAGTTTTCTGATTTATTTTTCAAAAAAATAAAAAAAAACAATGAAGCAAAGCTTTATTATTTGTTTCCTATTACGTTTGATGATGTTAAAATAATTTTTTCTAGACACAGATAATTGCCATACTTTTTTCCTGAGTGGAGCCTGTGTCTTTTGTACTCCATATATTCTCAGTGGGGCTGTTTTCCTTTAATCTCGCACATGCCATAAGCCAAATCAGCTCTAATGTTGATATCACTTGGAAAGGCTGATTCTAGAGGGCTTAGCAGGCACAGGAGAATTTAAGGGAGCTAATTCCTTGCCTGAGCTCTTTTTTATCACTCTGCAAGCGCTGTTCCCAGCACAGCCATCCTCAGGGGGATGCAGGAGGAGGAAATCTCTTTCATCCATAGACCTGTGTCGCCCTGGTTTTCACAGTGTTCTATGTTTTTACTTTTGTAGTAGAAGTTCTCATGCATTTTCTATAAACATAGCTCTTGTTTTCTAACCGGCTTAGATTGTTTTCTGAACTTCTGGATTGTTGTTCATTCCTTTCTCCAAGGCGGAGAAAGATGATAGAGTGTGTTCCTATCCTGTAAAATTGCAGAGGTGTTACCTCATCTACCAATGTATGGTTGTTTTAAAAGAGGTATAAAAAGCAGAAAATAAAGGTGGGCAGGGTCCTTTTCGCTCTGCTCGGTGGTCCTGACCTGCTGCTAACCTGCTGTTTGAATCTGCGTGTTCGTGTCCGACACTGCGACAGACCTGCTCTCCATGACACTGCTGTGTATTTAGCTGAGAAGGACAGAAGAACACCCCTCAGGTTAAGCTACCCCCCCCCCCGCCAATTTTCCAATGAATTCTAGCTCCAGTGTGAATGCAGCTCTTTCCAGAGCAGCACAGCTGCCAGGGATTTGGAAGAAGATGTCCTGTCATCAAACAGGTTAATGACATTTAGTTTCCTGCCTGGACTGCACAGAAAATCATCCAGATAAGCCTTACTTGGGTTTGTTTTCAGCATTTAAGGGCTATGAGACATGGAGGAGAATGATGTACAGCTGTTCCCATCTGGGAGGTCCTTCTGTTGAGTTTCACTTTCAGATCCTGGATAGTTTAGGGAATCATCAGGGTAGCTTCTAAAACTAGAAGCAAAGAAAGAGGCAGGCAGGCTTTTACCTCCCCTTACTGCTTCAGCATGACAGAGAGAAGGAAGGAAAGGACAAAGCCTGAACTGCCTTCAGGCAGTGATAGACAGGGCTTAACTGTTTTGTTTGGTTACAGCACTGAATACCCATTTCCCCACGGGTGTGAGCTCTTTGAGATAAGGTTAACTCTCACAAGGACAGGAACTGGTCTTTTCTAGGCGGGTACACGTTATCAATAGAAAGTCATTAAAAAGAAGACGGCTTTGTCCTGGTGCTTGCTGTTCCAACAGCAGCACAGGCCCATGAGTCACAAACCACCACAGTACCAAAAACCCCACAAGCAGCTCTGACCAAGTGCAGCCTGTGCCCTTTGGGGTCCCTTCCAGCCTGTTTGGCTCCAAGGCTGCTGCTGAGGTCTTATTAACTTAGTACTGGGAAAATATTATTAACAGGGTGGGTATTTTTTGAGGCCCTGGGCAGAGCCAAGAGCAGCCAAAAGGGCAGTGATCTCCAGGGAAAAGTGGGCTGAAACTAAATCTACTCCATACTCCTGGGCAGTCTTCTCCTTTCCAAGTGGGATAGAAGGGCAGAGTGAGGGTGAAGAGCACAAAAAATTCTTGATGATTATGAAGACTTTGTTAAGCATAACAGAGAATATTTGGACAAAGCAGGGTTTTGTCTGCTGAAAGATGAAGAGAAACTGAAAGAACATCTGCAGCAGGTACAGATTTGCTAAACTCATATCTTTTTGTTTGTGTCAGTGACATCTCTTTTCATATAAGAACAGGCAAAGATGAAAAAGGTGTCAGGGACTAGATCAAGAAGTGCAGTGATAATGATAAAATGCATTAATAGAAAATTACTAAAACATGCAAAGCTCAGACAGATTCATCTGTTGGGGCTGAATCTCTGTAGAGAAACACTATTGAATCGTTTAACCCTAATGGGCCAAGGTCACTAATAAAAAGTCTTGAGAGTCAAATCCACTGCTTTTGGGGGTTTGTGAAGGTGAAGGGGAAGGTGAAAATCCTTAAATGAGGAAGAAAGAAAAATCATGCTAATTTTCTGGGGCAGAAGGGTTTTCTGACAGAGAGGGATGCTTTGCCAGTGTAATATCTAGGCCAGCAGCATTTCTGAGAGTATTTCTGATGCCTTCACTCTCCAGTGTCTTGGAGAGGAAAAGCTGGAAGCCATACAACCCTCGCATTCTGACTGAGACTGCACTGACCTCTGCAGATGTTAACCCAGTACCTGATCTCTCTGCTCTTTCTCAGAAATGCAAATATCTCACTTTGCTCTGGAGACATTACATTAAGTACCAGAAATCTGTTTTAAAATCAGAACACAGGGGACAAAGGAGAAAGGGAATTTAGAGAGAGTTTCAGGTTTGAGTGTGAAGGAAAACAAAGGCTCCTGGCTGTAGCTTTCTGCAGCAAACTCCTGCAGGCATTCAATTGCTGCTGCCCCCTTCCTGCCCACACACCGAGAGGTGGATGTGGACACCCTCCCAGAGAAGTGTTTTTGTGTTTATTGAAGGGTGAAGCAGTAACACAAATATAACAGAGGATGGCTGTTTTCTGTCAGAGAAAAATGTCGAAGGCTTGCCCAGAAACAAAGCTGCCTTGAGAGGTGGCCGTTGTTACCTGGAGCAGCAGTTGGGAAGGATCCTTCATCAGGAAACAAAACCATCCTGTCATGATGTCAGCTGAGGCAAAGGATTGCTAAACTCAGGTTATTGAGTGCCAGCTTCTTCATCTGCAGAAACTGAATCTGCCTTTCTAACTGCTCTCAGTCAGGGCTGGTGGCAGTAATAGTTCCTAGTGCCCATTCTGTGCCATTGCACTCTAAATATCTAATTCTGCAAGTGTTTAGGAATGTAAAAGTGATTAAGAAGATGAATGGAGCAGCACACTCCCTGTGACTAATTCTCATTTAAATGTGCGATATTGTGGCTAATAAGAATGCTGTGAAACTAGATCTAATTCTCTTATGAATGCACTGTTTTCCTGTAAATACAGATATTTTGGGGAGGGTGATTGCCTCTCTGGGGGGCCTGTGAATAAAGTGACTGTTCCATTATTGCAGCACTTGGCAAAGGAGAACAGAAGATCATATGCACCAAGAAGGGGAAAAACAACTGAATGGATGTGTCAGAAGCATTACTTAGTGAGCAACTAGAATGATTGGCACAGAGTAGCAGACTGTCACGTTGAATTACAAAAGGACTGTTAGAAACAACCTGAACAAAACCAGAAAAATATCTCCATTTTGAATAGTTTTTCTTTAATGTGACTATTTGCAATAAATATTGTATTCAAAACCCAGTATAACTGAAAATTTAAAAATGAAAGTGCCCATCTGCAGTGTTCAGATTATTGCAGTGTGATTCAATTCGGAAATCACAGGAAGCTGTACAGAACATCTGTTGTCAGACAGGACTGTCAGGCAGGACCATCAAGGTTCTGAAGAAAAGAAAAAATTATTAGGTTGTGGCCAGAATTCATGCAAAGCCAAAATGAACTTTTGTTGCGTGCAGAATAGTTGTTCTGGTTTTAATTTTCTTGCAAGAACCGAATCTGATCGCAGCCCAATGCTGAGCTGTCTGTCAGCAGGGAAAAGACACTCTCACTGAGTGTTTTCCTTGGAAAAACCCTTCAGAAGATTTGTTTTTTCCTGTGAATGGAGTAATGGGAGAGTTGAGATAGAGCTGTGCTGATGGCATTCCCCTGGCAGGACCAGAGCATCACTGGTTCCTGTACAAAATTCAAATGACAGAGCAATGGTCCAACACTTACCAGAAGCACCTCGATGAGCCTGCAATGGCTTTTGCATGCAAGAGCTTGGAAATAAAGACATTTCCTTGGTGGATTTCACAGCTTACTGGCAAAATGTGCAACTAAATATTGGTTTATATGTAATTGTGTGCTACTAAATGCTTCCTTGATGGCGTTGTGCTGTCAGCTTTACTTAGCAGAAATTTACTTGTAAGAGCTCTCTGTGTACAATTACTTGTGCCAGCCTGGACCTCTTTATTCCAAAAATCTGTTCAAAAAAAAGGGGGGGAAAAAGGAGCAGTCTCCCTCTGAAGAATCAATGCATACAATGGCCAGAGGTGATTTTACTGTTCTTTACCAGAGGAATATAAGGAAGCCCCACTATATAATAAAAAAATATTTTAATTTTTGAAGTAATTGAAGGTAAAGGTGCCCAATTACACGTGGTGGCAAGCAGGCACTAGGATGTGCACATGGCAAATATTTCTCTATCCCAGCATGACATTACATTTTAAAATAACCTCAAGTAGTAAAAAGCACCCGAAATACTTCAGCCCTGATCCACAGAGACAGCTGCAAGCAATATTTTGTGTTTGAGAAAATGTTTATTTATTGCCTGGACAGAAATATTGCCAGGGCCAGACTCTGCATGTGCTCATCCCTCAGAGGAGTACATCCCACTTAGACCTCCTGAAATTCTTCAGGATGGAAGTCAAGCATGTCCCACCACAGGAGGCTCTTCTGTCCTGGTGTGTGAGGTTTCCAATGTGCAAGATCTGAGCAAAAGAGGTTGTCCCATGTGGACAATATCAAATGAGTGATAATAGAACATTCACTGTTCTTGGAAGGAAGAAACAATAGATAAGTACATTTCCATTTAATATAAGTAATAGGGAGTTCTATTACATTATAAATAAATTTTTAAAAGTGGTTCACACAACCTTGCTACTTCTGTGCACTAGTGTCTACAAAAAAGAGTAAATGAAAATTAGGCTGTATCGATTGCAAAATAGTGTGCTGACATATCCATACATACAGGAGGTAAAGTTTTAGTAAGAGCTGCCTAAGGAATGCAGTCATTTCACATGGATTTTAAGAACTATATGCACATTAAGATAAAACCCCAGTGTAATAAAATTATTAGTTTATTACTATAATTATGCAGAATTTATAACTTATAATAATGTTATAGACAAGTATTTGTAGTTAACTATAATACAGTCCTTTTTTAATATACACACTTATTTTAAGGAATATATTTTAGTACTATACACTTCGTGAAACCTTCAGTTTCCCACAAATTGAGCAGGACTCTGTGTCCTTTCACAGTTCTGTGCCTGCCAGATGTTTGAGCTCTCTGTGCCTTTCTCCTCACACCCTGCTCAGGGATCTGTTGAAAAGAGGAGGCTTAAGAGGAACTTTCTTTTAAGTCCTGTAGGGTTCCAGCTGTTGGAAAAGGTACATCCCAAACCACTGCCTCATCTCGCAGAGGAACAAGGGAGACACTTCCATGGCAGGGGATATTAATTGTGCTCCTTTGGTTGAAAACATAAAGATACGTTTTGAGAAAAAAATTGGACCTTTGATTATCTTTTTTTTTTTTCATTGTTTTCCTTTAAGGTATCTTTGATAACATTTATGTTGTAGAATTTGGTAGCACATCCTTGTCTTAGCACTTATGTATTTGCTAATACATCTTTATATGTTTGAAATATAACAAGTGACAGGTTGGTGACTGCTCCATGCAATTGTTTTTCCAGATCCTGCTCTTCAGCAAACAAACAGCAGGAAGTCGTGTTTGGGTTCCTGAGCTGAGCAACCATTTGCAATGAAATTTTACATGGAAATGCCTCTAAAATACAGCATACAAGCTTTAAAAAAAACCAAAACCAACCAACCAAACAAAAACCAAAGAAACCCCACCCAACCCTCAACAATTTTCCCCTTTTAAATTGACAAAAAAGATACTTTACAGAATGATAAAATCAAGGGTATGGAAAGGTCTATGAGAGGACCTCCAGCCCGAGATGTCTCTCTGTCTCTCAGACAAGCCTCAACCAGAGTAAGTTGCTTGAAGATGCCTCCGGTTGAGTTTTGGGTGTCCCTGAGGGTGTAGATCCCACAACCTCTCTCTGAGCATCTGTCCCCATGTGTGACTGCTCCCACTATAATTAATTTGTTTCCACATCTACAGATGCCAGTTCCTGTGCTCCCACGTGCTCCTTTTGACTCTGTTCCTCAGAGCAGGGAGTGTTGTGAAGGCTGAAGATAAAAGATAGCAGGTCTTTTGTGTTTTATCCAGTGCCAAAAAAATTGTCTGATATCTTGTTCTCAGATAAAAATACCTGACTAAATGGTTTCTGCTTTGCTTTCTGTTGGTGGATAGCTTTTCTCTGGAAGTAAATGGATTAATTATAGTACAGTAAATATTATATGCATAAGAAAACAGTGCATGTGAAGCCAAGTAGACTGATGTCCAGTTATTGTAACCCATAATAATGCAAGCCAAAAATATAATATAGTGCTGTGTGCCTGTTTGAGCATATTCACTATAAAATAAAATACTACATAGTTCACCAGTCCTCTGATTAAATTCCTTTAAATAAGTCTGTAATATTCCTTGTAATGCCATCTGAAATTATCCAGAGAAAATAAAATCAATAACTCAACCCAGTTAAATGTCCCTCTCTAATCTTGTCTGGATACACTGACTGAGTTATTGCCATTGCGTAGCTGAGCTGTATTTAAGTCCTGGCAATTAACATTTATTCAGAGAGATGGAGAAAGTGCCAGGATTTGGTTTGCATTACATATTGTCCCAGTTGATGACATATTGTCCCTGAAACTGGTTTCAGTATTTCTGAAAGAAAGGGCAAAATGCCCCACCATTTCTAGGAGAACAGAGGCACTTTTGAAGAGGATTCTAAGCTTTTTTTAAAAATGGAAAATAATACTTTCATTTATGAGTTTATGCGTTATACTATCTTGATTTGGTTTTAAGGGAAAACCTGAAGCATACTGACAATAATTTTTTTAACTTTATTTTTATTGGTCTAGCCCAAAAAGATGGCAGCAGAATATAGGAAACGTCTGTTTAGCTTTACTAAGACATGTACCTGTGATCCAATGAGTAATGTCAACATTAAGTAATGAAAGTTTCAAGCCTTGACTGGCTATTGAAAAAGTCCTAAAATTCCTAATGAATTCTCAAAATACTTTGCACCATGTGGAGAAGGATCAAGATCTGTTAAAAGTAGGATCAACAGATAAGCTGTGTTGTAAATAAACTTTTACAGGAAGAATGTTCAGGTTATTAATGAACTCTGGCCTCAGAGAGGGCCCTAGTAAGAACCTGCTTCTAGGACTAAAGCCAGATGCACTCAAAATGAAATCAAGGATTTTGGGATGTCCACACAAACCTGTGGTGAGAAAGCAAGCAAAGGATTAAATGGCTTTTTCGTGTCAGGTTTCAAACACCCGGATGAAGGAAAATAAGTGTAACTGAGTGGTTCAAGTTCCAAGAGCTTCCCCAACAAAGCAGGCCAGGATAACTTTAAATAAAAGTGCTCTTCCTGCAGTCTTTTATTCTCACCACCATTTCATTACAGGCTCACCACTGTGGTGTCTGTAGTCACTATCGGAATGAGGAAGGGCTGAAGAATTTTGGGGTTTTCAAACACAGAAAGATGGCCTTGAGGAAGCAGGAGACATGACAGATCTTTCTCTTGGATCACCTAGGGAGATACATTCTGTCAAGGAGAATAGGAATGAGGAAACTCCTGCCTTGCATTCAGCTCTGTAATTTTGGTATTTGGGTTAACAGGCTTCAGCCAATGTTTGGGTGTATCTACACCTCTGCCAAGTGGTAATCAGAGTAAAACCAGCTTTTCACTGCTTACTCTGCCTGCTGTTTGATCTCCCACCTGGACAAAATGTCCTCTTCAGGCACAGATGTAAATACATGGGACAACCCTGTGCTGACTGAGAGCAGCAGAAGGGAAATTACTGCCCTCTGGAAGAACTGGAAAAGTAACCAGAGCTGCTGCCTCTTTATTGCTCTGTTCTGGGGTCTGAGTAGTATTAAGTCACGCTTTGATAATTAAATTACCTAAGGTCATCTGTTTATGGTTCTTTATTAGCAGATAACGACAGTGGTGATGGTTTAAGATCCAGCTCTTTCACTGGTACCGAGAGGCTTCTCAGATACCAGAAAGGGTTGAGTGTGATGGAGGAAGCTCTTTGCATTTTCCCAAGGGTGGTGGTGAGGGAAATTCACACAGCACTGTTTCACCCAGAACAAGATCTAAACGGGAAAAAAATGTTGGTTTTAATTTTTCTCAATCAATTTTATGATAAGCCAAGTCAGTAAACTCTAAGGAGTTGTAAACCAGCAATTTCAGGAGCTCATTTGCCTTTGTGGGAGAGCTTAGAGCATCACCATTGGTAACTCTGTTCCTTGGATTTCTAAATGCAAGGTAGCATTTCCACACTGACAGCAGTCTTCACCAAAAGACTCCTGCCTATACTGATTTGTTGGTCAGGGTTAAAATATGAGAGTTATCTGCTTTTATTTCCCATTAGTGGACTCTACAATGTATCTGCAACCTTCCTTTTGGTACTGGACCTTGTAAATTTCTGTGCTACTTACATAGCTTATCAAAACCAGTAAATGACAAGAAATAAAATGCAATCTACTGCTGTTTTGCGCTACCAATATAAACTATTATAATGTTCAGGAGACTGTATTTTAACTCCCCAGTTATTGCATCATTTCGTATCAAATGATCAATTTCATATGTTCTGCCTATTCAAAGAGGCTTTCTAGCAGGTGCATTTATCACAAATCACATTTTTATATCATTAATCAGCAAATGAAAGCAATTGTCTTTAGTAAACCCAGTCAGCCTTGGAGAATGGAATCAGATAAAAATTAACAACTCTCAGCATAATTGTCCTCTGTCAGTCCTTCTTTCCTACACATAATTAATGTGGTCGAATCTTTAACAATGCTGAGGGCAACAAATATTTAACTCCATTTTCAGCAGATTTGCCTTTCCCCCCCTCTTTTAGATCTTCCCCAGTCTGGAGGCTTTCAGTTTTCCTGGCATCAAACATTAAATATTGATCTTTAGCTGTTTCTAATTCACATATATATTTAACCCACCATTATTACTTCCTTTTATCAATGGTTAAATGAGCGATCCTCTACAGCCTCCCAGGGTTTGTGTCCCTGATTGTGTCTCCTTTTCCTGGCATCCCTTCATCATTTTTGGGGACTAGCTGAAAATCAGAATGGTCTTTCTTCTGTGCTATTTGCAGGTTCAGTAATTTCTATCCCTGTTTCTAAGCTCAGCGCTCTTTCTCTCAGTTTATTTGAATTATTTCAGAAAAAAAATTCAAATGAGAAGCATGGGCACAGCTCTAAACCCCTGGATATTATGACAGCACATTTACTTAACTTAATTCCCTTTTGGCGCAAAGGATATCTTTCACTCTAAAATTCCTCCTAGGTGATTTGGTAACACCTGCTCTTTTGAACCCTTTAAAAAATAACATAGTTGTCTTGACTGCATTTGACCAACTGGAAATAAGTGAGGTCCTTTCTCCCAGATCAGTGATGTGAATGTCAATGGACCTGCTCACATCCTCTCTAAGCTACAGGTGTTCAATACTGAGCAGATAATCTCTGAATTTAGGGTGTCCCACACCAGCATCTCAGGATTTAAAGGAAAATCCACTGAAAATTCATAGTTTAGCTGAGTTCTGTCAGGCCATGCATGGCTGTGGGGGCAGAGGGCTTCCAAACACTTGGCTACATAACAGCGATTTTTTTTCAAGTGTTTAAATGTCTTTTCAGTCAACAGCATGGGTGTAAAAAGCCACAGCTGGCAACATCAGTGGGAGCATCATTCATTCCACGACAAAAGGAAAACATGTCCAAGGTGAAAGAACAATTTTTCACACATGCCACAGAAAACAATGAGCATGTCCCAAAGTGCCACAGCACCTTGGTCATTGGGGATGGGGGGGGGGGGTGTTGTGTGGGGGCGGGGGTGGAAATCTCTGCAGAAGGGAGCTGTTGGAATCAGCTTTCCTCTTGTCCTCATCTTGTGTTTCTCTACAGAGAGTCTAAGCCAACTGTTCTTTCTCTAGGAAGCAAAAGCAGAGAGCCCAGAGGTTTCTGTGATGGGGATGTATTTACACATCACTGGGATTTAGCCAGAAAAGAATGGTGGAGCTGCCTTCTGCTGATGTTCTGTGATGTTGCGTCAATGCCCCAAAAGAGAGAATAAGTGTGAGCAGCATTTACTTATGGTTTCTGTCCATTGCTCCAGGAGGAATTTACAGTCACTGGAAGAACCAGAGAAACCATAAAAGGAGACACAGATTTTGCCTTTTTTTTTTTTTTTTTTTAGTACTGGAGAAATGAGAACTATCACCTGCCACGAGCATCAACACCCACTGCAGGATTATTTCATGAAAACTTGATACTGGTTTATGTTCAACAACTGCTTAGTGCAAACCTTTATATGACACACTGGAACTTCTTCCAAAATACATGCTGGAGAGCTCTGAAACCACATACAGTTTTACCCTCTTCAGTGTTTTCTCCCTCATTTCTAGACCTACTACCTGAAGTGTGTGAAAATCTTCCTTTATTTTATTGAACAGAAAAATGGCTGATGAAAAACATGGTGAGTGGAACCCTTCAGAATTCATTACAGATTTTTGCCTGCTTTGGAGATTAATTATATTGCAGAGAGCCAGAAGACAAGGGTATCTCTTCTGCAAATTGCATCTTAGTAATGTATAACTGAAGAGCCTTTTTTTTAAAAGCAGGGATAGTTATAATCATCCCTAAAACACTCTCGACTATGCTTTTATAATACTAATCTATTCGCCAGATTTTTCTGCTTTTTTAGTAGGAAAAAGCTCCACTCCTGAAACTGCTGTCATGATTTTGTGCTGTTCCAGATCACGGCACCAGCAAATTCAATGGACTGACTGCTCAGCCCACAGGTATCCTCATGCTTCACCAGCACGCTTGGAAGCTTAGCTGTCATCCCAGAGCTGAGGTGTTTTTCTTCCATTTTACACAGTTTACCAGAACTTTCCTCCAGAAAGCATTAGCGAATGTGTGTCCCTGAAACCTTTCATGGAGTCACAGACGAAATAGTCAGCACAAGCAGCAAACAGCTTCTTCATATCTGGTTACACAGCTTGTTTTTCACCGTGAAGAGATGGAATAATCTGTTTTCTTCAGCTGGGAGGGATCTTCCTGCTTTCCTAGCAGACAGGCAGGGCAGGTTGTCAGTGTAACCAAACCACACTGAGTCCTAGGGGATGCTTGTTCTGTGCTGCACTTCTAAATCTCTGCACAGAATGAGAGTTAAAAAAAAAAAAAATCAACAAATAATTTCTTATTAACAGATTCCAATGTCTAAAGAGCTGCCAAACCTCTGCAACCCAGTCTCCGTGCAGATGCTTCCTCCAGAAAACCTTAAAGAAGATGGTTTTTCAAATGTCCTTAGACTTGTCAACATCACTTAAAGGAATAAATTAATGGAGTCTGTTTTTACCCCAGTGACACTATCAGGATGCCATTATATTAAATGTCACAAGAAAAAGGGAAAACAACATTTTAAAACCGAATGCTTTGCATATCTAGGAATATTTTTAGCATTTCAACGTTTTAGAGGCTGTGCAATCCCTTATGTAGAGTTTTTCAAAGTAAGTTTTTTCATAAGGAAGAATAGTGATGAATAAATTTTACTGGGTATTAGTCAGATTGGTGTATGCAGGGATTTTATCCCTAATTCCTTCTAAGCAAATCAGCACAGCAGCCTCATATCACTATGCAAGCTCATGGATCTTGCAGCTCATTTGCACTGAATCTTGGGTGTGTTCCATAAAAATACTCTGGATGACTTAGAATGTCCTGGGATCATGTATGTTGAATTGGGTATTGCTATTCCTTTCTTTTGGATAGGTTTAGGTGATTGGTTTGGTGGGGGCTTTTTGATGGGATTTGTGGGGTTTCCTGTGGTTTGGTTGTTTGGTTTCTTTCCCTGACTGTTGCTATGCTTTGGAATCAACATAGTTTTGATGAAGAAGATTAAATTATGTCCATGTTTAAGCTCCTTTCTTTTGGGATAGTAAATGCTTGCAGTTCTTATGATTGAATATGCTGTGTTTGGTTTAACAATATTGTAATTTTGGACATTTTTTATAGGATCAGTGTATTTCTCTCTCAGCTTTGGCTGAGGAGTCAGATTTTTTTTTTCCAGTCAAAAAAAGTCAACAGTATGTGGGACAGTAATTAAACACAGCCTACTATCAGTACAGTTCTTTACTAGCCCAAAAATTGAGCGATCAAGCAGGATTTCAATGGTTGCCTTCCTCTGGAGTCCTGGTTCCTGTCCAGGCAGAGTCTCCAGGGCACTGGATTGACCTCAGTGCATCTCCTTGAGAGAGCAGGCTGCTGACACGCTACTGAAATTGCTTTGAAAACACAAGTTATCACTCCATGTGAGCGGTGCCTTAATGTGCTTCCTACATTTTTGGGCATGTTGGAAAACCTGCTGGACTTTACCAGGCAGATGAGCTGCAGGTTCTCTCAACAAACCACAGCCCCCATGCTGGATGCTCAGTGCCCTTCTAGGAGGTGTGTGCCACCAGCATGAACTTTCTTGTGGCATTTTCCCAAACTGAACATTTGTCACAGCAGCTCCAACCCTGATCAATAAATAACCAATTTTCAGTTGTTTACTTTCCTCCACCAGGCACGACCCCCTTCACTCGGGCTGGTGTTTTCTCTCAATGTTCCCATCCTTTTTATTTCTGAAGAATTAGGAGTTTTCATCTCATTTTGAACAGAAAGTGTTAATATGAGTGTAGACTTCCTGACTCCTTAATCCTCACATATCCGGCCAGATTTTTGAGGGCTTCTTGGACCTGCTGTGTCCAGTGCCTACAGGACAGGATTCTGGAGGACCTGCCTTACCAGACCAGGAGAGGCACAGATGCTGAACTTGCAGCTCTCACACCTGAACAGACTCTTCCCATCTGTTAGTCATACCACAGCATTTCATTCTTAGCATTTTAAATTAGGACAGGCATCATCTGGCACAGTCTTTAATCAGTCTGTGCTGCATGCTAGATGAGCAGGAGGACAGAAAGGTAGAATTTCTTCTCTAGTTCTTTTGATAGATTATGACTAGAAGGGACTTATCCTTGCATAATGCCAGCCACAGGATATTACCAAATTCAAAGTCAACCTCCCAAGCAAAAATGCAGCGCTTCTGATGATTCACAGTATCAATCTGTTCTGGAGAAAATGAAACAAAACAGAGCTCTTCAGACAGGAGGCTATTTGGATATATTTAGCTTTCAGTGGAGATGTTGGTTTATTTTGCCTGTATGTGTTTTTTTCCCAGAGTAAAACTGTGATCACCAACTTAAACTGCTTTTGCTGCTGTACTCAGCCCTCAATGCAGCATTCCAGCATTATAACAACTTCTAAAAGAGGTGAAATTTGGACTGAGCAAAGGTCATGCTTGGCTGTTCAACTGACCATTTTCTATACCTCACTTGCAAGTTGTTGTGTTTTCTCCCTCTGACTATCCAATCAGCAAACTAATTATCACTGAAATTTTATGAGAAATATGGTCAGTAAGAGGGAGCAAGAGGAGACAGCAGAGCAGATTCTAGTATCTCTGTCAAAAGTACAAAAGCATGAAACAATGAAAAAATAAAGTATTTATGCTGTGCTGACACGTTCAGACATTCCCCTTTTGCTTTTCTGTGTGATCCCAACACTGGTGTGCTGGTGAAATCATGTAAATAATTTTTTGGGATAGGCCAGTAGAGACAAGATGTTATTTTCAGTAAAAATTCTATTAAAATGTTTTTCGCAGTTTCTTCTCAGTAGAAAGAACCTTGTCTCTTTTTCTCCTTGCTTGCATCTCTAATCCCACATCACTGTCTTGCTCACAGACATGAGGATCTCATTCTTAAGCAACACTGAAGCAGTTGTGGGGTGAATGACTGCTTACAATAATTATGTTAATTCACTGTAAACCAGGTAGCTCTCCACAGGTGTCTTCAGTTAACTTCCCAGTGTTGTCTTTAAACCAAGAATTTTGCTTCCAACAGTTTGGGGGTTTATTTTGTTTCAGCATTATCTAGAGCACTCACATCTTCACCTGTTACCATGTCACACCTGCTATCACCTTTGTCAGTGCCTAACTTCCTGCCTAAACACTGTAAGCTTTTCTGACATTTCCTAAAAATTTTTCATGAAGCTAATCAACTTCCTTACAGATATTTTTTTTTAATGAATAATTTCTCCCCAAAGAGGTCTCTTTAAGACCATTTCCAGTTGAAAGTTATTTTCTGATGCAGTTAGATAAGCTTTTGTTTGAAGACCATTTCAAAGAAAATGTAATGTCAAATGGAGCAACAATTCTATCTTTGTTTTTGAACACTGAAGGGCCTTTGACTTTGTCCACATAATTAATTATTTCATGAAACAGGTGCATGGTACAGTCACATTTTCTCCCCTAGTGATACATTTTCAGCTGAAGTAGGACTCAGAAAGAGCGCTGCTGGGCATGCTAAGGATATGAATAAATAAAAGAAGCCATATTTTGCTTTTCAGATGTGGTTAGGAATCTCCGGGGGGTAGGAAGTCTTGTCTGCAATGAGGACAAAAGTGAAGAACACTGGTGTGATCCTGAACCACAGAGCCTTGAAGAGAGATGAGGTGTGTAACAACAGCCTGACATCACTCTCCTGCATGCACATGGCATTAATCACACCAGAACATGGGCAAAGGGAGCTCACATCAGTCTGCAAAATCCCAGTTACTGAGAAAATCCTAATTAGTGGTGGTGTCCCCTCTGCTGTGTGACACAAAGTGACGTGCTGCTTGCTGTAGAGCCCTGAGCTTTCCATGAGCGCCGTCAGCCACAGATGATTCCTGCCATTTTAATCATTTAAAACTGCACAGTGCAGGATCCAGCAGGTCCATAGCTGAGGAAGGGGCTGGAGTGACATTTGCTGGCAGGAACAAGGGCAGACAGAAAGCAGCGAGGTTCGGGAGGAGGGGAGGGCAGGGGAGAGCACGGCAGGCTAGGTTCTTCCCTCTCTTCACAGCAGTGAGTGCTGGAGCCCACGCTGGAGCCAAATGGAAATGGAAATTTGTAGATCTGGGAGTAGTGTTTATATCTGAACAGAAGGATTCAGCTCCATTCCATTTCCACTGAGCAAAACTCCTTGGAACCAGTTTCTTCAAAACTGTCCAAATGTATCCGAAGGCCCATTCACAGAGGTAAGGAATTTTTGAGCTTTTGGGTGGTGATGGCTGTGTCATGGTTTAGACCTCATGGAGCATCAGTTTGTCCAGCTGGAATGTTTTGAGCCCACCGGAATACTTTGATATTTCAATCTATGTCGGTGTCACCTGGAAAGCAAAACAGGTTTCAAAATGTGTTTTTGGTGAGACGTGTTGCCTAATTCAGGCTCCTCGTGGCTGTTGGTGTCTTGTTTTCTTCTGCATGTCTGAATTTAAGAATGGAAAAGTGGAACTGGTTGGGAATTTGTAGCACTGGCCTTCTCCCCCATATTTAATGGCTATAACCAATGGAAATGGAAATATAAAGCAGTATTTTTGTCAACACAAATTCAAAAGCAAATCAGACTTCGATGTAAGACGTTTGACTAATCTGTAGATATTTTAGCCTCCTCCCACCTCTCCCCTTGCTCACTTTCCATTTTTGAGCCTTTTAGAATGAGCTTAGCAGAGAGAGATCTTTTTAATAAACAAATAGGAATAACTTCAATAATAAACAATAGGAGAAACTTCACCTGGAAATCAAATCAGTGCAATTTTTATAGAAATGAGACTTTTTTTTTCATTCACTGCTCTTGGAATTGCTACTTTTGCAACATCTGTATAGACACAGGACTTCCACATCTGCTTAAGTAAACACTTTGCTTTTTTATTTTCACTATATATGTAAGGGGATAAGTAGGTTACTATTTATGAGATTCATGAAAAACTTCAGTTTCAAAGGCTCTTTTTTATTAGATGTCTTAATCCACTGCTCTTTATTGGATTGGGAAATGAAAATAAATTCTCTTGAGCGCAAATAATAAAAAACAAAGATAAAATTGGTGCATACACAGCTCAAGCTAATAATAAAGAACCATCAGAATCAGTTTAAAAAATTGATTTGTCCCAAGCAGTGTTTCCAGGGGCCTGGAGTTCTGTCTGCTACCAGAACTAAAGTTGCTCTGTGGAAATTTCCAATCTCTTCAGTTTAATTTACTCTTTTTGTTTAATATTTTCTCTCCCTTGCTGAATTTTTATTCTCTAGAGATGTGGATCTTTCTCATTCCTGGTATGTGTCAATATTTTCATTTGTCTTTCAAGATATTCTGGTTATACATGCTTTTTCTTTTGCACAAATTGATTTTTGTCTCCTGAGACTTTTAATTTCCTTGTTTTAAATACAGGGGTTTATTCACGGCTATATAATTTGGTAGGAACGGATAATAGCAAGATAATGTCTCTATTTAGGCAATTATCAGCAAGTTTGAAACATTTATAACAAATGTTGATAGAAACTTTTGCTTTCTGCGGCTGGAATGGAAGAGGAACATGTTGGCAAATCCAACAAAGACTTTACCTGCAATGTATCTGAATATTACAGTGCAAATTCTTTTATTTTCTTGAAACTCTTGCTGTTACATGCAAAGAGATTAAGTGCATCCAGTTTTCATTAGGCAAAAATACCTCAAACAAACAAACAAGCAGAAAAACCCCAAGGCACATTTTCAATTTCTTTTCAACAAAATACTATAATCATGAATATGACCCGAAATCTTTGCTTAGTCCCTACAACCTCAAAGATGCTTAGACCTGCAGAAGGGTTTGATCATGGCATTGCATCAAGGTCCCCATGAACAGGTAACTGGTGTTAACCTCACTGTGAGTGTCATGCTCACGTCCTGTGAGATGCTGAATTAATTCCTGAGATCTGTGATTAACATGTATCAAATTTTTATTACTGACAATGCTCCAGGTGTGAGTTATGGCTGAAACTCTTTTGCAGTATTTGTCAGGACTGTGTGAAGTGATTATAAATCATATGGAAATACTGGGCCTTGAGAGAAGAAAACTCTCAAGGATCCCTAAATGCAAACCAAATCTACAAACATTTAAAATATTCTCACCGAAGTGTTCTGAAACAGAATCAAATAGCTGTTTTGTTGAAACCCTTTGTGCATGAAGAGCTTTAATCTCCAGTGGCAGGTTTTGTTATTTCTGTAAAAAAGCCATTATTATTACCTACAGAACTTCAAAGAGTCAATATGTATATAGTTATTTCCTTGTTTTCTTAGTTAAGTAAATGCTGGTGAAAAGAAGCAGGGAAGGAAATTTTCTAATTTTTTTCTCTTAATCATGTTGCAAGTGAAGCATATTTCAATTCCTTAAAGAAACTTGTGTCGTGTTTAAAACCTAAAGGAAGAACATATCCATCAATAGTAAAAAATCACATTTATCCTTAAAAAAGGTGTTAGTGTTGGGCTATAGACATGTCTGTAACAGAGTTCTCATTGTGCCCAGGTTTTTATTTCCTTTCTGCTACATTTTCTGTGACAGGCGTCATTGGTGTAGTGGTTTTGGGTGCAGAAGACCAGATGCAGGGAATGCTGCCTCTCATCTGCATGGCTTTGTGCCAGCACAGCAGCTCCAGGAGCAACCCAAGAGTGTCCCTTATGTTTTGGTTTTCCTCCCTCTGTGTGTGCAGCAGGGTGTCACTTGCTGCCAGCAGCCACAATGAGCCCTTCAGCCGTGCTCTTCTGTAGGGATGGTTTCACTGTTCAGGCTGAGTCACTCAAACTTCACAGGTTTTTTGTTTTTACCTTGATGATAAGGATAATTTCCCTACACTTAGCCAATCATATTCAAGGATCCAGTAACAGAAGTTAACTCTCTTACAAAAATCCTACCCCTCTCTATGCTATGACTGGTCTAAAGTCCTCTTTTTTCCTAGCAAGAGAAAATTTTTAAGATCCAACTCTGCTTCTGTTGCCAGAGTGCTCATCTTCCTGAACCGGCCTGAACCCCTGATTTCAAAGTATGTCTAGGAGTCAGGTGTTGCTGTTTGATGATGGTCAGGAAGTGCATTTGGTCTCTTGCATTTAGTAACTGGAGCAATGGGCAACGAGGTTGTTGGGGATGTGGCACTGGAGGCAAAATGATCACCCTTTGTTATTCCTTCAAAAAAGCCAGAACTGCTCACAGCTCCCTCAGATAACAGTGCTAATGCTTCTGATTTCACTCCTTCAACCATTCTGAAAAAATCCATCCCCTGTCTGAGAGGAGCTGCTCCACTCTGGGCACGTCCTTTCCGTTCTGCAATGAGATTCTCCCCTCCAGCTGAGCTCCTATTCTGGCCTTGCAGGGTAAATTTCGAAAAAAGCAGAATAGCTTCCAACAAGCCTGTGCAGCCCCAACAGATACAACCCTTGCCAGGCAGGACAGGATGTGTGGATTTGTGTCCAGGCTGCTCCTTATACGAGCAGGAAAAGCTGTGCTTGAGAGAGTGGCAGATTTGAATTAACAGGTGAACTGCCTCTCCTTTGGTTGGGCACCCTTTCCTATTTCACTGTTGTAAGGGACAGGCGGACGGAAGAGATACGTGATGTGACGGAAAGCAGGGACAGCATGGAATCTCCCTCCCCCTTCATCCCACTGATAAGCATCACCTTAGGAATGTAGTCCTCCTAACTCCAGTAGTTTTCCACTCCTTGCTAACCCTGGCCATCCCACAATTCCCCTCTCCTGACTAGAGAAGCCCCTAGACTATATAACCTCATGAGATAAGATAATAAAGGCCATTTGACCATCCACCACATTGGTGTCTGTGTGTCCTGGCCCGAGTGGCAACGGGATAGGCCGTGCTGCCGTGCTGATACCTTTGAACCAGGTCGCCATGCCTTCATAGCAGAGGGCAGCAATATATGGTGCCGAAAAACCCGTGAAAAAAGGAGGAAAAAGGAAGAAGAAAAGCTCAGGCAGCGGGGATCACCTGGACAAAATCAGCGGCCGAGGCAACGAAGTTGTTCTCAGGCGGGGAGGACGCTCCCAAGAGGACCCACGGTCACCATGGAAGCATTAGCAAAGGTCGTGAGTTCACTCTATAAACAATGAGGAATTAAGTGTAAGCTTAAAGATTTTTATCTTGCTATTGCGAAACTCCTAGAGCTTGGGGCGATTGAACGCCCCGTAGAAATTTTGCACCCGGAAGTGTGAGAGAAATGTACTAACGTTCTAGCGGAATATACAAAATCCTCAGGCAGCGGTAAAAGCCTCAAAGCGTGGGGAAAAGTAGAAACGGCTTTGCGCCAAGCGATGGAGGAACAAGAGACCTGGAATGCTGCACGTGCATGTTTATTAGCTACCTCTAAGCTAGGGGTGGGGGCAGTGACACAGACAGATCCCGAGAGCGGTCCATCAGAGAGCGGGGGTTTGCGGGGACCGGGCACGCTTCCCTCCTCCCTGAATCCGAATCCAAACAGCCTGGGGCCCCCACAGAACTTTCCGACCCTTCCGCCGAGCCCGCCGGGTCCACCCCCCCCCCGCGGAACCTTCCCAAACGCCCACAGTTTCCTCATCCGTCTCTCTGCCGCTGGCCAGTGAATCCATGCTGGAGGCGTAGCAATATGCGAGATCTTTTTGGGAGGAATTAACAAACGAAGCGAGGGAAAATGAGAAAAGAGATAGGGAAGGGGTGAGGGCGGCCACTCCCCCGCCATATGCGGCTCAAAATGGCGCAGGCAAGCAAAGAGATGGGCGGAGCCAGGGTCTGACCGGCGGGAACGAACAAAGAGTGGGGGTGTTCACTGCTGCACAGGCGTGAGAAGGGGGAGCTGCAAGCGCGCTTGCACGGGAGAGCAGCAGAGGGCGCATGCCCAGCCAAGAGCCGTGCTCAATGCTGTTTCCATCTAAGGGAGAGACCTCCCCTTGCGCGGGGCAGGGCCAGCCCGGGGGGCGGGATCGGCACCACCCCCAGGGGGAGGAGCGGGGCCGGGGCCGCAAGAAAAACCAGGGAATCCCGGAAGTGCTGTGGCAAACAGGTTCCGGTTTTGAGTCCGACAGCAGCTCCTCCAGCTCTGAGACATCGGAGACTGACGGAAATGTGAGTTCGGAAGAAGTAGAGCAGACACAATTTAAAGCAAAAACAAATAAAGCTATAATTTGCGCCGGAAAGTAACTACAATACAAATTTACTGACTGGGGAAAAATAAAAATAGCATGTGCCGAGTGGGCCCCCTCGGCGACAGTCCATGCCTTCCCTGTGAGAGTCACTGGGCAAGACGGAAACCAGCAACAGGTTTACAATCCCATTAATCCTAAAGACATACAAACAATAGTCAAAGCGATTTCAGAAAAAGGGATGGACTCTGCCATTGTCTCCACTCTCATAGATGGTCTCTTTTGCAATGATAACCTGCTCCCCTTTGACATTATACAAATAGGTCGCATGATTTTTGATGGGGCTGGTATGATACTTTTTAAACAGGAATGGAGAGACCAATGTACTCAGTTTTGGGCAGACACGGGCTCAGATTGCACGGTCATTCCCCAGGCGCATTGGCCACAACACTGGCAATTTAAAGAAGTCCCCACAGTGAATGGTGTGGGAGGACTGTCCCGGGCGTGGAAAAGCATCCAGTTGGTAGCTATAACACTCCACACAAAAAGGGGACCAGAACAGACAGTGGCAATCTACCCTTACATTCTACAGAACTCTCCACCTTTAATAGGAAGGGATGTCCTTGCTCTGCTGGGAGTTAAAATGACAAATTTATCATGAGGGCCACTGCAATTCATCCACCGCTGCCAATTAAATTGACTTGGAAATCATCAGAAATCATCTACGTGGAGCAGTGGCCTTTGTCAGAGCCTTGAATGGCAGCTTTGCTAAAAATAGTTGACCGTGAGCTACAAAAGGGTCACATAGAACCCTCTGTCAGCCCTTGGAACACCCCTGTATTTGTAATCCCCAAAAAGTCTGGAGAAAGCTACTGCCTCATCCACGACCTGAGGGAAGTGAACAAGACAGCCAAACCCATGGGCCCAGTTCAGACACTGCTGCCCATGAACTCAGCCATCCCAGAAGGACAGCCATGCGCAGTGCTGGACATCAAAGACTGTTTCTTTTCGATACCCTTGCACCCTGAGGACAAGGAACGTTTCGCTTTTTCTGTCGTGTCCCCAGATGGCAGCAGACCCAACCTTCGCTTTCAGTGGAAAGTGCTGCCACAGGGCTTTGTACATAGCCCGACCATATGCCAGATCACCGTGGACAAGGCACTGATGCCAGTCCGACGCTCCTATCCTGATGCAACTATCATCCAATACATGGATGACATCCTCGTCGCTGCACCATCAGCGAGCCAAGTGGATCACTTAGTGTCCACAATTACAGAAATTCTCCAGGCAAACGGCTTTGAGATCGTGAGCGCAAAGATCAAGAAAGGACCCTGCGTGACCTTCCTGGGAGTGGGAATCACAAATTCCTATGTGACACCCCCCAAGGTGAAGGTCCGCCGAGACATCAAGACACTTCATGACATGCAGCGCCTCGTGGGATCTCTGCAGTGGCTCCGCAACATCGTCCTGATCCCTCCTGAGGTCATGGACCCTTTATATGACCTCCTGAAAGGAAAGCACCCCTGGGAACCCAAGCAGCTAACGCCACAAGCAGCGAGTTCCCTTGATTTCA
This sequence comes from Monarcha castaneiventris obscurior, assembly GCA_026261815.1. Classification (NCBI taxonomy): domain Eukaryota; kingdom Metazoa; phylum Chordata; class Aves; order Passeriformes; family Monarchidae; genus Monarcha; species Monarcha castaneiventris. Next base: position 760,248 of record JAMPIT010000348.1, on the reverse strand, counting down.
TCGAGCATCAGATGTCCACTGGCACTCTGGCCAGGTGGAACCCGAGCATGTCACTTGATCTATACGTCCACTTCACACCGAAGGGAGGAGTGGGTGCACTGGCTCAAGGACCTTCAGATAAGTCCCGGCTGATCCAATGGGTGGTCCTTGGAAAACCGGCTCGTGCATTCTCCCCAGGAATCGAATGCATCGCTAACCTCATCATGAAGGGCAGAAAACTTGCCTTGAGACACCTGGGAACTGAGCCGACAAGAATCCACCTCCCCTTCCGCAAGCAGCCAATCACAGAATCAACCACGATACCGGAGTACCTAGCCCTTGCTCTCACAGGCTTCGGAGGAGAAATGTCCTACGCCGCCAGACCACCTTGGACCCAGCTACTGGACATTTTGGACATAGACATGCCACCAAGAGTCACAGACTGCCCGCTGCCAGGACCGACGGTTTTCACAACGGCTTCTTCCACAACTTCTACTGCAGCAGTGGTGTGGCAGGTGGGAGAACAGTGGCGTTGCATCAAAACATGTGATCCCACATTGTCAGTGCAACAACTGGAAGCAGCCGCGGTGGTCTTGGCATGTGGACTCTTCCAGGAGGAACACCTCAACATCGTAACGGACTCTATATTCGTGGCAAGGCTCTGCCTAGCCATGTCAGGACCAGGTGTGTCAACATCTGCAGCAGCCCTAATGCTGGAAGAAGCACTCTCCTCGCGACAGGGCACGGTGTCTGTCATTCACGTCAACAGCCACAATCCAATTAAAGGTAATCCAATCCAGACCGGCAATGACAAGGCAGATGCCGCAGCAAAGGGAGTGTGGACATTGCAAAAAGCTCGTCAATTGCATGAATCACTCCACATCGGAGCCAAAGCGCTAGCGAAGAGATGCGGGAACTCGACAGCGGACGCAGAACATGTAGTGGCCACCTGCCCTCATTGCCAGAAGTCACCCCTATGGTCCAGTGGGATCAACCCGAGAGGTCTCAAGCCCTCAGAGATCTGGCAGTCAGACTTCACTTTATGCCAACTGCTGAAGCCTCGAGCATGGCTTGCAGTGACAGTGGACACTTATAGCGGGATAATTGTGGCCACACAACACCCCAAAACTAACTCTAAAGCCACAATTCAGCACTGGCTGACAGCCATGGCATGGCTTGGCATTCCCAAACAAATTAAAACTGACAATGGTTCCAATTTTACCTCCAAACCAGTGCAAGAATTCACCTCAAAATGGGACATCACCTTGGTGCAAGGTATCCCGTATAACAGCACCAGGCAGGCCATTGTTGAGCGAGCAAATCAGACCCTGAAAACCAAGTTAGAAGTACTAGCAAAAGCAGAAGGCTTTGAAAATTCCATTCCCTCAGGGGACCAGGCGCGTATACTAGCAACTGCTTTGCTAGCACTGAATCAATTCTGCAGGGGCGATGAAATAAACAGTCCTGCTCAAAAACATTGGGCCACCCGAGCACTAGAGGAGGGCCCAAAGGTTATAATTAAAAATGAGCTAGGCGAATGGGAACGGGGCTGTAGGTTGGTGCTTACGGGGCGAGGGTATGCAGCTGTTAAAAAGGAAGGCAGAATTAGGTGGTGTCCACTGAAATCAATAAAGCCAGACCTTCAAAAGGAGCAGAATAAGGCTAATGAAAACTGTGAGTTTCTGTTTGCAGGACATGCTCGTGGGACGCCCCCGTAATGCGTACACCCCTGTTCCAGAAGAAAGTGCCAGACCTCCAAGCCGTCAAGCAGCACCAAAGAGCTCTGTACCGGCGAGACCCAGATGTCAACAGTGTTTTTGTGTGATTTTGCTGTTGGGGCTTGTTGCCAGAGGACAAGCCAGTCCAAACCATTACTCTCATCAGCCATTCAGGTGGGTCATGCAACACCTGTCAAATGACAAGGTGCTCAAAGAAACCACCACACCAAACACCCCATCTTTCGTGATCCGCGTTACTGATCTATTCCCTGGAAAACCAAAAATAAACCCCTATTCCCCTCATGTTACACATATGCATCTATCCTATTGGTGCCCAGCCTCAAACCCAGGAAAGAAGTACTGCAATTATCCGGGGTGGGGGTATTGTGGATACTGGGGCTGTGAAACCATTGTTACAGATGCCAGACCATCAGGACCTGAGTGGGAGCCTCAAAGACCCGATGAATTTTTACAATTCACCTGGGCACCCACCGGCTGTAAACAACCTGCCATCCTCCAAGAAAAGTTCTATCGAAACCATCATAAATTCACTAAATCTCGGAGGTGCACTGACTATAACATGACCGTTTTGCAGCCAAATCACCCTAGTTGGGCCACAGGCAGGACGTGGACAGTAGTCATTCAAGGGTCAAGAGTGGGTGAATGTGCGAATTATCAAGCTTCAGCCACGAGCATCCAGGGCAATCGGGCCCAACAAAGTTATTAAAGATGTGCTGAAAGGGAAAAACACAACCCACTCCAAAGCCTTGCCCACAAAAGTCACTGATACTCTGATCGGTCATGCAGATGCTCCCCAGATAAGTTTAACCGGATCTGACCCAGATCCAGTCTTTCGTATGTTAGAAGCTACCTTTCTATCCCTGAATGAATCCAACCCGAACCTAACTAATTCCTGCTGGCTTTGCTATGATGTCAAACCTCCCTTTTATGAAGGAATTGCTTTAGATGTCCCTTTCAGCTACTCCACAGCCGAAGCCCCTCACCAGTGCAGGTGGGATACTCCCCGCAGAGGAATCACACTGAGTCAAGTCACGGGAAAAGGCAGATGTTTTGGCAATGCGACCTTAGCAAAGAAAGGCAACATCTGCACCAAAGTTGCCAAGCCCAACAGAAGGAATAAGTGGGTGGTTCCGTCTGCATCTGGGATGTGGGTTTGTCAGCGATCTGGAGTGAGTCCTTGTGTGTCTCTTGCCAAATTCAATGATTCCACTGACTTCTGTGTTCAAGTTCTAACTGTTCCTAGGGTCATGTACCACTCAGATGAAGAGGTGTACAACCTTTTTGAAAAACCCGGCCGGCTCCACAAAAGAGAACTGATAACAGGGGTAACAATTGCAATGCTTCTCGGCCTGGGAGCAGCCGGAACGGCCACAGGTATCTCAGCTCTTGCGACCCGACATCAAGGACTGTCTCAGCTACAAATGACTATCAATGAGGACTTGCAGAGGATCGAGAAATCCATCTCCTTTCTAGAGAAATCAGTTTCCTCACTCTCAGAAGTGGTCCTGCAGAACAGGTGAGGACTGGACCTCTTATTCATGCAACAAGGAGGTTTGTGTGCTGCCTTGAAAGAGGAATGCTGCTTTTACGCAGATCACACAGGAGTTGTCAGAGACTCCATGGCAGAACTCCGAGATAGACTGGCTCAGAGACAGAAAGACAGGGAAGCTCAGCAGAGCTAGTTTGAGTCCTGGTTCAATCAATCACCATGGCTCACCACACTAATTTCCACCTTGATAGGTCCATTGGCAATGTTGCTTTTAGCTTTTACCTTTGGACCGTGCCTGCTAAACAAACTGGTTTCTTTTATCCAGACCCGTCTGGAACGGGCCAACATTCTGTTTTTAGGCCACCAACAAATGCTGTAAACCAAACTGTAAACACTGTTAGTCGCAAGACTTTTTTAACTCGCCTTGCGAAATTTACTCAGGTATACCAAACCCCTTTTTTCCCTTGTTAAGTTACTACCTCGTACCTCACTTCAGTGCCTATACCTATGACTACCTCATTCATTTATGATAAGAGGGGGGGAAGTGTAAGGGACAGGCGGACGGAAGAGATACGCGATGTGACGGAAAGCAGGGACAGCATGGAATCTCCCTCCCCCTTCATCCCACTGATAAGCATCACCTTAGGAATGTAGTCCTCCTAACTCCAGTAGTTTTCCACTCCTTGCTAACCCTGGCCATCCCACAATTCCCCTTTCCTGACTAGAGAAGCCCCTAGACTATATAACCTCATGAGATAAGATAATAAAGGCCACTTGACCATCCACCACATTGGTGTCTGTGTGTCCTGGCCCAAGTGGCAACGGGATAGGCCGTGCTGCCGTGCTGATACCTTTGAACCAGGTCGCCATGCCTTCATAGCAGAGGGCAGCAATACACTGTGCACTGTAAATCCAAATGGAAATATTCCCTTGTTTTAGAGGGAAGAGAATTCATGTTTTCATACTTCCATATGCACTGGTTGGAGCTGGAGGGAAGATCATGGGCCCTGGAGGAGTGATTGCATTTATTATGCCAAAGGAACAGATGTCCAGGCTTTTCATACCCGCACAAAACCACATTCCTATAGACTGGTTGTTTCCCAACCATGTGGTAATGAATTTAAACCTTTTCTGTTTTGTTTTTTATGCACATGAGAATGATGCATAATATCTTGTTCAGGATATAATGCAGAATAACAAGAGTATTGCTTTAAAGAGTATTACTGCTGTGAGCATCCCTGCCAATTTAATCTTCCTTACAGGCTTCAGAGTGTCCATGCTGACAGGGAGCTGAATCTTATTTGGAACAATGTCTTGTGGAAATTCTTTCATTTTCCCTCTCTAAAAATTAATATAAAGTGATGTGTTGCGTGTTGCGTTTTTTTGTTTGTTTGTTTGTTTGGTTGGTTGGTTGGTTGGTTTTTTTTGGCTTGGTTTTTTTTTTTCCAAATATCATTCTTCTAGCTGGTAAATTATTTTTTATAAAGAAGTATGTAAACATATTATATGTATCTAAATCCACTGAATTTATTTGACTCTGGGGTTTCATCCATTTCCAGTAGTCTACAGATTTATTAATACTCAAATTAATTAAATTTCTCAGTGCTCTACCTTAGAATTCCTGACTACTAAAATGTTCTCCAATCTCATAGTATTTCCTCAGTAGTTTCTTTATCATAAATGATGAGAAAAAAGATGAAAATATAATTTTTTTATTGCGAGACAACATTTTCACTACATGAATATAATTGGGTTTTGGCATTTCTACTTGAAAGTATTAAATATTTTCATTGAACTATAATTTTGGATATCAAAAATGTAAAGGGGATATAAAATCCATTTCAAATCCTGAAATGTAAAAGCTGAGCTATTAGAGGAAGAAAGGTAAATGATCTTCCTTAGCTTCCACGACATCCGTAATAATAATACAGGCCTTGTGCTGAGTGACTTCATATCCAGCCTCAGGAAAAAATGCCATTTCCCCCATCCTCATCATAAGTCCCCTTTCAAAGCAGCACCTGAAAATTTGCTCTTTTGTGCACATAAATTCCCCACAAAGGAGTAAAACATTTATTTATGTGTGTTTTTTCTGTGTCCAGACTAGCACTAATAGAAGAGATGCAAATCTGAAAATTTTGCATGCCTTTGTAAATTCCATAGGTCCTGATTTTGCCAGTGACATTCTGAGACACTACATTCTTAGTTTTCCACCAAATTTAGTGGGAAGCTGCCTGTCAGCTCTAAGACAGACTCTATCTGGTATTAGCTCATCACCTCAAAACGTTGTTACTGAAAAGTCAGTGGTGTCTGATTTGTTCCTGCCACCATGTGTTGCTGCTGCTTTGGAAAATATGACTTTTGGGTAATAGTCTGCCTTTGGAAGGAATGTCTGACCTTGTACTCCCATAGGCATAACTGAGCTGCCCACAGGAGTTTGTTTGATGTTGAGCAAAAATGTATCTTTTAACTTTCAGTCTGACGTGGGACAGCTTACAGCACACAAGGAGAAGTTTTCCAGCCTCACAGGCTTCTCAGAAGAGTGCCAGTTACCTCAGAATATACAAGTTTATAAGGAAAAGCTGTTCTAGGGTGGAGACTTTGATATTTCATTAGCTAGTTAAAAAGTGAGCGTTAAAAAGATCTTCAACTCCCTTTGAAAGAATAAACATATATTAGGCTAAATAGTATGAGACTCATTTTGTTGTAGTTACAGAAACTGGAGGCAAAAAGGAAGCAGAAACAAAACCTTATTGTCTGTTTGAGTGCCTGGAATCTGTCAATTTCATTAAAAAGGGCAGTACTACGCTTACTAGTGGTACTTTACAGATTCAAGCTGCATTATGCAACAAATGTGGTTTTGCCAGGGGTGTGTTCTTCTGAGTCTGTCCACCCACACCAAGCCTCCCCAGGGGACCAGGAGAGCTGTGATTTGTAGGAATTTTCAGGTAAAACTCTCCCTGGGACAGCTTGCCTTGCTCAGTGCCATGAACAGACCATCTGTGGGGGTGAATTCCAACCCAAATTCTTCCACGGCTTCTGAGGGAACTTGGAAAAAAGATTTTAGGGAATGTGGATATGTCCCCCAGGAAAGGAAGGATAATAGGAGCTATAATCAGAAATTTCACCCTATATCTTCATCTTGGGCTGAGTCAGGTTTCAAGATCAGTGTGGAAATGTCTGATGGGAATGGCAGATATTGAACAGAGGTGGGAAAAGGAGGGAGAAAGAGCAAAAGGATGGGACGCACAAAGCTCTGCACTGCCATGCACTCCACTCTGTGGATATGTTTTCCACATCATCCCAAATACCAACAGAAGCAGAACAGGCAGACACTGTTCAGTGTCTTCATGACAGCTGCCCCACAAAGCTGTAGGCAGAACTCTGCCTTTGTCCTGATGGAACCTCAAAGCCATCCCAGAAATGGCTGGGAAGGGAAGTTTGGCAGGACTAGACAGGAAACTGGAGCTGCACAGGATGGAGTAGGACACCAGCCCTGATGTGGGATTTTCCACACAATTATTCAGGGTGTGGACCTTGCCCAGCATCCAGAGAAAATACAGATAGCAACACTGGAATTTCTGTGGTGGTGGCTTTTTGGGGTGTTGAGACATAGCATGTGATCATGCCAGGGATGAAAACTAGTCATATTCAGGGAGAGTTACAGTCTGCTCTCACTTTTTGGATCCACAAAACCCAGTGAAACTCAATTCCTGAGTGTGTTGTCTCATCTCCTGACTGGATTTTGTCAGTCCAGATTAGGGTGACTTTGTACATTTCATATCCTCTCAACTGAAACCAGAAGTAATAATGACATTCTGGAACATATGCCCAAGGAATCACCTCTGGCACCTGACTTTGGACACAGTAGCTTGTTCAGGGTGACCTGTTTGGATGAGGGGAAGGACAGAGCTTTGTCTGACCCCTGAGAGGTACATGGCAGTCCCCAACAGCCAGGGTGACTGGTGCTGTGCCCCACAGCGTGGTGACAGGGGGAAAATGCTCCTGATGCCACGAGCAGGAGCCAAAAACCTGCTGGCCAAGCAGCCCTGAGTGAGCCTTCCTGCTTCAGATGGAGAGGGACATCTCTGCCTGCAGCCCAGTGCCCCAAAGCCAGTGGAACCTTGCAAGGACACAAGATGACAGACCCAGCACAGTCCTTTCCAGGTGATTTAAAATTAATATCACTTTCAACTTTCTCCTGTGGGGGAGAAAGAGTTGGTAGACAGGCAGCCTAATGCCTAATTGCTTTGCAATTATATTTTCCAAGGAGATATATGAATATGTATTGCTAAATCTCATGTTCTTACTGCTATAATTAAGGGTCTGTCATGGTTTCCATTAGAAAACCATAATTTCAGGGATTTATAACTACTCCCAAACCACAAAACTTTGCTTCAGGCTGCAATTTGATGTACCAAGATCTCAAGCCAAGAACAAATTTATTGACAAAAGCTTACAAATATACAATTTCCCTCCTTCTGTTTTATTTTTGTGAGATGTAAAAAGTAATGCACAGTTATGTGTGTGTACGTATCTACAAATTTGCTGGTGCATTTCTGCAATTAAGGAATTCAGAGGTAGGTAGTGTATTAATCCAAAATAGAGTTCAAATGACGTTTGCAGTCAAGATTCATTAATTCTTTTATTTCTCACAACAGCACAAATTTATAAACTGAAAATACCTCATGATTTTTACACAACCACTGTCAACATTTCTTTCTTTTACAGCTCCAGAAAGAAAACTTAAGTTGTCTCACAGTCACTATGAAGTGAAGGTGCTGCAGGTCTGCAACTCTCTCGGCACATAACCCCATGAACCTTGTTCCAAAATTTTCTTTGTTGTGGGTTTGAGTCTGTCAGAGACTGAAAATAGTTCATGCCTCAAACATTGACATAAAGTTTTGCTCATTATAAAGAAGCTATAACCGGAGGAGCCTCTCTGAAGACTGGGGCTTTGGACTGAAAGTCAAACTGCTGATTAGATAAAGGGGAACGCATTGTTCAGTCATCTCAGGCTGAGGGAAAGGTTTGCATCCACAGAAGGTCAAAGCCACCAGCTGCAACTATCCCTGTCTGTGTTTGGGGTGGGGGGAAAGCACAGCTCACAGAAGCCAGGTTTACACAGACTCCCCCCAGCTGAGGGGGCAGGAGGAGGTTTTGGGTGCATGGTGTAACCTCTGGTGCGAGGCAATAAACACCCATCCTCCAATTACACAAACTGGCCCAGCTGTGGAACCCCCAACCCCACAGGCCACATCCACGGGACTTCCACGTGAGAGGCTTGGCCCCACAGCACTGCAGGTGATGCAACAGACCCAGAGTCTGCTGTGAGAAACTGCATCCCCACCTCCAGGGGGACATGCCCAGACATGCCTACCTGGCCTGAGCATATAAACCCACCAGATTCTGTGCTTCTTCAGGGGGACTTTCGCCACCAAGAAGACCAGCTGCAGAGGATCACTGGAACATCTTGGGATCCATGGAGTGGTGATATTTTACTTATTCTGTCCCTGTCACTCTTTCTGTCCTGTCCTGTCCCTGTCCCCCCCGCCACCCCCATTTTCTTTTCTTTTCTTTTCTTTTCTTTTCTCTTTTCTTTTCTTTTCTTTTCTTTTCTTTTCTTTTCTTTTCTTTTCTTTTCTTTTCTTTTCTTTTCTTTTCTTTTCTTTTCTCTTTTCTTTTCTTTTCTTTTCTTTTCTTTTCTTTTCTTTTCTTTTCTTTTCTTTTCTTTTCTTTTCTTTTCTTTTCTTTTCTTTTCTTTTCTTTTCTTTTCTCTTTTCTTTTCTTTTCTTTTCTTTTCTTTTCTTTTCTTTTCTTTTCTTTTCTTTTCTTTTCTTTTCTTTTCTTTTCTTTTCTTTTCTTTTCTTTTCTTTTCTTTTCTTTTCTTTTCTTTTCTTTTCTTTTCTTTTCTTTCTTTTCTTTTCTTTTCTTTTCTTTTCTTTTCTTTTCTTTTCTTTTCTTTTCTTTTCTTTTCTCTTTTCTTTTCTTTTCTTTTCTTTTCTTTTCTTTTCTTTTCTTTTCTTTTCTTTTCTTTTCTTTTCTTTTCTTTTCTTTTTTTCTTTTTTTTCTTTTCTTCCTTCCTTTCTTTTTCTTTCTTTCTTTCTCTTTCTTTCTTTCTTTTTCTTTCTTTTCTTTTTCTTTCTTTCTTTCCTTTCTTTCTTTCTCTTTCTTTCTTTTTTCTTTCTTCCCTTTTCTTTCTTTTTCTTTCTTTCTTTCTTTCCTTTCTTTCTTGCTCTCTCTCTTTCTCTCTTTCTTTTTCTTTCTTTCTTTCTCTCTCTCTTTCTTTCTTCTCTTTCTTTTTCTTTTTCTTTCTTTTCTTTCTTTTTTTTCTCTCTCTCTCCCCCTCCCTCCCTCCTTCCTTCCTTCCAAATTCCTCCCTTCCTTCCTTCCTTCCTTCCTTCCTTCCTTCCTTCCTTCCTTCCTTCCTTCCTTCCTTCCTTCCTTCCTTCCTTCCTTCCTTCCTTCCTTCCTTCCTTCCTTCCTTCCTTCCTTCCTTCCCTTCCTCCCCTTCCTCCCCTCCCCTCCCCTCCCCTCCCCTCCCCTCCCTCCCCCTCCCCCCTCCCCTCCCCTCCCCTCCCTCCCCTCCCCTCCCCTCCCCTCCCCTCCCCTCCCCCTCCCCTCCCCTCCCCTCCCCTCCCCTCCCCCTCCCCTCTCCTCCCCTCCCCTCCCCTCCCTCCCCTTCCCTTCCCCTGCAATTTTTTCTTCCTTTTCCAACTGGTTATTTTGAATTTTTTTCTTAGCTCTCTGCTTACTTTATGAAATTTCTAAAAAAAACCCCTACTACATATGGAAATTAATTTGGGATTTTTGCCAGTTAAAATAGAAGCCATGTCATTAACTCGCTTAGAAAATGAGTTTTGCTTGAGGCTTTCACAAACATCCATGACACACTTGCACAAGTACTGATGCTTTCAACAGCCAGGATTTTATCTGTGAAGAGTGATTAGCATAAACCCACAGAATTACTGAAACACTAAAAATGCAGCTGGTCTTGATACACTGTCAATAACCCATTCATTCCATGAACTGTCCTGAATACAAATCTTGTAGATTTAACCCAAAACACATGTTTTGCACACTTGACTGCTCTGCTTGAAGCTGCGCAGACTCTTGGCTTTGACAATGCTGAAAGGCAAAAATTCTCACTCTCTCAGTCCTGCAATCAAATACCCACTTAAAGCTGGACAAAGAGAGTCTTGTAGGAACTACATCACAGAATTGTTGTCCCAACAGACACCTCTCACTTTTCTAGGAAAAAAAAAAGAAGCTGTATCTTTATGAGCTAATGTATTTTTCACCTCTCTTGGAGACATAGTGCCATTACTTGTTTTGAGAGCAAGCTGGTGAAGTGGTTGTGGAAGGAAAGATCTGCTTCATCCAGGCATTGTCAGCATTAAACTTTGGAGAGAATCAGAATATATTTATATATATAGATATAGATAAGCACAGAACTAATATTCTGTGAAGAAGGAAAAAGCTAAAATTCAGTTTATCACTGGCTGTATTTATTTAAGGTTTGCATTAAAAATAAACCTCATTACTCTTTCTCCTGTATCCACTACAGGATGAGCTAGCATCCATCACTACTCTTGGATTGCCAAGGAGCTGGCTAATCATCCATTTCATTACTTTTTCTGGCAGCCATGCAAGATGGCACACAACTGGAAATAAACTCTTAAAAGTTCCTAAGTGTTCTCTGATTAGTAGGAATTAATGTGGATCAGGACTTGAAGAGCCAGCAAGCAGATTGCAGTGCATAATGTTTTCAAAGGGAACCCAGTTTCTTACTGGAAAAATGAACAAGGTGTACCTTGGATTAACTTCATGGTAAGAACCTCTAAGCTCAGGATGTGTCTACTTTGTTTTCACTCATACATTGCAGCCACCTTGGGGTGTCAGTTCCCAAACTGCATGTCAGACCTGGAGGACTGAATTCATTCTGGGGACAGAGCCCAGAGGTGCTGCACACTGGGGTCCTCAGCTTTGTGGTGCCAAGAACATCCCTGCATTTGCAGTGGGTTGACCATGACTGGATGCCAGGCAGCCACCAAAGCTTCTCTTTCACTCCCCTCCTCAGCTGGACACGGGAGAGAAAATATAATGAACAGTTCATGAGTTAAGGACTGGGAGAGATCACTCAGCAAGTACCATCACAGGAAAAACAGACCTAGCTAGGGGATATGAATTGCATTTTTTACTAAATAAATCGGGGCAGGATAATGTGATGCCTCTCGGTACGAGAGGCTGTGGCGACCTAGTTCAAGAACCCGGCACGGCAGCTCGGCCTAGCCACCAAGCTGCTCGGGCCACAGACACACAGCACCAATATGGCAGATGGTCAAAATGGCGCTTTATTGTTCTACCTCGTGGGGTTATATAGTCGAGGTGGTTTCTCTACGTCAGGAGGGGGGACGGTGGGATGGTAAAAGTTAGTAAGGGGTGGAAAGCTACTGGGGTTATGAAGCGCTGTATTGTTTAGAGTAACTCTTATCACAGAGGAATGAAGGGGAGGAAGGTTACACGCTGCTTTCTGCTTTCCGTCACATCATGAAATCTTCCGTTTGCTCTTGTCCCTGTTCTACTACAATAATGAGAAGTAAAATGAATCTTAAAAACTTGGGGTATGGGATTTAGGTCGGCTCATCACGTGTTTTTTCTCCAGCTGCTCAGGGAGAGGAGTCGTTCCCCTGATGCACCATGGGGTCTGTCCCATGGGAGACAGTTCTCCATGAACTGCTGCCATGTGGGTCACACTTTCATGGGGTCAGTCCTTCAGGCACAACCTGCTGCAGTGTGGGTGCCCCATGGGGTCACAAGTCCTGCCAGCAAACCTGCTCCAGCGTGGGTTCCTCTCTCCACAGGGTCACAGGTCCCTGCCAGGACCCTGCTCCAGCACAGGCCTCCCCTGGGGTCACAGCCTCTCTCAGGCATCCCCCTGCTCCAGCGTGGGCTCCACCATGGGCTCCAGGGGCACACTATGGCCTTCACCACGGCCTGCAAGGGAATCTCAGCTCCAGTGTCTGGAGCACCTCCTGCCCCTTCTTCTGCACTGAACCTGGGGTCTGCAGAGCCAGACCTCACATACTCTTGTTAGCGCAGAAACATATAATCACTGGATGATCATACGCAGGTGCTTTTATTGAGAGCTGAGGATCAGGGGTATAGACAGACCCAAATCATGATCCCCACATGGATTCGGGATGGATACATTTTATACCCTTTCCTTACATAACTGTTGTATAATCATATGTTAATCATTAACTTGATATTGTTCTATTGCGTATATTGTTTTCACCCAAGCATGAGTTTAAGCCCCCTCCCCACAACGTTTCTCATGATTATTGTTCCTTCCTTTCTCGTGATTCTTGTTGTAATTAAATAATTTTTTAAAACTATATTTACTAAGCGATCATTGCATTTAACTTCATCATCTACCTTACAGGTGGGTACACTAGGTGCAGGTTCACACGATTTTAGCAAAGACAATGCCCACTCCTGTTCCCAAGGCCTACTTTAACTACCACAATTTTTAGAAACATTTTAACTCCATGCTATCACTCTCAGTCTCACATACTCTCACTCCTCTCTTCAATGTCTGCAATTACATTTGCACATAACTGTTTTTTCCTTCCAAAATATGTTTTCTTGATAAAACCACCAGAGTGATAACTGCCATATCTGATGGGCTCGGTCTTGGCCAGGGCTGGGTGCACCCTGAAGCCAGAGGCATTGGCTCTGCTGGACTTGGAGAAACTTCCAGCAGCTTCTCACAGAAGCCACCCCTGTAGTCCCCTGCTTCCAAAACCTGGCCACAAACCCAATACAATCCCTGGGCTGGGCTGTTTGCAGTGGAGGGGAAGTGGTCCAGGGCCAGCACAGAGGGGGGAAAAAACTTCAGGGCTTAGGTAACCCCAACACCTGGACTAACTGGACTAGTGCCTTATTTTCCTCCAGAGACCAAACTGAACCACTGCATTAAGCACATACCTTTTCATCCCAAACTTCTGGTTGGGAGCCACTACACCATCACATTTTGCTGTTGCCCCGCAGTCAATTTCTCTGAGACATTTGTGTTACAGCGGCAGGTTCAGCCCCTCAGGGGCCACGAATGCTGCACTTGACATTGAACCTGGGGGTGAAATCCTGTGTCCTGACAGATCTGGGACCATGGCTGGGGCTTCCCAGCTTGCTGTAAGAGCTGAGTTTCTGTGAGAGCAGAGGGAAGTGCAGGATTCTTTGCTGCTGGCTGTGTGTGCTGTCCTGGTGCAGCTGCTGTTGGATGCTGTGAGTTATCTGGCAGCAGAAAGTCTGTGTTCAACCATAAGGATTGACTCAAAAACAAGTACATGGAAGAGTAATGACGAAACAATAAAATACTTCCCAAAACCACACCGCCTAAGCGAGCATTTGGCAGCTGCTTTCAGTTTCTTTTATTAAAAGAGGCTTTTGTCTGGAAGTAGGTGCACTCCTGAGTTCCCAGTCAATGCTGGAAAAGCTGCCAATTGCACAGGAAGACATGTGACATTAAAAAAATATCTTGTTGCCTTTGCACCGCAGTTCCTGGGGAAAAAAAACCTCACCAGTAAATCATCCAGGCCCAGACAAACATCCAGGGAAATATACCCCAGAGCATTGAGCTTGTAGTATTGTCGGGTTTTTTTTTTCCCCAACAACCTTGTACTACACATCTGAAATGATCTCAGTGAATTCTGCAGAACAGTTTTTTTTCTCGCTTGTTGGCAAGACACACAATTTGACAGTGTGGTTGGCATGGGTGAGTTCACATACCTCAGGTCATGGGCACTCTCAGACAGATTGATGTATTTCTTTCACTCAACTGCTTTTTGTTGTTAGTTTGTTGTTGTTGTTATGTATTCTTATTTTGCCAATTAACAAAACAAAAGACAAATAATATTCAGAGTAGTTTCCTTTTGCTGTTCCTCCTTTTCTGTTTTTCCATAGGAGAAAGAAATCACAAAAGAATGTTCACTTGCCAAGCAAACCTTCTTATGTATTCTTCTGCTGTTAAGAGCAAAAAAATCAAGATGCAGACAGTACAAAACACAATTTATATGGAACTAAAAAAAAATATTGGTGAACACATATGCATGAAAATATATAAAATAGATATATGCAAAAGATAATTTTTTTATGCAGGTCTAAGAGGCACAGTGCATATGCCCATGGTGATACCAGAAGTCACATTGCTTTTCTTTATTGTGTCTATTTATTTTATAAAATGCCCATATGTATGCCTATACATATGCAGGGGTGGATCTGTGCAGTTCTCAGTAATGCATAAATATCTACTGAGATGCACACATGCATCTATTTTGGGTTTTATGGTATTTTAGGGGTTTTATCATATGAGATACATTTTATTACTACTTACAGAACTGAGCTCTTGTTTCAATTTTCTTACAATTTTAAGTGTCTTTTCTGTTTCCAGTTTCTGGCTTCTGCACAGAACAAAACTGGTCTCCAGAGATTACTCTCCTTAAAACAGATGAGTGCATAGCAAGAGGAACAAAGCTATTTAATAAATGAATCATAAAAAGATGGTTAATAGTCAGACACTGTTAGACAATATGTTTGATTTGGGACACTTTTTTAGTGAGATTGTCAGATTTTTTCATCAAGCATTTAAATCCTGCTAAAAGAAGTGAAATATCAAGGTCAGGTTTAAAACTGTTTCATTCAAAATGCAAATGCTGTTTGACCTTCCTGTGCTCTTGTTTGTATCAGTGTAATTTTACTGGTGCAGTTTTATTATATTTGTCTCAGGATGAAGGTGCTGAAAGCCTAGGGTTGTCTGCCCTTGTATCTTTCTCCCCCTTCTCCACCCTTTCTTAGTAAGTTTTAAATTAGAAGACATATACTAAGAGATAGTTCAAAGTCATGCTAAGGAAATTAATGTTGTGTGTCTCACACACTGGAATTAGAGCTGTAGGAATTGCTTCCCTTCATAGACTGTGACGACTTGCACTCACAACCTTGGGCTTAGCCACCCCATGGTAATTGCATTTGAATGTCATATTCAGTCCTGCCCAAGATCGCCCACTAAGATCATTAGAAGAAGCTCTGTCATCACTCCAAAATGAGCATCGCCACCTTATGGATTGCAGCCTACACCTCTGAAGGTCTAACTGGGCCAAGGCCAGTCTGCAGTGGTTTGAGGTTAAATTATGCATTACCTCCCTGATGTCTTTTCTGTGAGATAAGCATTAGGAGGAAAGGCAAAGCAGGCACAAAACTTAAAGAATATAAAGAAGTTTATTAACAGACTTAAAAGAGGAAAAAAAGTCAGACTAAACCTTCAGAACACCTCTCTCCCCCCACCTCTCCTCCCTTCTACCACCAACGTAAAAGAAAAACACAACCCTTGAGATTTCTCGTCAGTTCACCACCTACATAATAATTTCTGGTTTTCAGTTTACTTAGGCAGAGGAGTCTCTCTTGGTCAAACCATGGAAAACATCTCCACAAGAAACAATCTCTTGCAGCTTTAATGTCACAGCAAGGCAGCCGCCTGGGATGGATCTCTGCTGGCATATGAAAGTCCCTTCCCGCGACTTACAGCTTTCCCACAACTGCTTTCAAGGGTTTCTTTAGCTAATGGGGTACCATTTTTAAGGATGAGCTGTTCAGAAACAAAAGTTCTCTTCACTTATCAAAGTGCCTGAGAGGCGTAAGGACACTGTCTCTGGGAGTATCCTCAGCTCTAGGAACAGAGGTCCTTTTTTGTTCTGGGATCTCTGCTTAAGTTTCTCATCAAATCACAGCTACTTCAGCATTTACTTATTGCAGCACAGGTACTGTTGCTCACAGCAAGTTACAGCTACTTCAGCGTTTGCTTGTTCTAGCACAAGTACTTTTGCTTATGGTTGCAGTTTGAACACTCCACCCCCCCACCCCCCACCATGCTTTCAAGGGATTACAGTGGGAAGTCTAATATATCATAGTCCATCACCATGGTGTTTTTCCAACAGAATTTCAGCTTCTAGGATTGAAGAATCTCTTCATTCTCCTCCCTCGGGGTCTCAGCTCTTTCTTCCCCACTGACTTGGGCATCTTTATAGTGTTTTCTTCACGCGCCTTCACCTTTCTCTGTCCTCTGACTGGGGAGAGGATTGATGTCTGCAGGCTTCATCTGGTCTGGAAGAATCTTACAGCACTAAGAGATCTCACCCAGGCCTTTGTCATGATCCGCTAAGACAAGCGGGGGTCGTGATGGTTCGTTAACCGAATCTCAGAGTGCAAAAGAAACACAATCGGGGAAAAGTATTAATTTCAATCAGCACCAGGCACTTTATTGTGTACCAAAGCAGTGTAATCGCGATAGAGATAGAGAGAGACAAGGAGAGAAAGGGGGGGAGGGGAGGGTTATAGCTACCAACGGTCAGCGGAGTCCTTGTGGTCTTCTGTCTTCTTCTGTGGGGAGATCTCAATTGGGGTCTTCTTAGAGAGTCCTTTTGTACCCTTTTCAGGAGTGAGGGGCAAACAGCCAAACAGGTGCGAGAACAATGTCCACTGTCTTTGGTAAATGGCACAGAACAGGTAGCAGGCAGCATGTCCCGCGCTGTCCCTGCTGCAGTCACAGCAGGACCAACACGGCTCACCGCAAACAGGTGTACCATTGGCACGTTGTGCTTGGCTAGCTCTCCACCTCGGGCAGGCCCAGGCTCAGGATCTCGCCCTCTGTAGATGGTTGTGAGACAGACGAAGGGTCTTCGGACTGTCTCTTACAGCCTTGCAGCTGGAATTCCCTTATCTCTTGGCCACATGATCCTGCCAGGCAGCAGTCTCAGAGGAATTTCAGCCACACCAGGGGTGAGAGCCAGCCTGGCCTCTGGGGGTGTGTCCAGCGAGCAGGAGCGGCTGTGATCTCAGCCAAGCTGCCCCTGGCCAACCTCCCACCAGTTACCTGTTCGGCCACCGGAAGCAACAGAGGGTTTCCCAGGCTTTGTTCCTTCTTAAAATGTGGCTCACAGAGGCGTGTCCAGCTCTCTAAGTGGTTTAATAAAGTTGCCAATATTCAACCTAGCCAGTTGATTGATTTTGTTGGGTCGAGAGGAAGCTGTAAGCACCTCTTTGCAAAGAATCACTTCCTGGCAGATGGAGCCTTCTTTAACTACAATTCCCAGCTATGCTAAACCATGACACAGTCCCAGCCACCTTTTATTTTCTCCTTTGGAATCCCAGTATCACCGATCCATGCACCACAGAACATTAATGCCTGATTACAGCCCTCCTTGCTGTGTGTTTAAATGATGGGGGAGCATTTAAGAAGCTGTGCTTTAGGGTGTTCCAGAGAGGTGTGATCCCTTAAATTCCCACACAGTGCAATTGTCTGTAAATATGCGATCCAGCTCTAAATATTCCTCATTTTACTTGGGAGATTAAATTGTTAGCTTTTGTTTACAGCTTGCTCTTATTTTGAAGCAGATTTTTAAACTAAAAATAGAAATAAAATAAAACCAGGACCAGAAGTATTTTTAACTACTTGAAGGAAGTAGTGACCTTCTTTTTTAATATTTTCAATGTATGTCTGCAAAATTGATTTCTTCCAAATTTTTGCTGTTTAAATTCTTGCCCCATCCATCGAAACAAAAGACTACTAGGCTATGACCCAAAAGCTGTCCTGAGACAACCAGTTTCTCGGGGCAGAATCTGAGGTACTTATGTAGCAGAACAATCTCCCCATGAGTGTTAGTTTACATTTAACTAAGAGTTACATTATTACACCATTGTTCCTCAAAAGCCTTTGGTTTCAGAGACTCTCAGCTGATATTTGGGGTTTGTCAAAGCCCATGCCCCCTGCTCCACTGCAACTCTTTACCCAACCCAGTCTGATTAAAGCTGTAGTGTGCTAATATTTATACATTTACAACATTTTGACATATTTGAAATAAAATTCAAGCATTTCCTGGTCGAGAAGAATGGCACATAACCTTTATATACTTTTGTATACAAACTCTGGAGAAATGCTTTTTAAACTCTGTGAGAAATTAATTCTCAGTCACTTCAGGGTGATGTGGTCAGAGTGAAAGCACTGCCAGACACTGTGTGCATGGGCCACAAAGCCCTTCTCAGCTTTAAAGAAAGAAAACTTAGTGTGGTTCTCTTTTTTTTTTTTTAACCAAATGGGAATATAACCAGTGTTGCTACCTTTTTAAAAATTTCCTTTTACTGAGCCATATTACACACCCAGAATTTTTTCCATATGCTGTTAAATTTCAGGTAGGAATGAGGGGTAGTCGTGGATAAAGTGTGAGATCCCTGGCAGAATCCTTAACACCTGCTCAAATAAAACCAACAGGGTCCTGAGACGCACATGCACATTTATCAGCCACGAGATTTGGAAACTGGCCTTCCTCCAGCTGGAGAGGCCTCATTTGCAAGACTGCTTGCAGTTCTTCACACTCAGCTCCGGAATGGCTCACATAGCGAAGGGGAGAATAAAGCATATGGCCGTGAGACAGAAACAGGGACCAGGAGATAATGGTTCTTTGGAAAAAGTGCAGGGGCTTGACGTCTCCTGAGAAAGTGGGACATGCAGCAGAATCTCAATGAGGTGACATGAGGTGTGCAGAAGCCTGAGTGAGTGGCTTTGGAGCTGGAATGAGCCAGCACTAAATGAAGAAGCAAAGAATTCTGGCAGCTTTTCCTTACAAGACAGTGAATGTAAGCGTAAGAGATGAAGCTGTTAACATCATCAGCAGAAAGGCAGTTTTGGAAGTCTGACAGTCAGTAGGAGGGCACACACATCAGTAAAGAAATAGAACAAAAGCAGGCAAATCAAAGGGTTTGTTGCGTTGTCCCCTGCTCCATTAAAATTCCCTCCCTGCCAGGACAGCATGCAGCCCCTGAGAGGGCAAGACAGGTGGGACACCAGAGCAAAACCAGCTGGAGCGCCACCAAGAGAGCTACCAGATCCAAAATTTGAATTTTAGAAGCCTTTAATACTTCAGTCTCCAGTTACAGCATTAAAGCTGCTTCCAAGTGGCCCAAGATTGATATCACTCCATGGATCAGGTGAGAAACACAGAGGCCTTTTCCTCCACCACTGGACCTCAGCAGTGAGAGCTTTCATCCCCAGGGCATGGGCAGCCTTCAGTGCATTTCACTGTATGCCACAATGTGTTCCCTGGGGGGAAAAGTTCTGCTAGAGCCAGGAAATAAACAAGCATCTGGATGGATGGATGGATGGATGGATGGATGGATGGATGGATGGATGGATGGATGGATGGATGGATGGATGGATGGATGGCAGTTCAGACCTGGATATGCAAAAAGGAGTTGCTAAAGGGATCCTCAAAATCTCCCATCTCAGCCTTGGGATACCATTTTCTTCCCACAGAAATTCCCACGGAAACGGCTGCTGAAAGGACAATTAACTTCTGTAAACACCCTCTTTAAAATGAAGGTGTAGTGTGCAATTTGTCTGAAAGAAAATCAACACAGGCTTTCTCCCAAATCTCCTGAATAAAAGGCAGGAATCTAACAAGAGGGGAGGGTGTTACAGGTTTTATCCAAATTATGATGCCAGTTGTTCTTCTTACACAGTTGTCTGCACAGCCATTTTTCCGTCTCCTTAATGTTAAAAGAATGACTTCTGACTGAAATGTCCCATGTGGGTGCCCAGCAGGATTCAGATGAACTGGTTCCCTGGGTTTTATGCAGAGACAGAGAAGCACTTGTCATCTCTGCTTGGGCCCAACAAACAGATGGAACCCCACTGTCCAGTGGGGTACAGCTCCAGTTTAACACAACAATCACAAACAACTTTCTGCACCTAAACCATTCTCCAAATGAAACAAATCCATCCCAGCTGTGCTACAGCACAGACAGAGGTGAGGCACTCGTTTCTGCCGTCATGACCAGCTGGATGGAGTGGATAATGAGACCAAAAACGTATTCATGGGACACAGATAAATCATCATCAGGGAGATGAATTGCATAGATTGTGGGAGAAGGAATGCCTAGAAAACATTAAATCATTTTGTCACATGTAATTCATCCTCTCCCTCGTCCCTTCAGGAAAAGAAAATAATTTAGTCATTGTGGTTTTGTTCAGACAGACACACAAAGACAGGTTTTGCCATATTGTACCTGTCTAGCAATTACTTCTCCTGACACAGTCTGGTTAATATAAAAACATTGTTATGTAAAGTGATCACTTCCTCAATAGCAGCCCTGGATTTTGACTGGCGTCATAAAAATGAGACAATTTCAGATGTTAAACAAAAAAGGTTTATTTAACAATTAGAAAAAAACTGCAACCGAAAAACCCCAAAAATTGGGTAAAAAATAAAGTCCGGGATCCCCGCTATCAAAGACGCTTTCTAGCCTGCCAGGCTATCACCCCAGAGCAGTGTCTTTCCAGCGCTGAGAGCTGCTCAGAGAGCAGCTGGTGTTGTAAGCTGGCCTGAATCCCAGCGCTGGGCTCCTGCAGTGGCCAGTCCAGATCACTAAAAGAACATGAGCAGAGAGCACAAAATCTGGAAATCATCCCACTTTTATAATGTTCGGTCTCCGCCTCGTTCCACCCCCAGTCCTGCCTTCTTGCCCCGTAGTTATTGGTCGTCTCCCCTCCAAGCCCTGGTGACAGGCTTCAGAGTTCTTAGCCAATGGCTCGTTGGCGTCTAGGGTACTGGCAGCACCAGTGTCTATGGCGGGAGACGAGCTCATTTAAATGCGTGGTTTCCATGGTGCTGGCTGCAGATCTCTTGTCTGGCTGCTAAAAACAGGGTGTGTCTGTCTGCGAGGCTTGAGACTGGGACAGAAAACGGATTGCATTGAACTACAGCTCTTAAAACCGTTTAAACACTCTTAAAACATTTTTATAACTGTCTAAATAAAGGATTTAATTAATTTAACATTTAAATTATAATAACATCTTTAATTAACAATTAATTAACAACTTTTACACCTGATGGGAGATGATGCGAAAGTCTTAAAGGGTTCACGAATGACAACTGGCAACGGTACAACGATCAGCCCTTTCTTGCATTCTGGGAGTAACTATTACACATTACTTTTAAAATAAACTACTGTTTAGAAGATCTGCAGTCTGAGCTGACTTGAGGTGTGGACAAGGCAGAGTGGTTCAGCTGCAATTCTTAATTAAAATGGCCATAAATCAGTTAGTTGCACCATCAAAATGCCTAAAACTTCCTTCTGCTTCCTTAGAAGAGTCTGATTAGGAATCAGACACAGGATAATTTTCTCTTCTGGGGTTTTTTGAGCCTCCAGTACCACTTTAGCCAATCTTTAATAGGCTCTCATTTAATAAGGGCATTTATCACCGTGATAACAGCACAGGACAATGCTGTTATCACAGCAGATCAGAAAAACTCCAAGGTTTTCCACTGTTGGATTGTGGTTGTTGGGGTTTTTTTGGTTGTTTTTGAATACACATTTTTAGCAATATTTTCTCTCCATTCTATCTCCAAATGTTCCAAAAAATTCTCAGCAAAATTTTCACTGAAATTTAAATATCACAGTAAAATCAATAATGAGATGTTTGGGTATTTTTCTGAAATAGAAGGTGGCTTAAATATAAAAAAAAATAGATGATTTTTAAAAGATCATTTCTCTGTGGTTTATATATTTTTTTTTCCACAGTCACCATCTAATTCTATTTCAGACAGACATGATGCAGTGTTGTGTGTATGTTACCTACTATTGTGAATGACAGCGAGAGGTTTACAGTTCACAAAAATAAAACACAGAGAATGTGTCAGGCTCCAGAGGATGCTGACTGACCTTGATGTCCCTGACAAGCCTTTGCTGGGACCTCTGAACGTGTCCCCTGACCCCACATCTCATCCATCAGCACAGAGGCTGCTTTAAGCACACTCCTTGCTAGATCCATGCTGCAGGAGAGCTGCTTTTCAGCCCTTGCCCCTTTTCTTGTGTGGCCCTATTTCCAGTTCTGTCCTTGGCCAGGTTTTTGGCTGGCCCAGGGTGGACTTGGTTCAGCCCATATCTCCAAGCACAGTGTCATGAGTTGTTTTGTGGGTTTGTTTGTTTGTTTGTTTGTGGGTAGGAGGGCTCAGTTCTGTGCCCCTTCACAGTGATGCGTGTAAAACCTTGGTCTTGGAGCCACTTTTAGTATGTTCACAGAAGTTTTAGGGCATAGAGAAAGTAAACCTTGTGTGGAAGTTTGGACTAGCAAAATATTTGCAAGGAAAGTGTAACTGTGGGAGTTGTAAGCTGCCTTGTCACTCTTTCAAAATGGTCAAGATTGGATCCAAAGTTTGTTTAGAACTTGAGACCCTAAAGGCTTGACTTTAAAGGTTGACTTAAAAGATAAGTTCAAATGCTGTTGGAGGCTGAGACTGTGATCTGTGTCCCATCACAGATCTCTTCCTTCACCAACAGTCTAGCTAAGGTTCAGGATGAGGAAAATACCAGGACCTGCTGATCTAGAAGTGCCTTACAAATCCTGGGATATACCCTGAAGACTGCACTGTCCTCATCCTCATCACATGCTGCTCTCTGTGGGGGTTTTCTGTGTCCCTGACAACTCTTTTCAAACCTTGAACAGATACAAAAATGCCTAGTGATGAGAACAGAGGTTTAGTTATTACTTTACCATATCTATAATAGCTAACACCTTTTTCAGCATGCAGTGGTGTATTAGTTGAAGTACTGATGTGAAGTTAAAGCAAGAAAATAAAAAAATGCAGCCTACTTTTACTACATTCTTTAAATCCAGGCTCCTCTCATTTTGGAAACTTGCAAAATGAACCATCAATCTCAAATCACCACCTCTATTTCTTACTTGATTTTATGCTATCGAGTATTGGAAAAGCACAGTCATCACAGGTGTTTCTGTGAACATCTCACCCTAAATTTTTCTCACCTTCTGTAATTAGTCAAGCAAATGCATGTTGTTACTTGGTTTTGGATCAGAGCAATACTCAGTGTATGAGCAGGGAGAGTAGTTCCTAAACTCTCCTCCAAACAGCAGAGATGTTGAGGTGCAGTGAAGCTGGGCTGGTGTGCAAACCTTGAACCCACCCACAAATCCCAAATTTGGCGGCTTTTTGTCTGATATTCATGGCAGTGTCTGTATTTCATGGCAAAAACTGTGTTTTAGGCTACCTTCCAAACACAACAGTAATGGCTCAATAGCTAAAATTATTACTGAATTTTGAAGGAATCACAAAAGTTTCATGACCTAATCCTCCCAGGACAGCTTGACACCAAGGTGTGAAAATTGCAGGAAGCAACCCACAGGTTATAAGCCTTTGCAGTGCCCAGCAAAGTGGGCAGTCTGAAAATGGGAGTACCAGTCTGAAAATGGGAGCGCAATCCCTCTGTTTATAAAAGTATAATAGTATAAAAGTATAAAAGTATAAAACTACAAAAGTACTTGGGTCTTATGAATACCAGGAAAAGAATTAGTCTACAGTAAAATTCCCAAAGAAATTAAACTGTTGTCACCAAAATGGTTAATTTTTTTTTCCACTTAAGAATTTGAGTGGGAGATGTAGGCCAGGAGGCACAAAGATACTTGGTTAGATAGGAGGGTTCTCTCTGAAGTCTGGTTAAAATTGGCAGATAAAATTTGAGGGTATGTTCTGTCTCTCCAGTGGGCAGGGGGAGAGTGGCCTACAGGGTAGAAATTCTGCTTCACTAAACTCTTAATTCTCTAAATTTTAGTTGAGTTCTGGATTAAAGGCCCCTACCACCCACTGTTTCAAAATTCACCACAAACGAGAGAAAAAAAATCTGTGGGATTGCTCTATTTTTGTTGAAGTGTGGCAAGAAGAAACTAATGATGAATCAGGATGAAATATGTAGGAGTATTTTATCCAGAAGTGTTAAGAGAGGTGTTTTAGGAACGACTGAAGCTCCTGAAGTCTGTCCTTCAAAAAGACAGAGCAAGAAATCCAACACAAGTTTTGCTTTGGATAGATAACTTCTTTCAGCACATCATCCTAATGAGGACTTTGCTGGGAAGTCTGAGGAACAAGTACCCCTGGGTCCTCACCCTGACCTCCCACTGAGGAGAAGAAGTCCTGTAGCAGAAAATACAAATCAGTTTACACTGATACGAAGTCTTACTTTAATTTCTTTAAAGGCCTGGGGTGACAGAATGACCTTTATAAAAAAATCTCCCTGTGGTTGAACTCTTCAAAGGATAATTGCCAGGAAACTGTAGAACAGGCTTTTCAAAAAGTCCCAATTTAGAAATGCTCATTGCTTTCTGTTGGGGTTTAGGAGTCAGCCTGTTTTTTCTCTTAAAGAATTTTCCCCTTTTCTTGTTGCCAGGGGAGAAATTACTGGGCGCTTAAGAGAAACAAAAGACCTGGCCACAGGGGCAGGGTCCAGATGGCCACCCTTCTGTCACCTGGGGGTTGGGACACCCGGGGGGCTGGCTGAGGTTCTCAGTGTTCAGTCTGGGGAGCTGCCTGCCTTCGGTGTGGACGGTCTTTGTCAGCACTGCAAGCTTCTGCTTTTTCAGCTGCTTGCTTTCTACGGGAGAATCCCCGGGATTCTCAAGCCTGTCTTTCCCTGCCCCGTTGGGAGCTGGGCTGCTGCTGCTCTGCCCCGCTGCTGCTTGGAGCTGTCGCTGCTCTGTAGCTTGTACGCTCTGCCACCTGAGACCTGCTGAGCTTTCCTGCTGCAGCGCTGGAGTTTGATACATCTCACTTACCATCCGGGATCCCTGCTGCTCCAGCCTGCTGTTCCCCAGGGTCCGGCCGGGCACCGGGATCAGCTGCCCAGGGGTTTGCGAGGCTTTCTGTCAGTCCCTGCCGGGACCCCGAGCCGCCATTGCCACGCTCCCCGAGCTCGCTCCGGAGCGCCCCCTGCAGCCGCGGGGGAACCATCGCACCCGCCCTGCTCACCGGGAGCCGCCAGCGCCCCTGCCGGCCGTGAGCGGAACTGCACCCAGGGGAAAGGGCCAGGCAGCCGAGAGAGGGCTGTCACTGGGTTTGGGCTGCTGTTTGCTGTCACTGCCACAGCTATTGCTGCTTGTCATACATATATGTACATTAGTAAAGAACTGTTATTCCTATCCCTCATATCTTTGCCTGAAAGCCCCTTATTTTCAAATTTATAATAATTCAGAGGGAAGGGGGTTGCATTTTTTCCATTTCAGGGGAGGCTCCTGCCTTTCTTGTCTGACACTTGTCTTTCAAACCAAGACACTTTCCTACATCCTGACTGTGCAAAGCTGGGAAGAACTGAGTTTTTATTGAAGCCAATATGGAAAAACTTCAAAGACTTTTCCAATATTTCACTGGACTAAGAAACAATTTCTTGTTGTTGTTTCAAGCGTATAATGAAGAATGTGGGAAGAGGAAGTAAAGAAGCAAGGTTTTCCATACGTCTGTGTCCTGTTCCTGAAGGAACTGGATAAGAGATGAACCTTGTGTTTCCCTAGGAGTGAGCATTAATGGAATGTTTCTTCTCTGCCTTACTTTCTGCTGCTGCAACATTTTAGGGAACTGAATCCATGTGAGAGCTGGATCTTCTAGCCACATCTGAGTTTACAAGTTCCTGGGTAACAGGAGGAAAGGGACAAACACAAACACATGAGGGGAGACTCCACAGAGCTACTGAACATCTCAGGCTCCTGCTCTCCTGCAGGCTGGGCACTGCCCACACCTTGGGAATATTTATTGGTATTAATGTGTCAGTGTCAAAGGTCTTTGAGGAGACATGGAACAGCAACAAGAGGTTCAGTGTCACTGTCAGTCCTTTGCCTGACAAGCCCTACAAACAAACAGATAAATTGCCCTTGTTCCAAGAGCTGAGTCCTGTCTGAGGCAGGTCTGGCAGGCCAAGCAGGATTTCACCCCTCCATGGTCCCTCTGCCCTGCTCCTCCCCACATCTCTGCTGCAGCTTTCCCTGGCAGCAAACCCCAAACAGTTGCAGGTGGGGATTCATCCTGCTTGGCAGTTCAGGGAAACCATGGAAACCGTGCAGGGCAGCTGGTAAGTTTTCAGAGGCAGCACTCTGCTGTCTAAATGGATGTAAACACACACCTTGGTCAATTCTTCCACCTGCCACGTGTGTGGGAATTTTTTGTGTACATTTCTACAAGGACCTGCAGGCAATGCAATCTCTGTCTGCATGTTTTATGGGTGAGGTTTTTTGTGTGTTTTGCAGGAAGACATAAATAGCTTTTAGGCTCCCTTGCTCATTTGGTTTGATATTGTAATACCTAAGCATTGTGCTGTTCTGTGCTGGCAGCAGCAGAAACACGTGGAGTTACACAGTGCTTTCATCTCTGGCTGTTGTGAATCCTCCTCATCTGATCTTCCTTCAGATGGAATATTTATCTTACATAAAGTGCAGCCAGACAGAACCAAATGACCTCTGACCAATATAACACTGTTGATTTTTTTCCCCGCACATACCTTAGCTGGTTTTCACATTGAAAATGTCATTTTGCATAGCGAACAGGGACAGGTTTGCCAGAGTGACCCAAACAGAAAGCTAAGTGCCAGCTCTGGGATTATGGGTTAGGCACTGTGGCCCCAGAGACCCATTCCTGTGACATTAGAAACCCAAAATGTTAGGCAAGATAGATATTGCCTAACATTGTAAACCAGAAATTTTTTTAGGAGGTTGAAGACTGTTGAGTAAACATTGTTTTTCCTGTCTTATGGCCAAATGGTGCAACCAGAGATTTGACATCGAGGAAAGGACCCTCTGTCACAGGCTTCTCTTCCACTTGTATATTGTCAGGAATTTGTGTTTGATTTATTTTTATTTGTTTAGGGTTCCTTTTAAAATTTAAAAAAATTTTTTTAAACCTTTTTCTTCTTTTCTGCTTTTCTTGGTGTTCCACAAAGGACTTTCAGAAAGAGCCAGGACAGACCCAGATCTCTGTAAAAAAAAGGCTCTGGGATTTCTGGAAGCAGCTGCCGAGCACAAGGGAGGACCACGATGGAGCTGCTATTTGCAGGGATTGGAAGGGGGATCTAAAACAGACCAAAAAGATATGAAGGGGAAACCAAACCAGAAACATTTAATTCAGATATGTCTTAGTAATGGGCAGAGGAGTAAAAAGTATCAATAGGAAAATGCCCATGAATCTGTTCCCTGCAGGTGTGGTGGTCACCTTGGTCTGCTCAGAGGAGGGATAGCTACCACAACTCTGTCATGTGAAATCCTGTGGTTCTTACTGCATTCTGCTCCAAATACAGTGGTGCTTTTTCATTAACCTGCTTTGTGTGAAAAATGAAGGTTTTTTAAAGCAATTTTTGTTTTATTTTCTCCCTCAGTTGCTACAGCAACCCGAAGCAGAAAAACTGAGATTTAGGTTTCTCTGACTTGATTTCTCTCTTATTTTTTTTTCCCTTCACCTAAGTGGTGTGATCCTACTGAGAGCCAAGAATTTTTAGGGACAACATTGTGGCAAATTTATATTCAGTTTTGAGGTAATTAATGACCTTGTGAGGAGGAGAGCATAAACCATTTTAGGTAGATAGTAGTAATTGGACCTTGCTCTAGGGATGTGAAAGAGCAAAGAAATAAACATGTTGTTTATTGTTTTTTAGAAAGAGAAATTATGATCTCCATTATAAAAAGTACTCTGTCAAATATAACATTTCCCAAGTTCCTTAAATTTAATTATGTTATCCATGACAGTAAATATAGTTATGATACCTTATGATAAGAGAAAGAAACAAGTATTTTTAAAGTAAATTAATACTGTTCAAGTCTATAATAAATAGGTTTATTTTAAATTCATTGATAATCAGAGCACAATTATATTATTCCTACTATTTTATATCTTGTTTGTCAGCCTGGAGAGGCATAGGAGCTGACAGCTAATATGTTCCAGGATGCTTGGGCAGACTAGTACTCAAGAGGACTGGCAAAAAAACCAGCTTGTGAGTTTAGGAGCTCTCCAATGTGGGTCTCTTTCAGTAGACATTAAAGACAACTGAAAAAAAAACAAACAAAAAAACCTCAGCATTTGCATTTCAGTGTGAGAACACTTTGGATTACATTTACAACCCCTTATATTAAATCTTACAACGTCAGAGAAAGAGAATTGCAGTAAGAAGATAAATGCTGGCCTATTAAGCCAAGACTAAGTTGACTTTTTTTTTTTTTTCTTCTTCTTAATAATAAGATGTTGAAAAGACTCCCAAGCAAAGTACTTGGAGAAACTGTCAGCATTCACCACACCAGCTGTAAATGCCTCTGTTTAAAATCCTGTCTCTATACACAAGGAAAACCCCCTTTTCTCTTTTCTGTGCTCTTTCCTTATCCACTGCCTTCTCAGGTAAAGGAAAATTTTGTTTGCCGTAGGGAAATGGGCCTAGGCCTCTCATAAAGCACCAAAACGTGTCAATATTTTTCTAGGTCCAGTAATTTCACAGTGATTCTCCAGAAAACTTGTTGTGTGGACATGCTGGAGTCTTCCATGTGTAAGGACATGTGGACAGAGAAAGCAGGCATGAGAAGAGCAAAACATTTTCCTTTCAGACAACAGAAATATGTTTAAGACTTTCTATTCCACTACCTTCAGGATCCTAAGCCTGGTAACAGCCAGAGCCACTCTCGTAGAGGAGACACAGCCCAGCTGTGAGTGGAGAAGAGTGAACTGTCTGCTGGCATAATTTTTGTTTGTGCTGTTGAGAAATGGGCTTTTCTGAGAAATCGGGCAGAGGGTTTTGTCTCAATACTTACCAGAACTGGTAATCCTTCTGCCTTGCTTACCACTGTGTTAGATCTGTGCACATGGCTGATAAAGAACACACAGACTGTGGTCAGACCTAATTCCTCCCAGCTGGTTCTCCTCCATAGAAGAGTTTTCTGCACTGAGAGAAGCCTCCATTTCCTATCTGAGCGAGTGTGACCCATTACACTTTTGGTAAAAGCACAGATCCTCTCCCAGTGCAGAAACTGCTTTTCTATCCCTCCCCTGATGATCACTGACTTTTCTTTTTGTTACTTGAAAACAGCTTCCTTGTTTCAAGTCTGAAAGGATTTTGGAGGCTATCTGGAGGAATTAGTTACTTGATGAGTTCACTTTTTTCCCCCATCCCAACTTCTAGAGCCTTTTGCAAGAGATCCCCTTTTTTTGGGGAACTTCAGCGTCCATTTCACTTCCCAGACTGAAGCAGGAGGATAAGGCAGGTACAGCTTCCTCTCACCCTGGGCACTTTAGAGTTCTAGTCAGCCCGGGGGAAGTTTCCTCTAGGAAATTAATGAAGTGAAACTCTCTCTTTTATTAGTCTCTTGCTAATAAAATGTGGACTTGAGGATTATTTCTATCATCATCTCACAAACATGTAGATAAAAATGTAAGTAGTTTCTGTTAGAACTGTTGAAAGCAATATCTAACAGACATGAGGCTGCTGCAGCTCCCTGTCTCCAGGTCCAACCTGCAGTGAGGCTGAAGGTGTACCCCCAACAATTTATTTTCTTTTAAATTTTGTATGTTCAAAATAATTTCTTGACTAATTCAAAACATGAAAAATATGATGGCGATATGTATTTGCTTGACTCCTGAATTACAAAGAAGAGAAAGAATAGAAAGCCAATGTAAAGTGGCAATGAGAGCAGGAGGGAGAATGAGGCACAGTGAGGCTTGAGACAAAAGGTGAATGTGTAGTAATTAATAACACAAGTTTCCATGGTTTCTGAGGATGTTTGCTCTGATGAAGAATTTAAAAGCATCTTCATTAACTAATGGGGTATTTCACCAGCCTGGCTGGCCCCAGTTTTCAGTCTGTGACAACTCTCCTTTCCTGCACAAGGTGTTTTTGAGGTTGCTCACAACAGTGTGAAATGCAGTGCCTGCAGATTTAACATCGTCCCTGTCTCTGCGCCGTGTAAGAGCAGTTGTTTCATTTATGCATATCTGAATGCCAGGCCAGTTTTATTAGCTACCTGATTAGGTTCTCATTAAGAACGAAGCCTGTGTTTTTATATCCAAAATGTAATATGTTCTCGTAGCAATTCCATCCTATTAGCCAGGCTGCATTTCTTCCATGGATATTTGCAGGCATTCAGCCCAGATCAGTGTTTCTTTTTACTTCCTCAGAAAAGCCCTAATAATGTTCGCGGTTCAGATCAAGCCCTATCAGCCATAAAAATGCCAAGGGACAGATTGCAGTGTTCTCTTTCCAGGGGCAATCTTCTTTCACCCAGATAAAAATAAAAATTTAGTGTATTAAGGAGCTATGGGAAACCTGTGGTTTTCAAAATATTGCCATTAAAAATTGTGCTTGTCATTTCATGCTGAATACCTTGTGCAGTGTACAGAGGCAGAGCTTATCAAAACAAGAATTTCTGAAATGGTAAATAGTGACCATTGGATTTCCCCCCAAAAAATATCATGAAAGAACCAACCTTCAGTGTATAAAGTTTCCTCATGATCAGCTGTGGTAGTGCATATGAGAAGGCAATGCAGTTAATCAGTCCTTGAGCAATTCACTTGCTAGAAATAGGCAAACTGAAGAAGAAAAGCCATTGCGGTGAACTAAATTACTTGCTTATGGAAGAATAAGAAAAAATATTTTAAGTATTTCTTGAGAGATGTTTGGTTACTGTTTATTTACATGAGTTTTTCAGATGTGGTCACTGGGGAGTGTTCACAGAGTCACAGCCAGCACTAGACTCACACTGCACTTTTGAATGAGGGGGCTGAAATGGCAATTTAAAAAGAGTGTCACCCTTATACTGTGAGACACACTGCCTTTTAATTTGCTCTGCTCACATGTAATAATAAAAAGCATTTTTAGTGTGCAAATAACTCAGGAAGTTCAAAACAATTAGGACTTGTAAGAGAAGATTTCATTTTACACTTATTAGCCAACTACACCACGTTGTAGAGAAAATAATGTATTACACAAGCTGAACAGGAAAAAAAGCTCAAGGAAATGGTGCCATACTGATTGGATCTTTATTTTTCCTTTATTCATTTCTAGAAGCTGTATGGAAGGAAAATAATGTCCAGGGAGGTTAAAATAAAATAATTGGAAGAGAAAAATCCTAACTGAAATCGCACCTTTGTACCAAAAGGAAAAAATCTCTACATGCTGTGAGATCTCTGGGTAAAAATACCTTACACCTGAAAATGTATGAACTGGATCCTGAGCGGGACAGCTGAAGGCAGGTATGGCTCTTGCTGGTTTCAGCAAGGCTAGAAATAAATTGGTGAGGACAAACACAAAACTCTCGTCGTTCTGAAGTTCTTCCAAAACCCCAGTGATATAGGGAACACAGTTTTAAGTGCTGAGAAACAAGCATTTTAAGACTTGGCCAATATAATTGATATGTGCTGTATGAAATGCTTTTTGTATTCATTAAGGTCTTGTCTTGTGTTTATCTCGTTTTTAATTTTCGCTCTTATTGGGCTGAAGGCAGTTGCTGTGTCCAAAGGAATACACTGAATAGGAGATGAAATCTGTCCTTGTCAATTCAAGTTGTTGACAAGGAAAAAAAATTTGTTTATTCTGCTTCAGAAAATTACACTGAAAAAACTGACCGTCCTCAGCCAGCATCTGAGAAAGCTGCTGTCAGTGGGGGGGAGTTTCTAAATTAAATTGTGATGATGAATCCTTCAAGAAAATATACACAACAAGCTCTATAAAGAGGAACCAAATAAAAGTCAATGCTTTATTTTCACGTGAAACACCATTCTTAGTGTAAACTGAGTCTCTGTGTTCATTGAGACTGTGGTAGCAATGAGGATCAAGTTACCAGACCAGGTTCATGCTCAGAGCTGTCTAAAAACAGTGCAGAAGTCACCTGGCCATGGTGTCACCCCAAACTCTTGCCTGTTCCACTTCCTCAAAGAGGTACTTCAGTAACCCAGTTCTACAGGCAAAAAGAGCTGGCAGAAGACAAAATCCAAAATAATGAGTTCAGGCTGCCATGGAAAATCACCCTTTAAATTTTTATGCACAATCGTTGATGGAATCGCTTAGGTGAATCCAGTCAGAGCAAAGGAAAAGTGTTATGTGGATGATCTGGCTGCCACAGAGTGTTGTTTGAGAAGGCTGAACATGTTCAGTGAACCCAGAGGGGAAAAACAACAACCTGCTGCTCAGGAAAGGGCTGTGAGGGCAGCAGGTGGACTGCCAGCTCCTCTGAGTGCAGAGGATGCTGTGACCAGCTCCAGTGTGACCTCGTTCTGCTTCTGGTGTCACAGTGACCTAGTGGCACACCTGATGCCAACTTTAGAGTCTCCTCCACTTCCACTTAAATTCAGAAAACAGAAAAAAATATTGTCTCTAATAAAGCTTTTTTCTTCCTTTCTTTTGGTTCCTTGTAATTTCACTTTTGGCCATTCACAATCTGGTCTTAAAGGACTTTCTTTTATAGTTTTATTGGATTTCCATATAAATCACTGGCAAATTAATGCCTACAGCACAGTATTAAATGCCAGGCAACACTGATTTTGAGGAGAGGGATAAATCCCTCTGTTGGTGGTAAAATCTGTTGCATCATGGTGGTTGTGATGGTTCTCAATTTTTGTCGTTATGCCCTTGGAGTTCCCAAATCTCCAGTCAGACGTAAAGATCCACTGCGCGTGCAGCCATGAACTGAAGCATTAACTTGTTTTTCTCTCTTTGCTGCCTTTACAGGGGAGTTTGTGCTAAATTCTGGCCAAATTAGCCCAAATAGCTTGCACACAGGTGGTGGTTCTGCAGCTCCTTGTCCTCTTCCTACGCCACAACTACTGTAATTAAACCTTGCCTTTGTGGACCATGAATATACACAGTAAGGACTCAATTTCACATTAAAAATCCTGGTTTTGGGGGAAGAAAGGGAGAATAAAAAAAAGAAAAAAATAAATAAAAACAGCCACTTGGATTTTCTCAGCAAAAGAGTTTTTATTTTGTAAATGCTCAAAACACATGAAGTCATCAGCCATTTCTGAGTGTGTAGGCAGAAATACACTTGCAGATGTTGTCCTGTTAAACGTGACTGAAGTTAAACACTCCAACACTCCATTTGGGTATGGAGTAGAAAGATACATGGAGGGAGCAACTTGACAGCTCCTGTTTTTCCATGGGCTGGAGAGGTAAGGCTTAAGCACCTCCAATCTGGGCATCACTCTCTGGAACAAGACTTCATTTTTTTCCAGTGCAGCATGACGCAGTGTGTAATTAGTCCTCATTATTGTATGAAGCTACATGAGGAGACAAAGCCCTGTAGGGGAAGAAGTGAGCCCTGGAAGTGGACGCAGAACAGTATTAACACAGAGACATGATGGCTTTGAAGTGATGCAGTGTGCCATCATCTCACTTCTCCAGTGAGAGCCACTAAACCCTGTCACATTCATCAAACTTCACTGCAGAATTCGTATTAGCATATATGACAATGCAATCCCTAGGCCATCAAAATGCAATAAAATCCCTAAAGTTGGTTTTGGGCTTGATGGGCATCACTGCAAGGTCATCTCTGCTATCACCCTTCTGTGCCCTTCTCAAAAAACACGGACTTGTGGCCCTTGGGACTAACCTTTTGCTTTTGTTAATGTTTGCAAAAATTTCTCTATGGACAAAAAGGTTCAAACACATTATACAATAACCAGCTTGGAATAAAAGAGCCATACCCTGCAATAAACTGCAGATTTATAATATCCACTGAACTAGTTTTTTTAAGCCAGCACTTGAATAATCAGTGTTATTCCTTTAGTTGTTATGAGGAATTAGAATAGAACAGGATTCATGCCAAAGCATAAATCAGTCAGTTACCATGTTTTGTGTGACAGAAAGATAAATTCTCTTTTATGAAAATAAATGGGTATCAACACAAAACACATTTCTACAGGGTGTGCTGTATCAATACAACGTTTTCTGCTCAAATGAAAGTAATTTACACCAATAGATTAATTTTCCTTGGACTCATTCAGATGAGGCTGTATTTGTACTGTTGTATTTCTCATTTCTGGGTAAGGATCATGGTTTGGCAGTTCAGGGAGTGCACTCTGAAAAGAATGCTTTGAAATTAAGACAAATTAAGTTGAACAGAGTTGTTTAAGACTGAGACCAAAACCAGCCACAAGTCTTTATTAAATATCAATTGCTTGAAATTGGCACAAATGTGTGTTCTCTGCCTTTCTGCAAGTTGAATAAGGGATTTCCTCCTTTCAGAGCCACATAGCTACAACCTACCCTTCTGAAAGTTGCTGTAATCAATGATTTAAACTGAAACTCTGCCTCTGAGGAGACCCTAGGAGAGCATCCTGCTTGTCATCTCCATCTTCTGAGACAGTGACAGGCTTTCCCAGCACTCCTGGGATTGCTTTGTTTCATATCTCCATGTCAGTCTCCAGTCCCAGACCCACAGGACTGCCAGGTCCTGTCACTATGGGACACTCCTGGGGTTTGGTGTCATTGTCAAGGAAGCCAAATTCCTGTGTTCAGAGACTACTTTGTGACGCCAGTGGAGATTATCCACAGATTTTCCGCAGAAACATTTTTCCAACACAAACAACATTATTGCAAAAATAACAGATGGAATCTGGAAACAAAAGAGTGTATTTTAGGAGGTAAGAGGAGCAAGGCTTTAGGGAGGTGAGCTTGGAAAAGTAACCCATCCATCACAAAGACTCAGCAGACTTCCAGTGGCCTTTCAGGTTTTTAAGCATTTTGAACTCGTTCCTTCCAAAAGCAGCAGAATTTCTGTCATCTACCAGATGTATCCCCTTCTGCTCTGAGTGTTCTGATTTTGCTTTATTCTGCTCTCCTGCATTTCTGACCACGCAGACATAGAACACACTGGTGCAGTAACCATACACACCTCGGGTTTCTGCACATTTGCCAGGGGGTCACTGCTCTGCCCCTTGACACATTTTCATCAGTGACGTTGTTCCTCCTCATCAGGAGTGTAATGCCATTGTGACAGGCTCATCAAAACTATTCCCATTCTTCCCAAACAGACTCCTGAAAGCAGTCTTCTTCCAGAGCTGACTTTTCACATCGTACCCCAAAACCATAGTCAGGACTTGAGAAGATTATGTTGGGAGACACCAGGGTCAATATTTTCACCTTGACCAAGCATTGGCTTTCCTCTCTGTATGACGTCATTGAGAAGAGTTAGCTTAAAATGAAACATTTTTTCTTTAATTTTTAATAGAGTTGCCCTCTATAATTTCTTTTTCTGTCACGTCGTTTTGTCACATGGCACAGTGTCACCTCATTGGAAGAATGTATTTTTTAGCACATTATGCTCTTGACAGGCTCAAAATCTCAAAGGAGATGGGGGATATTTGTTAAATACTACTCACTCCTACTGTTAACTTGTAGAAATAAGGTCAGCTCCTGAACACTCTGGTTATAGAACATTGTTTGAAAAATTTTTGACTCTGTGCTTCACCTGTCTTGTTTTATTTTCTCTTTCCTTCAAAACATGGAATATATCTCACATATCTGGAGCTCCTGTGAGGATGGAAAACTGGAAGTGCAATTTTTTTTTCCTCTCTCTCTCTCCTGAACATCTTTAGCTACTATGATTAGATTCAGTCCTTCTGTGCCACGTTTTTTTCTGAATTTTATGAAAAATTCTGCCCAAATTATTTAGAGAGCTTTGTATTACATCTTTATTTGCTTCCTAAACTTTTTGCTAACATGTGCAGGACTCTGTATATATGTATGTATCTATGCATATGGCACAGATCATCAACAAACACAACTGCTTACAATATTCCCATGGCAAAACGTTCAGAAAAACTTATTAAAAAAGACTTTAAAAACTGACCACAAAGATTTGCCTCCTGAGTCTCAAAGGAAGGGAATCTTGATAGTGTAAAGGTTTTCCCCTGCACACACATACAGACACACACACTGCCCTACATATTTCAAGGCATGAACTTTCATTTTCTGAAATTCCTGGCTGTGCTGACTGCTGACTGTTTATTTGGAAAAGGGTTTGCTGTAAGAGACACCTGGAAGTGCTTGTTTGGACATGGATGGGCAGGATCTCCAGCTTTCAGACATGAACCAAATATTGTGGAAAAAAAGAAACAATGAGAGATTGCAACACTGCCAGATGGATGTGGAATTTCACAGAAACAGGCAGAAAAGTTTCCATAAAAGTGTTGTGGATGTATGTAACTGTACCCTACATTATAAGCAGGTGCTTTTACACAGGGCTCAGTTAAAGCTTTTCCTTTCCCAGTGCCACCAGTTCCCCCTATGCCCCTTTTCCTTCTCCTGTGTAAGGTGGCATTTATGATACAGCAAATAAACACTGTGATGCACCAGAGGCCTTGGAAGATTTAAAAAAAAAGGGGGTTTTTTTGTTTGTTTTGTCTTGCTTTGCTTTGTTTTGTTTTGCTTTGTCTTGTTTCGCTTTGTCTTGTTTCATTTGTTTGTGTGGATTTTGGTTGGTCAAGGTTTTTTTCTTTTTTCCCTTTCCTTCTTTCCTTGAAACATCTGTGGCAACTTAATTCAGTTACCTGTGCACCAGGTTGCTATTATTTTCTGGCTTTTCACCTTGCACTTCTATTTTACAATTTTTATTGGTGTTTATTTGGTCTCAATTTCACTCTGATCTTCTGGAGCCTCAGGGACAAAGTTTGCTCCACGACAGTGCGTAGATATATGATGGCTAAACGAGGCACAAAGCAAAAGTTGACACTTCCCCATCCTGCATGAGCACAAAGGACATGAATTGTGTCTGCTAAGGGAGTCATTAGAGGGAGATTTCAGACATTTATAGGTTTCAGCTATGAATTACCACACACACTTTGCATAGGTTTCTTAGCTAAACATATTCTAAAGTATTTTTTTTTGGCCTGCTGACCTTTAAACACATTTTTCAAAGGCAGGGGAAACGTTGATGTGGTTTTTTTGCTCCTACGAATGCACCAAATTTCTCATTTGCCATGACTGCACATACTGAGTCTTTGAGTTCCTAGTGTGTTCATACAGCCAAACAGCCACTGGGACTACACCAACCCGAGCACCCCTTCCCACAAAAAATGTGGGTGTTTTCATGAGACCTCAGCACAAAATCTGAATCTCATTTTTGGGAACTCAAACCTAGCATGCCACATCTGCCCTGTTAGTGTTGCCCAGCCTGGGCTGGCTCCTGTGGCACCCCCAGGTATCCCATACTTATCTTACACCTGTGAGGAGGAATCTGCTACCTCCTCACCCCATGTCAGGGAGGGAAACTGTGGGACCCCGCCAGAACCTTGGTGTCCTAGCTCCAACCCAGATCATGGAGCATGATGGAGATGTTTAGAGGCCAGCCTGGATCTTTCCAGGCATTGCATAAACAATAGTAAACCCTCATCTTTTGGGCTTGATTTCATGCATTTCACACATCGTCTCCACTGCGCAATAAGCTTACACATATTTGATGGCTTTCCAATAGTGAGAAAATGCCGTTAATGCAATTTCTTTCATGAAAGGCAGAGGATTACTACTGTTAATCAGTATTCAGTCAGTGACAAAGAGGCAGGAAGGGTACTTGCTTGCAATTCCAGCAGGAGGATTTTATTGCATCTTCACTGTCGAAGGGTGCAGAGGCAAGTACACAGAACATGGCTGGCTCAGGCCAGGGGAAAGGTGGGACCAGGGAGCGGGGACCAATGGGAGAGCTCTGGGGGAGTGACCAGGCTGACAGACAACCGGGGAAGTCAAACCGAGATAGATCACCCCAACACAATACATGTTCATGGGCTACCACAGAGGATTACTATAATTCTGGAAAAAAGGTGCAGTAATTTAATGTTTTATTTTTCATCAGTAATTTTGTGACACTGTTTTTTACAGCATCTCTCTGCTGGGGGTGCCTTGTGTTTTTTACTTAAAATGGTGATTTTGTTAGTGGTTTGTGTTTGGACACTTTGTTGGTTGTTAATAATTATCATATCAGGAGAAAACAAACGTTCTCCTATATCTGTAGGTTCAGGAATCAAGAGAGATAACAGTGACACCAGCAATAACAAGATATAGCTGATTCAGAATATATGGCATGTGTTTCACCTGTTGGGCTGCCTATAAATAGCCACTTGATCTGTGTTCTTGGAGATCTCATAGTTTATATTTTTTGAAGAAAAAATAAAAGTACATCACCTGGTGTGGCTTAACATCCATCCAACAGAAGGGGCTGCAAGGACAGGGAAATTAGGGATAACACAGTCTGGGATATGTGCTCTGTCTTTAAATCCAATGGGTTCATGCATACTACAGGCATCAGACACATTCTAAGCAAACTTTAGAAAAAAGCTGGGATACCATCTGCTGGGAAAGTAAAGGTCATGTTTAGTTCCAATTTTTTAATTAAATGCCATTCACCTGCCTGTTTTTTTAATGAAAGTATTTGTATTTTGCTAGAGGGGTTTCTTTTCCCCAGCAATTCAGTAGGAAAGGTTATCTATGTGCCCTGTGCTATTCCTGGAAGACCAAATGTACTCAATTTAACACAAAATTGAACTTCAGAAGTACCTGCACTTTGCAATAGTTTTTCCAGAAATCATGGTCATCTCCCAGTTCTGCCTTCCGTTGGCCCTTTCTCGTCCTGGCCCCCAACAAAGCTTTCCCACCTGCCCTCAGACCGCAGACAAACCTCCCAGGTCAGGTCTCTCCGTACTTGAGGATGATTGCTTTGCAGTTTTGAAATCCTGTGTTCTTTAGGAGCTGCTTTAGGTCAGTTTGTTTGTTTGGAAATGGCTGGAGAGCAGCACTTCAATACATAAAAAACCCTAAACCCAAGTTCACAGCAGTTTTTATTTCAGAGCAGTTAAATTCTTGGAAGCGTTTAATGTTAGTTATTCTTTGCAATGTATGCTTAATCCGTTAAAGATTGGTTGCCCTGTTTTGCTCCCAAATCGGAAGTTTTGTCTCTCTTGAAACTATTGTATAATAAATAAAACATTACATGTGTCAATGATGGGAAAAAAGGCCTGCGTTTCTGCCTAAATATTTTCCTACTTTTTTTTTTTTTTTTTCTTAAGACCAGCTATTCCCACATATTTCTATGGAAGAAAAAAATAAACAACAAACACTTAAACAACATTTCCTGTATAAGTAAAATCCACCACACATGGCAAAACTGGAAAG
Source organism: Monarcha castaneiventris obscurior (assembly GCA_026261815.1). Classification (NCBI taxonomy): domain Eukaryota; kingdom Metazoa; phylum Chordata; class Aves; order Passeriformes; family Monarchidae; genus Monarcha; species Monarcha castaneiventris. The sequence goes on along the minus strand of JAMPIT010000348.1, from coordinate 721,029 downwards.
GCTCTAGGATTTGAATGGTAAACATTGCTTGTTCAGTATTTAGCCATTTTTGCTATTCTAAGAAGGGCATATGAGATCTGCTATTTATTTATAATTACAGATGTGATGCAGAAAACATCGGAGTAGTACGTTTATTAGATGGATTTCAATAAATTATGTAATTATTGGTTCTCTTTAATTTTCAAAATTACAAAGTGTTTGCTTTCCTCGCACACTCATTACATGTGCGAAGGGGTGCATCAGGCTTGAGAGTCAAAAGACCTCAAACTTGGTAAATATAATAATGAATAACAAGTCTTGAAAATACAGCTTTTATTCAATTTCTCCAAGAGTTTCAACATCTCAATTTGTAACAACTGTGTAGGCCAGTCCTTCTCCATACTGAATTTTGCAAACTTCAATTTCTCTTGTCAATGGATGTTTCAGATACCCCAGGGATAAAGAAAACGTCGGGTTTTTAAACCTTTTTGTCTTCTAATAGATGTCTCACCTGGGGACCTTGGCTGGTAGCAGGTGCAGTTATATCTGCACAAGGTGGGGACAGCTCAATCCTGCTGAAGACAGGTTTTGATTTCTGCGGCTGAAGGCAGTATTTGCATGGCAAACTGTTTTAGCAGGGAGAAGGATTCAATGCTGATAAAATGTTCAGTATTGCTCTTGAATGATGAGGGGTGAGAGCAATAAAAACATTGACACCAAGTTTAGGCGAATTGCACAGCAAAATATGAAAAATGCCGTGGTCAATAATATCCCTGAAGTTCCTTACAAAAATTGTTTGAAGGGATTTATCCACTGCAGCACTAGGACACCTATTCTAGGTGTTTTTCAATCATCCGTCACTCTGATTTATTATGCTCAAATCCTTTATGTCTTGCATGAAAATAAGTCTTCTGTTGCATCCTCAGTGCTCATGTCCTTCTCAGCCTCCTGACCACCAGGCTTGGGATAAAATTTGCCCCTCACAGGTTTTCTTGCCCCATGGCCAGTCTGGGAGATTTGCACCTCTTGCACTCAGGTTGTGATATGAGTCATTTCCCCAGATTGTCAGGGGAACACGGAGGTTCTGAATGCAATAGAAGTCTGATCTGTAATAAGTAGATATCTAGGAGAAGTGGTGTGGGAAAGTACAGGCTGCGTGACTCGAACCCTGTTGCACAAGCTGCCCCAGATACTCGCTGGGCCAGAGAGCTCAGCCTACACTCCTGCTTTCACAAAAAGTAACGCCATAATCACTGCTGTAAAACGTGTATTTTAGAGATCCCAGTTGCTTAATCTTATGCATCAACTTCTTTTATCTTTCTTTCCTCCTTCTTTATGCTTAACACAACATCACTGACATATAATCCGTATCACAAAGACTACACAGGATCACAGCTGCTCCTTTCAGCATGTGCCAGCTCCGAGTGAAAGATTAGCAGATTCAGTACACATGTTTTAGTTAAGTCAGCGCTGTTAGGTGGCTTTGAGATGTGTTTGGTGCTGGATTTTCTCTGGCTCAGGGTTTTACCAGCCCCCTGAGTGCTGCAGTGCCTCAGCCCACTTGTGGGCTTTTGCAGTTTGATGTCCATCAGATCCTCGCCCTCCAATAGGCGAGGGACTCGGAGTCCAAGGAGACGTCCGGGGGTGGCACTGCAGAATAAGCCATTCCTTTCTCTCTAGAAAATTCTCTCCAGGTTACTTTCTTATTGGTTGCTGTGTCGTGTTCCCTCCTATGCTCTGTAGATTTATTGTCACGTCTGTCACACATTGTAACATTGTGATCCTATTGGTTTTTAGCCCTTTGCTCCTCCCCAACTTATGCCAGTACAAAACCTGTTGCGCAAGCCCGATTTGGGCAGTTAAGTTGTTAGTTAACAGTTATCAGTTATCAGTTAAGAGTTATCCGTGAGTTCTGTAGTGCCACCCCCTTTCATCAGTGGAATAAACCTGCGGACTTACTATACAGAAACTATCTCTTGCCTCCTTTACTCCCAGGGACTTTGCGGGTAGGAGACAGCTAGTCTCTGGGGCCAGCAGCCTGCACCGTAACCAGCAAAGACTCGAAGATCGGTGGCTGTGAGTGGTGAGAGACACTGCCTGGCAGTTCGCTGTCGATTACACGCAGCCTTGCAGCTCCAGAGATGACCCCCCAGCAGCGAGAAGCCGCACCTGAGGGTGATGGTCCGGTGGTGCTCAAAGGTTCCTGGTCCAAATCACAAAGAAAATTGCAGATATTTCAGAGAGAATAAAATAGTTGGTACTCACAGGACAAGGTTAATGGTTTGACTTTTGTGATGCATGTGTTAAAGGAATGGTCATTTCCTCCTGCAGAGTCAAAAGAACAGTTTAAAGAAATATGTGGTTTGCTTCTCTGGAGAGACTGGATATTCATCAACCTGTCCAGACATGGCCATGGACTCAAACCCAGTCATTCTGAGCCATAGGAGCTATGCTTGTGTCTCCAGCTTGGGGCAAATATGAGTTGGTTTAGCTTAGGTTGCTCCTCTTTTTATCACTTCTCTATCACATGTGCCACACCATGGAAAATCCCAGAGGCTAATCCAGCCCACTTTCTCCCCACATCTCAGCAATTCCTGGCCCCTTTCCCCCTTCCATTTCCATGCTTAACAAGGCTACACCATCTGCTGTAGGAGTGAGCATGGGCATCTGTTCTGCGTCACAATGTCTGGGCTGGAACTTGATAGCATTCCAAAAGGTGTGTGCTATAAATGTCAGAGCCACTGGAGCACACGGGGTATTTCAGAGTCCATGAAAGTGTGAGAAAATGTCCTTTTGTCCTGCCCCAGTGACACTGCTCTTCTGCTAGCATTGAGGCAGGTGTTGCTGGGCATGTGGTGGGAAGACAGAGACCAGAGCAGCCCTTTCATCCCTCCCTGGCTTGCACCTTGGTTTCCCCTGTGGCACCTGATTTAGCCTTCAGACAGGGTTTAGGTTTTATAAGCATGCTGCAAGCATTCTTTCCTGAGAGAAACATTTGAATATTCTAATGAGCCGTAATGGACTCCTGCTTGAACTGCCCCGTTACTGTAATTTTGTTTGTTGCCTAACTCTTGCTGTGTGAAGAGTGAAACTTACATCAGTTGATCACTGATGTTGCATACATTTTTCTTTACCAGCGTGTGTCTGCTGCTGTGGTTTGTTGGACCACATGGCTTCACTGAGGAATTCTGTGGCTTTTCTTTGGGTGGCTTCTCTTCTTTTCCCCACTGCCTGAAGTGGGGCTCCTTGTTTGACTCAACAGTGAGGCAGATTTTTTCTTAACAGAATTAATGCTGGTTTTTTTTTAGCAGGCCAGGAAGGCATTAAGCATTAAGCAGGCCCCTGAAGCATTTCTGCAGGGACTTACAGAACAGTGATTCATTTTCTGCATCTGCTGAGGCTGTCAGCAGCAGGGTCACCTGTGGTTTTGCATTGACTTGCCCTTTCATGGCATTTCTAATCTCATTAAGGGTGATAAGATATGAATATAATTTGCCATGTGGACTTACCATGAATATCACTTTTTCTGGATTAAAAAAAAAAAAAAAAAAAAAAGGCAAGCATTTTCTTGTCCCTTTTTCAGAAGGTTTTACCTTTCTGTTTTCATTAACAGTGCCCTTTCTGGGAGAATGAAGCTTTTTTTCTCCCCCTTTCTTGTAGATTTCCCTCTCAGTCATATTAAGACCTTTCTTAAACAGTTTCAGACATGAAGGAAATCTTGTATGTCCATAATGTCAGTTATTTCATATTACACAGCCATCACAGTCACAGCGCTACTTGGGCAGAGAAGAGCGGCTGAGAGACCATAACACAAAGTTTGTTTCTTGAAAGCTTCTGCAAAAGTATTCTGATTAATATGACATAATAAACTCATATGGTTTTAATTAAATCTACTGAGCAGGGTTGCAGGGTTCCTCCGCCAAAAAGGTACATTTTACCTCTCTATGTTCTCCTCTGAGAATAGCTGTACAGGGCTGTAGTGCCTGTTTGCCATCTGACAATTGTTTTAATTATACCCAGTTTTAGTTATATTTCCTTCATCTTGCAGAAGCAGTAAAACATGTAGACAGGCACAGAAACACAATTCCTCCTCCCACTTCCCTTTGATAACAGAAAAATGGGTGAGGAATTGTTCACTGCTCTGAGAAATAATCATAAACAAGCAAACAAAATTATCCATACACATTTATTTGGCTATACTGTGGGAGGAGAGACAGGTGAGGTTATTGCTGCAAGATCCTATCCCAGTGCTCCCAAACTGAAGGTTTATCTCCACGGGTTTTGGATTTGTGACTGAATCAAGTCCTGTATGAGTTGCTATGGATCCAGGACTGCCAAAATTACTCCAAGGGTGGTTCAGAATCAACTGGTAGGAAAATAAATTTATGTTGTTTTCCTCCCTTGGTGATTCATAACTCCTGCCCTCTGAGGAAAAGGGGAAGTGCAGAAGAGACTTCCTTGCCTGGCAAAGTAAGACATTTACAGATTATCAGTGATTATTACCTTTTTCCCAGATACCAGGCCCTTCCAGAGGGATACAGCCTGTGATATCTCTAAACACCTGCTTGCTGCAGCCAAAACACAACAAAAACCCCTTAGGAATTGGGCATTTAAACCAGCCCTAGAGGGGGGCCCCGTGCCCTTGGTGACAGCAGAGTTGCTGTTCTGCATACTGAGAGGGGTTTCCATGACAGAACATCAGAACATTGATTTAGAAGCTTCAGGGGACATCTTTCCTGGACTGAAAGCCAAGCTAAATGTGTGACTTGTTTTGAGAGATATTCCCACTTCTCTTGCTCCTTGCTTCTTCACTGCATTTAGGGCCTGAGAAGCTGAAGCTCATGGTGCGAGCTGGCCTGGTGCGAGCTCTCCTGGTGCTTTGCATTTGTGTTCCAGCAGTTCGCCACACCTTTCCTCTGTTGTATTCCGTGCCTCTTATTTTTCCATCCTCCTCCGCAATTCATCAGTGGAAAAGGACACTTTTGGGGTTTTTTTGTTTGTTTTTTTTTTTAAATTTAGAGGCATAGCCCCCTCCTTGCATAGCCAGCTCCACTCCTGCTTCACCGGCAAGGCAGTCATTGAACTTTTTCTGCACTGACTGCATTGCCTGCGTTGGTGCTGGATTTATAATTCCTAGCTCTGCTGTCTGAGAACATTATTGAAACAACTTCGACAAAGAGCATGAAAGTGCTTCCCAAAATGGTGTGAGACTTTGTAAAACACAGTAAGATTACAACCACAGCCTCACTCACTGCCTTGCCAGCTCGCTGCCATGCCAGGGCTGGAGGCAGAGGCAGAAGGAGGTTTGCTGGTAGATAGCAGGAAGGATGCAGTTGTGGAAAGCAGGTGTTTTGGGCAAGTGATCACAGTTTACTCACACAGCGCAGTTTCATCACAATTTCGTTGGACTAAAAGCTTCTCCTGTTTCCGGCTCAGCTGGCATCAAACCCTGCTCCCAGTTCTTGTATTTGTTTGCAATATTAGGGCTGGGCAAGGCACCACTATCATGATATTATCTCAGCTCTGAAGAGGTTGATGCTTAGCAGTACCAAATCACAGTGATATATGGGACAGTACCATTGTTTCCTCCTTTTTCCATGGTCTGGCCTTATCTTGTTCCATCCAGCTCAGTTACACCTTTACGCCTGCTCCTCTTTCCCAGAGCTGGATCAATAATATGAACAATATAGGTAATCTTATAAATTGCATCCACTTTCATGGACAGGAATTTTACAAAGACATATCTAAACACATTGGTTTATTTTTTAGAAAGAAAATATCTTCGGTAATTTTATTGTGGAATTTCTAGGCAGAAAATGACTGCAGAGGTGACCCAGTCTCTGAGGCTGGAGCTAGGGTTTATTCCTGGGCCCTTTCATTTCCAAAAGGGAAGTTGCCTGCTTAGTTTAAGTAAAATGTTCTCCAGGGAGCGGAAAAAAATTCTCTGTGGTTCAGAAGTAATCTGCATTGGTTTTGCTTGTGGAAATACTCTCAAAGCAGAGCACATGCCTTGTGCCATGGCACAAGGGTACGAACTGAAGGTACCCTGCTTCTGCTGGAACTCTGCTCTCCCCCGGCACAGGGAGGGTGTGTGGAACGATCATATATAAAAGATCACTAAAAAATTGAGACCCTAGCCAAGAATCCTGGATTCCAGAGAAAAACACAGGCCTGTGACTCCATTAGGAGTCCAGAAATCAGGGTAGAATGTGTGGCTGCTCCATCCCTGGAAATGTCCAAGGTCAGGCTGGACGGGGCTTGGATAAACCTGGTTTTCCTGGTAGTGGAAGCTGTCCCTGCCCTTGGCAGGGAGCAGGACTGGATGGGCTTTAAGGTCCCTTCCAACCCAAATCATTCTGTGACTCTGTGATTCCATGCGCCACCTCCTGCGTGCTGCCATTGCTGTCACCACTGCTCCCTGGCTGATGGATCTATGGATATATCTGCTGACAAATACAGGGAGAGAAGGTGATACTAATTTGCAACAACCTATTTAATTTTTTTTCCAAAATTAAGTTTGTCTGACAAGTAGGTAGATGAAAAGGTTGATTACATTATAGATCCTCTGTGAAATAATGTGAGTTTCACACCTTTTGCTTTATATTTCTGTGCTTTATTATCAAAGCTGCACTTCCACTTTCCCACAAGGTTTTCAGTGGAAGCTTAAGGTGGCATTTTTAATTTACTGAAAGTTTGAATGATTGGGCTGCAACTAAGGAGTAAATTAAATTGTGGCCTCCCAGCCAAAGCTAGTGCATGATCTTCAAGAAAAAAAAAAAAGAATTAAAAACTTGACGCTTGCAGGCAAAAGAAAAGAAAAACAGGAAAACAAAGGGAGACTTGTTTGTTTGTTTATTTTAATTGAAGGCATTTCCTCAGACTGCTGATTTTGAGGCAGAAGCTAACTGCATTTCATCTTTGATGTAGAAACACCTGGCTGTACTTTTGAGCTAGAGAGCTTTTCCTCCTGGGAAACTGCTGCAGGATAGTTGGCTTGAACAGGTGGCAAAACACCACATGGAATGTGCACACTCTGGCTGGTCTTATTTTAAGGGAAACTTCTTTTAAAAAAAAAATTTAATAAGGATTTTAGTTTATTCTCTTAATGCTTTTAAAGCAACAGCTAATTTTATTCTCCAAGAGACTTGGGCATCTTTTGTGACTGTATTATAAAAATAGTTGAAACAGAATAAATTATCAAATAAGGATGACTTAAGAGTTAACATCAACCCCTGTGTGTCAGTGGAGTTTTTCTCCATTAAAACACAAGAAAAGGTAAATGCATTTGTCTCCTAGGAAAAGACAGAATATTGATCAACCTTTGATTTATTGCAAGTGATCTCTTGCAACATGACAACCTAAAAAGGCTTCCAAGACATCCTCCACACTCGAGGTGTTCCAGGGCTCAGAAACCATCATAAATAGGTGACTGAAAATCCTTTAATAGTTGAAAAAAAAAAAAAAAAAAAGACAAAAAATAAAAAATCAGACCACTAGCATGCTTTTAAAACAAAAATTCCTTTCATATGCTAACTTCATGGTGAAGGAGACAAGAACTGTCATAGCAAAATGTGACCATGTTCATTCCTGACTCAGAAGACCATTACAAAACCCTTTCAAAGTTTTTGTGTCACACAAAAATCAAACAAAAACCCCAACTGTGATAATAATGGTTGGATATTTATTGAATATGGGAATATTTGAGTAACATAATATCTGAAATGTGCCAGTTGAGTTTTGTCTCCCAGTGCTCCCAGGGTTTCCAGTGCCTGGCAGAGATGCTGGCCCCTCACCTTAACCTCCTCCCCCACCTTGGGGGATCCCAAAACCACTCCACTACACCTGCAGCACACCAACCCCCCATTCCCAAACCCCTTTCCCAACCGCTCCCATCCCCAAGACCTTCCTTCCACTTTGGGTCACACCAAAAGACCTCAAACCCCTCCCACCACCTTGCGGCACCCCACTCCCCCAAACAAGCCCCAATACCATGACCCTCTCCTTAAGAATTACCTGCACACCAACTTTTCCCAGTTTTTACCCAAAAAATGCATCCACTACCTACAAAATGACAGATTTTGAGGGGGAAAATGGCAGAAAAATGGTTAAAAACCTTTATGCTTACTTTTGCAGCTTTTATTTCAGAGGAATTCCAAGAGCTTTTTGCTGGACCCAAGTTGTTGCAAAAATATCTGGGAATTCTGCCAGGTCTCCTCGTATTTCTGGGAATTTTGGATCCCACTGCCAAGGTTTTAGTATTTGTTATTATTTTTGAGGCAAGAACGCGGAGATTTGGGGACTTCCCAAGGCAGGGTAGGAGACACCAGAAATCCTGCTCTAATGGCCATAAATGAGAAGGAATTGGGAGTCCCCACCCCACAGTCTGGGTGGTCAAGAATCCAGGGAATGGGGCAGAAACTAAGAAAAAGAGGTGGGGAGGGAGTGAGGGGTGATTCAGCATGGACGGGGGAGACTGGGGAGGGAGGCGCTCAGTGTGGGGCACAGTGCCCGAAACACTGGGGTCACAATGCCCTGAATTTTGGGGGTACAACACCTCAAAATTGGGGGTCATATTGCCCTATGCTTTTGGGTCTCATTGTCCCAAACTTTGGGGTCACACCGCCCCCCCATTTTGGGGTCAAAATGTCCCACAGTTGGGGGCCACAATGCACCACACTCAGGGGTCATGATATCCTACTCTTTGGGGTTAAAGTGCCCCCCACGTGGGGGTCACAGTGCCCCACACTTATGGGTAATAGCACCCCACATTTGTTACATCGTCCCACATTTTGGGGTCATGGTGCCTCACACTTTGGGGTCAAAGTTCCCTACACTTGGGGGTCACATTGACCCACTCTTTGGGGTTGCAATGTCCCTGACTTGGAGGTCACATGGCCACACACTTAAAGGCTACTGTGTCTCACATTTTGGGGGCAAGACACCACATATTATGAGGTCAGAATGCCCTACACTTTGGGGTCACAGTGCCCTATGCTTGGGTTAACAGTGCCCCACACTTAGGGGTCACAGTGACACATACTATTGGGTCACATTGTCCCACACTTTGCTGTCAAGACACCTCACACCTGGGGATCACAGTGTGCCACACTTTGGGGTCATGGTGACTCACATATGGGGGTCTCAATAGCTCACAACTGGGGGTCACAGTCACCCACATTTTGGGGTCGCAGTTCCCAAAACCACTTGGGGATCATATCACCCCACACTTAGGTGTCATAGTGTCCCACTCTTTGGAGTCACATCGCACCACACTTTGGGGTCAAACATACCACACTTAGGGGTCACAGTGTTACACAATTTCAGGTTTCATGGCTCCAAAATTTGCAGTCAAAACACCCCACACTTGGGGTTGTGATGTGCCACACTTGGTGGTCATGATGCTACAATTTAGGTGTCACAGTGTCCTGGACTTTGGGGTCAAAAGGCCATATACTCTGGAGCTGCAATGCCCCACATAGGGGTCCCAGTGCCCCACATTTGGGGGCCATGTTGACCCACATTTAGGGCTAAAATATCCCTACCCTTTGAGATGAATTTACAAATTAGCAAATAAATGTCAAATTCACACCCCAAAAAAGCCTTTAGAAGCATTTATTGACTGTTGTATCAAAACTGGCCCTTGGCAATATAATTTTTATATGGGAAAAAACACTGGGATTTGGGTCTTTTTGACATGAATATGATATCTTTTTGGATTCCAGGGAGTGGATGGGACATCAGGGCATTAGGATTCACACACAGCGAATCCATTTGGAAAAAATCCAGGAAAATTTCATGGATTTGAGGCAAAATCCAGAATTTTCCCAAATTTGGGGGGAGTTTGAGGTGGATCCACCTACGGGACAGGATATACAGGAGCATCAACTTCTTGACGGATTTGATGGGAGATGTGGCTGGAAGAAAGAGAAATGCATCATTTTGGGCAGAAATGGGTCAGTTTTGGGCAAAAATGGGGAAGTATTAAGCAAAATGGATTGTTAATATGCAAATAATGGGTCATTTTTATGCAAAAGTGGGTCAGCATTATGCATAATAGCCTGATTTTGGGGAAAATGGCCTATTTTGGGGGGAAAATGGTATTTACTATGCAAAACGGCTCATTGTTGAGAAAAATGTCTCATTATTGGGCAAAAAAGGCCCCTTTATAATGAAAGATGGCTCATTTTTTAACAAAGCATTTGCTTACCCGGATTGCTCCCACAGGATCCTGCCTCAGTCGCTGCGGATGAAACCAAAGAAACTGGAAAATTCCTTCCAGGATCTGCCCAGCCCCTCCCCCACTGACATTATTGACAAATTTCTGGGTGGAAAAACATAATTGTCTTGGATTTGGGGGTAAGTAAATTAGGAATTACTCACCATCCAGCAAAATCCCGGGATTTCCACATGTCCACCACTTCTCCAACACTCCGGGCATCACGTCCATCCGGAAGCTTCAGGTCATCTCTGGGGTTTCCGTTGAAATTCCCACAGGGGGCACAGAGACGGGAGGACAGGCCTGAGGTCACAGTGATGGTTGCCTCCCCGTCCTGGGTGATGGTGACAGACATCCCAGAGTGGTGGGCAATGGTGACATTCCCAGGGGACGATGTCACAGAAACTGAGTCAGAGATGGTGGTGGGGGGACGGGTGAAGAGGCCATTGACCTGGGAAAATTACAGAAAATTACGAGACACATAATAAAAAACCTGTTTGTTCTTAAGCGAAGAGCTCTAGCTTGGCTAGAGTCAAAATCACTCTGCTTTTTTTGCAAAGATGGCTCATTATGGGGAAAAATTGCTCCACATCAGAAAAAGTAGCTCACTATCAGGCAAAATCTAGAGAGATTTATGCCCAAATCTCTCTAGATTGACCCAAACCACCCAAAACCCCCTCACCTGCCCACTCACCCACACCTCCATGTTGCCGTTGACACTGACAACGCCCTTGCGGACGAAGACGATGGCAGCTGTGGCCGCAGGGACATTCATGTCACGACAGTCGCTGACCTCCATCACCACCTTAAACCAATCTGGTGCCTCCTCATTGCAGAGGGCTGACACCTTGTAGGTGCCACTGGCCAACAGGGGCCCAGCAATGCCATCAAAGGTGGTCAAGGTAGCTCCAGGTGTGACCTGGCAGTGGCCTTCCCTCCTGACACACACCTGTGCCCCATCACGGGTGACGCACACCTGGTCCTGGGGACACTGTGTGTCCCGGCACACCAGTCCCCGTGATGGGTGACAGTGGCATTCCTTGGAGCAGTTGTTGAAGGTGACAATCTCACCTGCCTGGAACAGGAAATACCGCAGGTTAAGCCCCATCTCCCAGATTTTGGGGGAATTTCCCAACTTCCAAGGGGGAAAATCCTAGAGACTGAGGAATTCAGGTGGATTTGGGGGACTTTGGGCAACTCAACCAGTTCATGGTAACTTTTTCCCTGCTAATAACAAATTTTTCCTCTTATTTGTCCTTTTTCACCATTAATTGTTCCTTTTTTCTCATTAGTTATTAATTCATTTTTGCTGGCAACTCCCTCATTAATTGTCCTTTTTTTTCCCTGCCAATTGTCCTTTTTGCTGTTAATTGCCCTTTTGTCCCCCTAAACTCCCTGGGACTTTCTAGATGGGGCAGCCCAACCCCCAACCTGATTCCCAGCAAAACAACCCCACCAGTCCCCAGCCTCAGGTGTCACCTGACCTTGAGGTAGCGTCCCCTGTGGAGGCAGCCACAGCGCTCGGGTGACACACAGGTGTCCCCATCGAAGACAAACCCCTCGTCACACTGACACCCCTCAAAGCACCCCCAGGTGCAGGGGGCAGGGCCCACAAGGGCAGCACAGGTGAGGTCACAGGTGCGGGTGCAGAGCTCATAGTGGCTGTTTGCGGGGCAGGACAGTGCTGGGGAAAAAGGGAAAAAACACCATTGTTGGGACAATTCCAAAATTGTGTGGGGTTTTGGTCAGAATTTGAAGGCTATCAGAAAAATTTTTTTTTTTTGGGCGGGGGGGATTATTTTTCAAAATTTTTCAAATTTTATCTAGTTTCAGCATTTTCATAAAAACTGGGGTGTTTCTTCTCAAAATTGGGGGTTTTTCTTCTTTAATTTGAGGTCATCATTCCTAACTGGCATTATTCCTCCATATTGGAGTGTTTTCTGCAAAATATTATTAATTTTACCAAAATTGGGTGGTTTCTTCAAAAATTTTGGGTTTTCAATGGGAAGGGTTTTAGCAAAGTTGAAAGTCTTTCTGCAAAATATTTTTTCAAAACTGAAGGGTGTTTTTCAAAATTAGAGGAAAGTTCAAAGTCGGAGGGAATTTTTCAAGATTTGATTGTTTTTCAAAATGGTGAGCAATTTTTTCAGATTTTGAGGCTTTTTTCACAATTGGAAGGTTTTAATCAAAGTTGAGGGAGAGCTTCCAAATTTGAAAGGAATTTTTGAAGAATGGGAGGTTTTTTTTTCAAAACGGAAGGTAATATTTCTAAAATTTGAGTGAATTATTTCAAAAATCAAAGGCTTTTTTGAAATTTGAAAATTTTTTTCACTTTTTAAAGGTTTTTTTAATATTGGACAGCTTTTTCTAAAATTTGAAGGAAGTTTTGTAAAACGTGATTTTTTTTGAAACTCAGGGGAACTTTTTCAAAATTTGAGGAAACATTTTCCAAAATGAGGAAAATTTGCCCCAACTGGGGGAAATTCTTTCAAAAACTAATTTTCCCAAATTTGAGGGATTTTTTTTCCAAAATTTTAGGGTTTTTTTCTAGGAGAAAATATGGCTTTTGAGGAAAAGGGGACCCGGAGTGAGGAAATTCTTCCCAACTTACGGCAGAAGTCCTTTGTCCTCCATGCTTCGACCGTAGCACCGGCGGCCTGGCAAGCCGTGGCGTACGCCTGCAGCGCGTGGCACAAGGCAGCGTGGTCCCCACTGGCGGCACAGATGTCATGGACACAGTGGGTGAAATACTCCACAGGGCTGACACGTGCATGGCACCCCCGGAATGGCCCTTCTGCATCACGGATTATGCCACAGGAACCGTTCCTGCCGTACGTCACCTCATTGGCAACTTCACATCTGCTGCACACGCCGTCATCGCAGCCATCACTGCACGCTCTGTCCTTCTCTGGAACCTTCCAGGAGGTGACAAATTCCTGGGTGGTTCCTGCCAGCGCCCCGCTGGGCAGCCGGAAGTCATCACTGGGGTCCCCGTCATAGTCACCACCCAAGCCGCACAGCCGGCCACGGTAGACATCAGGGACAGTGATGAGGAGGAAGGTGGCTGTGTTGTAGAGAATGCGAACTCCTGCTGCAGTGTGGAGGATGATGTTATTCCCCTCTTGGCCAATGCGGAGGTTCTTGTCCTCTGTCACCAGTGGGAGGGTGTAGCGCTCCGAGTCCACCTGGAATGGGGACAGGGTGACACGTGTGACATGCAGTATAGAGTCATCAGACCCGCTCCATGGTGACAGTGTAGATGTGGAGAGAAACACCCACCCTCCTTATAATCATGACATTACCATGGGAATCACTGGATCCCCTCCACAGTTGACACTGTACCCACAGATGGACACCACCCACCCTCTTCATCATCACCACATCACTGTGGGGGTCTCCAGACTTACCATCACCTCCCACCTCCGTCCCCGCTCCATGGTGATGGTGTACCCATGGATGGATACCACCACCCTCTTCATCAGCACTGGGTCACCGTGGCTGCCTGCCTCATGCTCCACCAACACCGTGAAGTTGACCAATCGTCGTGCCGGCTCGCACACCCGCGCCAGGATGTAGGTGCAGGATCCCGGGATATTGAAGGTGCGTCCATCAAAGGTGACGTAGTGGGGGTCTCCCGACACAACCAATCGGCCATAACCAGTGGGGTGACATCCCAACACCCCATCTTCCACCCGGCACTCCTCGTGGGCACCACAGAACGCCTCCTGGCAGGTCACTGTGCCATTGGTGCTGCAGCGGCAGTGTTCCCGGCATGAGGGGTAAAACTCAGTGTCCTTCTGATAGTAGCGACCAAGATACTCACAGCCACACTCAGAGTTCAGGACACAGTCAGAGCCACTGAGGACATAACCGGTGTTGCAGAAACAGCCCTCAGAGCAAGGAGATGCAGAACAGGAAGAGGGGATGGAGGGGCTCTGGCAGGTGGGCTGGCAGGGGCTCCCACAGAGCTCATAGTGGGAGTGAGGCGGGCAGGAAAGAGCTGGGGAAAAAAAAAAGAAAAAAAGAGGGAGTGAGGCAGGCAGGGAAGAGCTGGGGAAAAAACCAGAAAAACAGAGGGAGTGAGGGGAATACCTGAAGGGAAGGGGAGTCCCTCAAGGAAGGAAGGAAGAAAGGAGGGAGGGAGGAAAGAAGGGAACAAAGAGGGAGGGAGGAATTCAGAAGGAAGGAAGGAATTCGGAAGGAAGGAAGGAATTAGGAAGGAAGGAAGGAAGGAAGGAAGGAAGGAAGGAAGGAAGGAAGGGGGTCCCATTCTCCCCCATCCCACCCACACTCACCGCAGAACTCTGCTGTCCTCCACATCTCCACATCCACCCCTTGACTCTGGCACGCGGTAACATAGGCAGAGATACCCTGACACACAGTGTCACGGTGTCCCTTGTAGTGACATGCATCAAAGGCACAGTCCTGCAGGAACGGCTCTGGGTTGATGACACGGTGACACTCCCGGAAGGGTCCTCCTGCTCTGGCGATCACCCCACAGTACCTGTCCCCACGGTATGGCTGCACCTGTACCGCATCACACACTGGGCACTCTGTGCCACAACCAGCTGAGCACCCGGGGACATCCCCAGCCTTCCAGCTGTCACCCAGCTGGGTCTCATTGGAGGCGCGGCGGCCACCGGGTGTTACAAAGTCATCATCAGGGTCACCATTGGCATTGCCACAGAGACCGCAGACGGCACCAGAGTAGGTGGTGGGGAGGATAACACGGGCGTAGCTGTACCAGTCAAAGGTGACAGTGACACCGAAGTCAGTGGTGACAAAGCCATGGACACCACGGTAGAACACAGAAAACTGGGGATGGGTGAAGGGAAGGGACACAAAGGCGCCGTCCACCTGCAGGAGCGGGAGGGAGACAAAGGGTGGAGACAGGAAGGAAGAGGTTTGAAATCACAGTTTGGTAGTTTTATTTGGTTATTGTATTTTTGTTTATATTATAATTTTATTTTGATTTACTTTATATTTTTAATTCTATTTTTTTTCTTTTTACATTTATTTCTTACTGACTTTTTATTTGCTTTCCTTTTTTATCTTTATTCTTTTTATTCTTATTTATTTATTTTTGGTTTCTAATTTAAATTGTTTTTATATTTTAATTTGTTTTTAATATATTATATATTAAATACAATTTGGGGTAAGAGTTGGAGTTTAGTGGTAAAAAGGTAACTTGGGGGCATGAGTAGGGGTTTTGAGGGAAAAAGAAGAGAATCTGGGGTATTGGGGATTTTTGTGGAAAAAATGGGGAACTTGGGAGAGATGGGGGAATTTGTGGGAAAACAGATTGGGGGGAAGGGGATGATTTGAAGTAAAAAAGGAGATTTTTGAGCAAGAAATGGGAATTGGGGACAAAAGGGAAGTTCAAGGAGAAAAAAAGGAAATCTGGGGTAAAAAAGGGTATTTTGAAGGGAAAATGGAAATTTGGGGGGAAAGGGGTCGTTTGGAGGATAAAGGAGGAAGTTGGGAAGCAAAAAATGGGGAATTTGACCAAAAAATGGGAATCTGGGGGAAAATGGTGGTTAGGAAAAAAGTAGGATTTTTGGAGAAAAAGGGGGAATCTGGGGAAAAATAGGAATTTGGCAGAAAAAGAGGGAATTTGGAAAAATTGGATTTAGAGGGGAAAGGCAGATTTGTTGGAAAAAAGTGGGGGAATTTCAGGGAAAATAGGTGATTTGGGGGAACTAAGAGGGTTGGGGGAAATGGGATTTTGTGGGGAAAGAGGTGATTTTGGGGGGAAAAGTAGTATTTGAGGGATAAAAGGGGATTTGAGTGAAAAGAAGAGTACTTAGGCAGAAAAGGAGAGACTTTATGGACAAATAAAGAGAAATTTTATGGGAGAAAAGGAAACATTTTCATGAAAAGGGGATTTTGCAGGAAAAAAGAACAGTTTGAGGGGCAAACTGGGGAAATTGCGGGGAAATGAAGAGCGATTTGGGGGAAAAGGGGAGAGTTGAGGAGTAAAAAGGGATAAGTGGTGAAAAAAAGGCATTTGGGGAGCTAAAGGGGATTTGGAGGATAAAAAGGGGTATTTGGGTGAAGGAAAGGGGGAATCCGGGGGAAAATGGAGAATTTGGCATAAAAAAGGATAGTTTGGGGGAGGGGGGAAAGAAGGACTTTGGTGGGAGAAAGATAATTAGAACAAAAAAAAAGGGAAATACAAGGGAATTAGTGGACAATAAGGATTTTCTGAGGGAATTTGGAGGTGAAAAGTATTCCTTGAGTGGTTCCACACCTTGACCTTTCGTGGGTGCTCCTGGCTCATGCTGATGACACTCCCATAGACCTCTAGGTTGACAGTCTTGGTGAAGGCCACAGCACGGCTGCCGCGGTGGTTGTTTTCCACGGTGACATTGAAGGGGACCAGCGTGGGCTTGGGGGTGCAGAGGGCGGCAAACTGGTAGATGCAGGAGCCTTGGAAGTCGAATCTCACCCCATCAAATGTGGTGTAGTGTGGGTCACCCGTCCCGATGCAGGTGTAGTGCTTGTTGGGTGTACACTTGGCAATGCCATTAACCAGGACACATTTCTCATGGGATCTACATCCCCCTGGCTTACAAGTCACTGTCCCTGAACCCTCACACCGACACCGCTTCTGGCAGCTCCCATCTTCCCAAAATTCCTCATGGAGCTTGTAGGAGCGATTGTTGTGGAAACAAGAAGAGGCGGTGGTGCTGGGGTTGTTGGTTGCCTTGATGCCTACAAGGGATTTAAGTCCATGAGACACCATACAGGGATGGTCCTCGGGAAAGCCCCAACACATGTAATTCCATGTGTTGTGGACACCTGAAGTCAAATCAGTGGGGCTTAGGAGTGTTTTAGGGAGAACCAACCAATGCAAGCCTTCCCTGTAATTGAGGTGCTGGTTACATTGACACCTAAAACAAACTGGACACTCCACAGGGACAACCCTCAGGAAAAATCGCAGCATAATTCCCTGGTTTTTGGGCAGCTGGAGTGAGATCAGGTAGATTTTGAGGTGGTTCCTTCCCCACTCCTTATGTTGATACCTACAAGGTTTGTGGAGTCCATGAGACACCAAGAAGGGATGGTCTCCAGGGAAATGCTGGTATAATTCCATGTGTTATGGACACCTGGGGTCAGATCAAGTAGATAGGTGGATTTTGGGATGTTTTGGGGTGAAAAGACACATTGATTGTGTTGATGCCTACAACCATTGCTCTCGGCCAATACCCACAGCTGAGTATTTTCTCCCTTCCCCAAGACCCTCACTGACCCCGCCTCCATGAACTCACCACAGCCATCTGTGTCCTGTGCAGTCTCCCAGTCTCCACAATATTCCTGGCATGAGGGATCTCTCCAGCTTTCTGCCCAATCCTCACCACCTTCACCAGGGATACCATTGGGAACCATTGCTTCATCGTCTGCATCCTCATTGAAGTTGCCACAGAGGCCACAGCTGGCCCCAAAATAGCTGCTGGGCACTGCCACCATGATAACCTGGTCCTCATCATAGGTCACCTGCAGCCCAAAATCTGTCTGGAGGATGGTCCGACCCTCATTCTGGAAAATCTGGATTTTTCCCTCTTCCAAGGTGGCTGGAAGATCGGTGGGTTTGTTGTTAACCTTGTGGGGAGGCGAAGATGAGGAGGAGGAGGGTTAAAATTCAGCACGTGGTTTCCCACAAAAACCACATAGATACAAACAGAGGGAGAAATGATTTTGTGAATGATCAATTTGCATTACAAATCAGAATTTTTGCCCTAATTCCTGGGCATTCACACCAAGAAAAGCTCAAACCCCAAATCTGAACCATTTTCTTTATCTTGTGAGCCGATTTTGTTTGTATAGAGACCAGGATTGGAAGAAATCACATCCCACCTGGAAAATTGATTGGGAATGGAAAAAATCCCCCAAATTCCATAGGTGTGGCACTTCTACTTCCTTTTTAAGATCAACATCAACACTGCAATGATTTATCCTCTTCCACTTTTTTTGGTGTTTTTCCTTGTTTTTTGAAGATCAAACACCAATAAATTTTAATCCATTTGGAACAAATGGTTTTATTGGGAATGATGGAACCAATACCTGGGGAAACTCACCTGGATGGCCCTGTCCTCACTGGCACGGATGGAGACATTGTAGGCATAGATGTAGATATTGGCCAATGGATCCTCGGAGCGATCCTGGCTCCGTTGCTCCTCCACGGTAAAGGGCTGCAGGGTAGGGTCGTCTCCACAGTACCTGGCCAGGGTGTACCTGCAGCCACCACGGGTAGACACGGATGCCCCATCGAAGGTGTGGTACTGCAGGGATGGGGAGCCTGTGCAGGTGCCCAGGTAGTCATGTCGGCAGGTGGGCGCGCCCTTGTCCAGGTGACAGCTCTCCTTGGGGTGGCAATGCACCTGCTGGCAGGGGTCTGCAGGTTTGTTAGTGACAGGAGATTAAATTATATTAATTGATTATATGTATATATTTTGCATTTTTAATGTCTGATTTGTAATTACACTGAAGTTTTTTCTATATTATTTATAAATATCTATATATTATTTCTATATTTGTTTAGATACAAATTATTTAGCTACGTATTGCTCATGTATTTCTATCTTACAGAATTATTCAAAATATCATGAATGTATATGATTCCAAATAATGTATAAATATAAACTAATCACAGACGTTATTTTATATATATTCTATTTATCTCTAATATTTAGATATTTATATTTAGGTTTATATTTAGATAGTGATTTTTATTTATTATTTATGTATTTCTCCGTTGATTCTTATTTATTTATTTAATACATTACATTTAGTTTTTTACTATTATTCCTATATGCTTGTATATTAGTACTTTCTTAAAATGTTACTATTATAATGTATCATATAATAGATATTACTAAAATATAGTATTATTATGTAGTACTGTTATTTAATTGACTTGTCATTTGCATGATTTGATGTAATTAAATATAATTACTATAACTATCTGTTATTGATATCTCTCTAATTCTAGATCATTTATTGATATCAAAGTCCACCTTCACTCACCACTGTCACAAGCTCCCTCTGCTCCATAGCGCTTCCCCTCTCCCATCCCGACGTTCCACACCCCAAATGCCACTGTCTCGTGCTCCACACGATGTATTCCAAATCTGCTTCCCAAATTTATCCCAGTCCATGAATATTCTGTCCCAGGGATTGGCTCCCATGCCACATTCCCTAACGGCCTCTGGTTCAGCAGTATTCCAGAAGTTTCTGCTGTGTTGGCCACCAGCAGGATGTGGTTGTCATACCCTTCCAGTGCAATGACGCTGTAGGAGTTGCAGTAACCAGTGATGTCCGGGATGTTGACAAAAAATGGCTCAAAGGTCACTGCACCGCTATTCCCACCACTGCCCAACAGAAAAACCTGGACACCAGCTTCAGAAGTGAGGAACAAGCCCAGCGGGGATTGGGTGCCATAGAGTAGTGCATGGTCAGGTTGTATCTCTCGCGTGGTCTGAGTGACCTCACCATGACCTGTGACACGTGTTGGTTGGGCAGCAGTGATGTAGACAAGGTTGGATTGTCCCCGGAAGGGCACTGGTGGCACAAGAAAGGATTTTCCCCATTGGCTGATAGGGTGGAGCTGTTCCACCGCGTGATCGCAGCGGCTCAACCTGCCCACACAGGTGAGACCGCTGAAGACAGCCACAGGTCTCTGTGCCACCACCCGTGTTCCAGAAAGGTCAGCTGCGCTCTGGATCTGTGCCGCTTGGAACGGCTCCAGGGGGATGGTGAGGGTGGAGCCACGTCGGTGCAGCCGTCCACGGAAGGTGACGTCAGCATTGAGATGAATGTTGACTGTGGTGGGTTGATCCCAAGCGGCTACCACAAACTGGGCATAGTGGGTGGGGCCAGGGTTAGGGGTGACCACATGGTATTCCATCCCCCACCTGTGGACCGGGATAATGACGGCAGAGTCAGCTGCCATGGGTTTGTCGTTGACCATCACTGCAGTGACAGCGGCAGTGGTCTTCACCACCACGGCGTTTTCAAAAATTTGGCTTCCTACCATCTCTGCTTGGGGTGGGATCTTCACCAGGACTGGTTGGTTGGCTGCTGCCTGCACCGTCATCCGTAATCCAGGTCTCTTCATGGAGATGGTGGCAGTGGTGGACAGGGAGGGGCCAGTGAGGAGGAGGAGGCGGAAGTCACTGCGAAGGGTACGCTGGTCACCATTCTGCAGGAAGGCCACCAGGAACTCATCACCCAGGTGAGGTGGTGACATCTCAGAGGTGGTGCTGGGGGCATGGAGGAGAGCTGGGGGGAAGAAGAGGAGTGGGTAATTTGGTAGATTATTGATTTGATGAAGAGTTGATTGATTTGATGGATTACTGGTTTGACAAACGATTTCATGGATCACTGATTGATGCATTATTGATTTGGTGGACTACTGATTTAATGACTTGATCAATGTGGTGGATTATTGATTCAATTGATTATTAAATTGATAGGTTAATGATTAGATAAATTATTGGCTTGATGGACTTTCAATCTGATAGACCTTTGATTTAATTTGTTGGACCATTAATTTGATAGATCACTGATTTCATGTATTACTGATTCAATAGATTATTGAGCCAATGGACTTTTGAGTCAATGGATTAATAAATTCATGCATTTTTTAGTGGGTGGACTATTGATTTGATGGAGTGTTAATTTCATGGGTCATTGATTTTGATTTGACAGTTCATTGCTTTTATGGATTATCAATTTGATTTGATGGGATATTATTTTGGAGAACAAAAATTTAACATTGATCTGATGGATTATGGATTTGATGTACTTGATTGATTTTATGTACTTTTAATTTGTTAGATCACTGATTTGCTGGAGTGTTAATTTGATCAGTGATTTGATGAATTTTTCATACACTCGTTCTCCAGTTGGGAGAGTAAGCTCCATTGATCTGAACAAATATTAAATGAATCAGAATAATCTGTTGGATCATCATTCACAGAAACAAACCATTTGAACAATTGTGAATTTGATGAAATCCTGATTAGTTCTCTGGGCAAAAGATGGAGCTTTTGGGCCAGGAAATCCTTGTTTTGGGCTGGAAAACCCTTATTTTGCAGAAATTAATGATTTCAGAGGAATTTTAGAGCTTTTGGGGCATTTCCCCACCCTGTTTCAACTTACCCCAGAACATAACAATCCAGAACCACCTCAGCACATCTGCTTTTCCCAGGCTGCCATCCATAATGCTCTGGGTACAAGAGGTAAGAAAACAGTCAAATCCTCATATTTTTTGAAATCTCACTAGAACTTTGCCAAAATTCACCATTTCTTGACATAAAACTCACAAATCCCCAAAATCTGTGGGTTTCAACCTTGCAGTCATCCCCAAAATCAGTGGTTCATTGAATTTGTCCCCAATATCTGTTCTTCTCACTCAAGCTATCCTCAAAATCACTATTTTATTTGCACTTACTGAAAAATCTGAATTTTGATGTACCTGACCCCTGAATTGGCTTTTGGGGGGGTATTTTCATCATCACCAGAAGAAGGACCTCTTGTCATCACTTCCCCCACCAGCCAAGGTACCTTTGCATCTCCTTTCCCTGTTTTTTTCTTTCCCCCTTCCTCCCTTTTCCTTTTTTCTCTTCCTATGTTTTTGTAATTTCCTCCTTTTCCCTTGTTTTACCCATTCTCTTTCTTCTGCTTTATTTTTCCATTTTCTCCTGTTTTTTTTTTCTTCAAATCCCTTTTTTCCATCCAAATCTCCTTTTGGCTTTTGCATTTCTTCATCTTTTTTTTCCCTTTTCTACCCCCTTCCCCCCTTTTTACTCCTTACCTCCCCTTTTCTTCCTTTTCTTCCACTTTTTAAATCTCCTTACCCTTTTATCCTTTCCTGCCCTTTTCCCTTTTTTACCTCCACTTTCTGCATTTTTCTTTTTTCCTTCCTCCCTGCTTTCCTTTTCCTCCCTCTTTTTCCCTTGTCTCACTTTTTCCTTTTTGTCTCCTTTTCCCCCCTTTCCCACATTTTTCCCTATTTCCTCCCTTCTTTCCCTAGCTTTCCTTTCCCCACCCTTTTTCCACTCAATTTTTTCTCTTTTACCCCTTCCCCTTTTTTTCTCCTCTCTTCTTTCCCCAATTTCCCTTTTGTCCCCCTTTTTCCTTTCCTCCCTCTTTTTCCTTTTTCTTCTCTCTTCTTCCTTTCCTTCCTTCCCCCCCCCCCGCCCCTGCCTTATTCCATTCCATCCCCCTATCCTGCCTTTTCCTCTTCCAAATTCCTTCACAAATCTTCCAATCCCACTGCTCCCAGGACCAGACCCAGGGCTGAGGTGGGGGAGGGGGGAAGAGGAGGGGGTGTTTGAGGAGTTTTCAGGTGGATTTTCCCACTTTGGGGTCTTTCCTGCAAAAAAAATGATCAGTTATTAGATCGACTTTTGCCCTTACCTGCCTTTGGCCCTGTTTGATCCCCAGCTTAGGTCTGTATCCCTAAAGAGCTCCGTTTTATTCCCAAATCTGTGAAGAAAACACAATCCCAGGACAGCAGATCTGGCTCCTCCCTCGATTATTTTATAAATTTGGCAGAAAAAGGGGAAAGAAAATGACTAATCCAGGCACCCCCAGGGGACAACCCCACCCAATGACGTGAGATAATTTTTGGCCAGAAAAGGTGGAAACAGAGAGAAAAACAGTTTGTTTTTTTTAAACTGATATTAAAAATTGGCATTACCAGATATAGAGGTTTTTCTGCCCAATGAGGTTTAAATTATTCTGCAATGACAAGAAGGTGACGGAGCAAAAAAAAGGGCTTTTTTTGAGAAATAGAGGGTGTGATTGGGGTAAAAATTGAAGGGAAATAAGGGAGGGCGAGGGAGAGATTTTTTAAAAATTTAATTTTGTGGGTTGAGGAATTGATGGGATCAATGGGCCCAGGCCAATGGCATGAGGTGCAACAAGGGGAAGTGCCAGGTCCTGCTCTTGGGTCACAACAACCTCTGCAGCTCCAGACTGGGCCACAGTGGTTGGGAAGCTGCTCATTGGGAAAGGCCCTGGGGGTGCTGGTGACAGCAGCTGGACATGAGCTCAAGGGTGCCCAGGTGGCCAAGAAGGCCAATGGCCCCTGGGCTGTCCCAGCCATGGTGTGGCAGCAGGACCAGGGCAGTGACTGCCCCTGTGCTGGGAACTGCTGAGGCCACATCTTAAATCCTGGGGGCAGCTCTGGGCCCCTCACGACAAGAAGGACACTGAGTGGCTGGAGCCACTCAATATCTGGAGCGTGTCCAGAAAAAGGAACAGAGCTGGGGAAGAGTCTGGAGCACTAGGAGCAGCTGAGGGAGCTGGGGGAGCTCAGCCTGGGAAAAAGGATGATTAGGGATGACTTTATCACTCTCTACAACTACCTGGAAAGGAGGTTGTAGCCAGGTAGGAGTGAATCTTTTGTCCCAGGCAATCAGCAGCAGGACAAGAGGAAATAGTCTCAAGCTGTACCAGGGGAGGTCAGGCTGGACATCAGGAGGAATTTCTTCACCGAATGTGTGATTGGGCACTGGAATGGCCTGCCCAGGGATGTGGTGGAGTCACTGTCCCTGGAGTGGGGAAGGCAAGAAACATCTGGACGTGGTAGTCAGTGCTGTGGTCTGTTGGACATGGAGTGCTCAGTCAAAGGTTGGATTCGAGGATCTTGGAGTTCTCTTCCATCCTTAATGATCCTGTGATTCTCAGAGTAGGGGGTCAAGGATGGGGAGGGGTAAAGTTGTGTCTTGTGATGTCCGAGTCTGTTGTAGATGTAATATTTTAGGGGGGTAGCTGTGCATCAAATTATATGTTGTGGGTTGTGTCTGTTGTGCACATGGGTTCCACGTGCATTTAACTTCATAATGGGAAAGAGCCCAGAAATTAACACCCAAAAAGGCAAAATTGAATGAATTCAGTCATGTTTCACCCCAAAACCCCTCAGATCTCCTGTAACTGTTGGAACATCAACAGTGATGGTGACATGAGTGTGATAACATCACCAGAGGTGCCATGACAATGACAAGGATATGGACACCGCAATGTCTTGGCTGCAATTTTATTACTTTGGTAGAAGTTGACATGACCTTCTCAGGAACTTCCTCGGTGACAAGGGTGGCAGTGGTGATGTCCGTCCGCCCCACTCTCCTCGATTCACCTAGAAGAGACAGCAACAGCCCAAGAGGAAGAACCACTTTCTGCCCAAATCCCCAATATCTTCAAAAAATCCCAATATTGCCCCAAAAAATCCAAATTCTCCTCACTAATTATCCCATAAAATCCCTACCTTTCCCCAACAAAACTCCCAATTGTTCCTAAAATCCCCATTCTCAAATTCTTAATTTGACTCAAAATTCTCAATATACTAACCAATATTCCTACTGTTCCCCCCAAATTCCTGATTTTACACAAAAAAATCCCCAGTCTTCCCCTAAATTCACAACGGCCCTCCCACTTTTCCCCCTTCACCCCTGAATTTACCCCCTAAATTCCCAGTTTTGCTTAACATTTCCAATTTTCCACCCTGACCGATTTCCCATTTTCCTCAACATTCCAAATTTTCTCCCCTAAAAGCCCAACTTACAACCAGCAGTCATTGTTCAGCTGGGGGGGGTCCACACCTGTCACCTGGAAGTCATCCACCCGAAAGACCCAGCGTCCTGGGACCTTGACGTTGGAGGTGGTGGTGATGTTGATGATGGCATCGGTTTGGGATCCGGGAATGTTGTAGAAATTGGTGTCATCACCGCTGTTGAATCCTGCCTGGAAAATTGGGGGGCAAATCTACGTGGGAGCCTACCCAAAGGGGTGGTGGGCCCCCCAAACAATGTTAGGATGTGAACATATTTGGTGTCTCCCAGAAATGATATGGACCAATTCATGACCTTCACTATCATGATCATCATCTCCAGAAGAAGGGTGGGCAATCTCCTGTCCTCATCATCATCATCATTATCATCATCAGCATCACTATCATCATTATTGTCTCCAATAGTTGGGATGGGCCAACCTCTGACCTTCATCATCATCTCCAGAAGATGGGAAAGGACAACTTGACCTCCTCAAAAATGTTGTGGGCCCATCCTGGACCTTCATCATGATCATGATCATAATCATCCCCAGGAAACGGGATGGGCCAATCCCTGACCTTCATCATCATCATCCTCAGAAGATGGAATGGGATAATCTCCTCCCCATCCTCCTCCACCCTCCCCACCTACATGCGCTGGTGTCCCCCCGAGTCCCGTTTCAGCATCGCCATCACTTGCTGCCCCTGTGGTCCACTGGATGTCCCAGTAGTTGAGGATGATGTAGAACATCTTGGAGTCACTGGTCAGCACAGCTTGGAAGGTGTTGCCCTATGGAAAAGGTCATGGAGGTCAAGGATGGGTCATGGGAGTCAAGAATAGGTCATGGAGGTCTAAATAAGTGGGTCACCAAGGCCACCAAGTGAGTCACCAAGAGCCAAGCAGTGAACTTCATGCCCCATGGACCATGGACCTCACCTTTTGGGAGGTGGAGCCATAATAGGCCACATGGTCCCAGGTGGCCACCAAGGCCCAGGTGGCAGTGAAGGGGCTTTTGGGGAAGTACTGGGTGATATCCTGGCTGATGTCTGCCATCAGCACCAGGTCGGTGGTCTGGCGGTAGAAGATGTCCCCACCCAGCACGTTGTCCACATCTGCCCAGTAGGGAGCTACGAAAGGGTGCCCATCCGCCAGAGGGAAGGGGTCTGGGGTGTATTGTCTGACGGGCTTGTCGAAGGAGATCACCCCATTGTTGTTGACCTGGAGGTGACACCAGGAGTGGGTGGGTGCAACACCTTGACTTGGGCTGTGGGGTCCTTGAGATGGACCCTACAAGCACCCCAAGAACCACCACCCACCATCCCCCAACACCTACCAACTCCCCAAGATCCATCACCCACAGGACTCCCCCAAGACCCACCAATCGTAGGAACCCCCACCCACAGGACCCCCCAACACCCATAGAACCCCTCAAAACCCACCAACCTCCCAAGACACATGACCCCATGAGACCCCACAAACATCAAACATCCATAGAAACCCCAACACCCACAACCCCCAGGACCCTCCTGAGACCCACCACCCACAACAGACACCAACCCTCCCAAGACCCACCCTTCCAGGACCCTCGCAAAATCTACAACCCATGTGATCCCACAACACCCACCAAAACACCCCAAGATCCACCCAAAAACAACCAACTGCTTCAAGACTCACCAGCCATATGATCATGAAGGACCACATAATCACCCACCATCCTTGGGACCTCCCAAGTCCATCCAACCTCCCCAATAGTGCCAGTCCCTTCAACATCCCCTACCCATCTGAAGCTGTTTCAGTGTCCAAGAACAAATCCCTCTATGAACTCAGGAAGGGTTGATTTTGGGGACACACCCACCCCCCCACCCACACACACAAAATTAAGTAGAAATGCAGGGAAAATTAGAAAAATTTGAGGAAATTTCCAAAAATATGAAATTTGGCGTGACCTACAAAGGCGGTTTGGTATGATTTGCCGTAGAAGGTAAAGGGAACAGAGAGGGCGATCTCCTCAGATGTTCCATCATCATGTTTGGGGTTAGTTTCATCCCCCTGGTGCGATCCGTAGGGATAGAGCAGGGACCCTATGGGAAAATCAGGATTTGGGAACTGCCCCCAAATTACCACTCAATGACATGGATTTTGGGGTCAAACCCACCAAATCTGGGTTCCCACAGTCTTGGTTACCTAAAAATGAATGTGTCTTCTCCTGGGTTTTCATGGTGAAACTGGGGTGGAAGGGAATGAATGACCCCAGTGGAATTACAGGGGAAACACATGGATTTTGGGAGAATAGTGGGAAAATGGTATGATGTGGGCGGGAGAAAGTTTGATTTAGGTGGAAATAATGTTTTTTCCTTCTGAAAATTCACCTTTTTCAGATGAGGTCTTGGTGTCCACCATGGAACCTGGGGAAAAAATAGGAGGGAAAAGGAGTTAATCAATCATTTTTCCAACAGGGATGAAAATGACAGCACTTTTTCAGAAACAAACCTTTACCTAAAATCAGGAGGAAGAAAACTCTAGAGGGTGACATCCTCGACCCTAAAATAATTTTAAAAAACAGGAAAAATTAAAAAAAAAACCCACTATAAACCTAAAAAAATATCCAAACAAACAAGCAAACCAACAGTGCTCCCCAAAACAGATGATGCAGTAAAATGAGGTTCCAGAGGCAAAAAGAACCCATATTAAAACACAAAGCACACACTTTTCCGAGGAATTCTTTGTGTGGAGCTGTGTGTATGCATGGTATTTTAACCATTTCTTTAAAGAATTGAAATTTGAAAAGTTGGCTTTTAAATTTAATTTATTTTTAGTGCATTTTTAAGCATTAATATAATTTAATTCAGCAGATTTTAAAATTTAATTTTTGAATTTTTAATTTGATTGAATTTCAATTGAAAATTTTATTTAAGTGATTATTCAATTTCATTTTAACTTAATTCTAAATGCACTGACTTTTTATTTAATAGAGTTTTTAGATGAATGTTATTTTTATCTTCTATTTATTTGGATTTTTATTTAATTTTTATTTAAATTAATCTTAAATTTTTGTTATTTGTGTGCATGAATTGAGGATTTTTTCCCCTTCTGTGCCTGAATTCAGGAATTTTGCCTTTTTTCTGAATAAATTTAGGATTATTTACTTTTTTTCATGTATTTTTAAGTCATATAAAGGGAAAAATCTTCTGTAAATCCATGAAAATGAGGATTTTAAAGAGACAGTATTCCAAGGAACGACCAAAATCCCACCAGAATAAAAATTCTCTTACCTGGATTACAATGAAGTGAAGAATTGCAGCCTGAAAATGAGGTCAAACACCCAAAATTGCTGGCTTTCACCTCGTCCCGCTCCTTCTTATATCAAAACAGAAACTACAGAAACACATAATTTGCCAGCTTTCCGCCCATCTGATCTCTCTGAGCTTTCCCTGGATTGTTTAGAAACGAACATTTAATCACGTGTTGGGGATTTTGGGCTCTTCCATATATTGTTTTTTTAGGCAGAGTGAAACCTTTTGTTTGAATAATTTTGGGGTTCTGGATACACCTCTGGCTCCCTCCTCACCATATGTGAGGTTTTTGCCCCTTTCCAAACTTTCAACTTTCACTCCCTGATTTAATTTTTTTTTTAAAAATGTCCTTTTAAACTTATTTTTTAATTATAGATCCCTTATCTCCTTTTTCGTTATCAGGAAGAAAATAGATTATCCTATTTATTTGGGATTTGGAAGACTTTTTTTTTTTGTTATTGAGAGGATAAAAATCTTTATTGTGTACTTTGGCCTTTTTTTGCAGGAAGAAAAAAGAAGTTCTTATACACTGGAATTCTATTTTTTGGCGGAAAAAAAATCCCCTTTAAAACACCTTCATTTTTAGTGTTGTTGGTTTTTTTTTTGTTTTTCTTTTTTTCCTGAAAGGAAGTTAATATTGCTATTTTTAGGGATTTTTAAAAGGGAAAACACTTTTATTCTCTTTATTTTAAGGAAAAATTCTTGTTCCTTATTTACCTGGCATTTTGAAAGTATTTTTTTGCAGGAAAATCCTTTATTATCTCTCTTTTTCTCTTCTTTTTTTTTTTAAGGAAACCCCCTTTATTTGCTTATATTTTAAGAAACCCCATTTCCCCCAATTCCAGATGGGTTTTTTTAAGCTCTTTAAAGTGGTTTTTCCTTTGTCGAGCAGCTGGGTTCAGACTTCTCCAGAATCCTCAGCTGGGACTTCTCTCATTAATTTTGGGGAAAAACCAGACAGATTTGAATCTGTCTCCCTGGATACTGTGGACAGGGCTTGAGGGGGGAGGGCGACAACAATTCTGAGGAAATCACTGGATTTTTGGAGGGGCTCCATGAATGAAAGTCAGCTGGGATGTCCCCATGGTTTCCTCACCCCCTCACCCATAGAGGTCCCACACCTCTTGTGGGACCCCATCAGCAACAGGATCCACCCACCCACTCCCAAATTCTCCAGAATTTTGGGGTCAGTTTTGCAGCCCTCCTCCCTCCAGCCAGGTCAGAAGCCTGGTCCCTCAAACCACGTCTGAATGGTCAGTTTAATGCTTACCACAACTCCCAGACTTAGACCTTGCACTGCAGAAGTCCCCAGGATGTTCCTGCAAGGAATAAAATTCTGTGACTTCGTTGAAGAGAGCCAATGATGTCAGCAAAAACTCTGCCAGGGCATTGCAGAGAGAAGCAGTGGAATTCCAAGGAAAGGTTAATGTCAGGAGTCAGTGTCACTGCTTTCAGTGTTTGGTGACAAGTGGCATGAAAACCAGATGGTGTGAAATTTCTTGCTCTTTGTAACTTAGTGCAACATGGGGAGGTTTGTTTGGTTTGGGACTGGTTTGTTCTATTCTTCCTCCCTGATTTAAGACTTTATCACAACACGTGGCTTTTATGTGTGCTGCTAATGCTGGGACGAACTGCAAAACTGTGCTTGCTGGAAATCTTGCTGAATGCTGGTTTTAAAGCTTATTTTCATTCATATCTTCTTGTCCTGGGACATGAATACTAAATGGATCATGCTGATTCTGGTTAGTGTTAAATACTGGTTTTCCTTTTCTTTTAGATTGGACTGAACTTTCAGTTCAGGTAAGAGATTTACATATGGAGTTTGAATTAAAATAACTGTTTTCTTCTGAAATTCAGTTGCTTCTTTCTGTCCACTGTGAGAAACTACCTTGCTGGCCTCCTCGCCACAGGTGCCTGGGAAAGACACAGTCTGGAGAGTCATGTCTTTCAAGGCCACCCAAAATTCTTGATGGATTCCTTGCTGAGCATCCAGCTTTTAGCTCCTGAAGGAGGCTCAGTCAAATGGCACAAATTCTGCCTGCTTGGAAAACTGGCTGTTTAAATACCCAAAATCAGGAGTTTGGATTCCCATTAGTTTTAAACCTTAGCCTTAGAACATGGTGCTGTGAGTATTTGTTGCAGAGTTTGGCCTCGTGAGGAGGTTGTTTTTGTTGTAATTTCATACAACTGGAACCAGCCAGGGTTACAACAGAGAGACAGAACACCCTTCCCTGCCTCTTCCCTCTGGTACTGACCACAGAACACTGGATTTAAGCCTCACTCCCTTCTTCCTCAGCAGCTGTAGCCTTAAACACAATAAACTCTTTATTTTTCTGGTGGAGGGAGGGAGGTGACACACCAGCCACATTTTCCTTCTGGAAACTTCACTCCACAGCATTCCAACATGGTGGCCTCTGTCACCTTCCCCCAAAGCCTCTGGAAAGGTCTGTGCACAGGGCTGTGATGCAGGACTTAGGGAGACACTGATCTGATGTGACGAGGCAGCTTCTGTGTTTCGTTCCCTGCCGTGCTAATGATCTCTGCACGCAGCTGGAAAAAGCACTGCCTGAAGGATCGCCTGTCCCGCCCAAGGGCAGCCTCGGTCGGGAGCGAAAAGCAGGCATGGCATGTTTTAATCAGGGTCCCCAGAGTGTGTGGCAAGGACAGCCTGACCCCGTTACGGGTGACACGCTGTCCCCAGCATGCTGGGACGATGCCATCAGTCACCACTGCAGACACCTGCCTGCTGCGGAGGCTCTCGGCTTGGCGCACCGAGCCAGATTATCTGGCTGGTCACTGGATGCTGCTTATCTCTCTTTCACTCCTGCTTATCTCTGCTGACATCCTGGGGATGCCAGCAGGCTTTCTAAAAAGACTCAGTAAGCCCCAGTGATGCAGCACAGCTCCTACTCTGCAGCAACAGGAGGTCAGTGATGGTTTAGTGTTGCCCTGAGTTTATTGCACTAATACCTATGAGTGCCGGTTTGTAGTGAAAGCTCTTGTATCTGCTCTCTGGTGGTGTCTCTGTTTGCTTTGAAATCCCTATGCTTAAATTTCTTATGCCCCCTAATTAGTGTAGAGAGAAAGATACTGGGAACACCTCCCTGGCTGGCACTTGGGTTTTATTTATCATTAGTTGCTTTTTGCAATGAGCCTTTGAAAAGAGAAGCAAATGCAAGGAGACACACAAGGAAGCTCATTTACAGCTTTGCAATAAAAATCTGAGCACACATTATTAAATTTGTGATTCAACTGGCTTGTCGTAATTCAGAAAATTAAAAACAAGGAATAATCTATTTAAAATGGGCTTGTCTGTGACTGCTCCATCGAAACTAGCATTCTTTTTTGTTAGCAAAGGCTCATTTAAGAAAAAAATCTACCCATAAAATGAGAAAGAGTACTTCCTTACTGCCAAAAATTTGCTAGAGCTAAACTCAGTTTTAATAAAGAATACAAGATTTCAAAAATTCCACTTTCCTTCCATTACTTATGTCAAGAAATAACAATTTCCAATGCCTAAAATACTTAAAAAAATAATGTAATATATTTTTTAAAATGAAATTGACATAATTTAGAATAACCCAGTTTATTTTAACGTATATTTTATTTCAAAGCTTTACGATTTTAAACTACAGCTTTCTTAGCAAAAACAACAAGTGTGAATTAGCAAAGGGTTTTAAAGGTGCAAAAACATCTTAGTCAGAACTCAGTTCTACATTACCTGACGCAGATGGAATGCTTTGAGCACATCCTAATATTGGCTGTAGCACCACTTTCCCCTGTGTGTGTGATTTTACCTGAAACCATTTCAGTCCTGGATCTGAATCACATATGCAAACCAGTCATGAAACAAAGCTGGTCTGTCAACAGAACATAACATTTTATGAAAAAATTTCAAGTATATACCAGGCATTGTTTTGTGACTGAATTATATTTCTATTAGGATGCATCTGTGTGCTGTGGTGTGAATTAACAATTTGACAAAATGACAGCTGTATCATGCTCTGGAAGTTGACCAGCACTGCACTAGAAAGGAATTTTATTTGTTAACAGCAGTTTCCAGCTGCAGTTGAGATGAAGAAGCTCAAATTACACAGCTAACTTATTCTGAGAAGCTATTTTTGGTTTTGATCAGACTGTAGCTTCTTTTTGTGATGACACTGAACCCTGCACAATGCACTCAGGCTTTCTGCAGCCCAGGGAAGCCTAAGAGCAGCCAGGTAGAGAAGATTTTATCAAAAAAATCATCTTGATCATTGACCATTTAAGATTCATAGTGGGTTAAAAACAACATTTTCAGGAGATTAACTTTTTTATTCCAAGTATTGGTGACACCTGGTAGAAAAAAGCTTTGCATTGGAAAATTTTGTTGGTGAGAACTTCCATGCTCTCCATGAAAGAGATGGGGAAGGTAATGGATATTGTACATCCTCCTTCCTCTTTTTTCTTTTTTCTTCCTACCAGGCAGTCAGATCTGCTTAACTGTGACTCACACAGCCCTCTTGTTGCTGCTTTATGCATTGTTTGTGCTACTGGTTTGCTTCTCACAGCCTGTCAGCAGGCTCCGAACTAGGACTGAATTTTAATTGGACCTGTGTGCAATTAACAGGGACAAGCAGATTCACACTTTTTTTGATGACGGAGGGACTCTACATAGTGGCCACAGCGTGTGGCCACAAAGATCTCCAATTAACTCAAATCTGATATTCAGTAACTCAGGATTTAGGAAGCCAGCTTTCACAAGGTTTGTGCAGATGTTTTACAGGATTTAGAAGAGTAGATCTTGTGTGAGTGTGTATTTTCATCCTTGAACTTTTTTCTGACTGTTTAGTGCTAACACAAATGCTCTAATTAAAACTGGCATTGAAAACGTCTTGTGGAGAAATTTCTCAGTTCTCTGTTGGCAGTTCATGAAAATGATGAGAGGAGAAGGGGAAAAAAGACTTAAAATTTTGTGCTGTCTCAAGTGACAAGAACACCTCTGACAATGATTAAGTGCCACCTCAGCGAGATGTTCCCCTGCCAGAACCAGACTCGACCTGTCCTGCAGAGGCAGGAATTTGGTTACAAAAGCAGGCGTGTCCTTGTCCTCTATGAAATGTTAAAGACCAGCTCTAATTTTAACATCAACACGACAGATATCTCATGTATCATTTATAATAAGTTTTTTACATCTGGTGTCTTCCTTTACTCTTACTGACATATTCCTGTGTTCAACACAGTGTTCAGCTTTGACTCATGGCATGGTAAAATGCTTCCAGAAGGGTGCTGCTGTCTTCTACCCTCAAAATAGTCTCTGCCTTCCCCAGGTGATTGCTATCATCTTGTTTTGAATTTTCTTGAAAGTTCAGGTGCCCGGAAGCTCCTGGGCTCAGCAGACTCTCAGAGTGACTTCCCACACTGACAGAAGCAGTCTGTGTGTGTATGGCTGAGCCAAAGGGAGCAAAAGTGAATCGAAGGTGCAGAGGGAAATCTCTCTGAGGCACTGCAATTTTGGGAAAATTTTAAAAACGCCTGGTTCAGAACATCTGTGCCATCCGTGACTGTTAAATAAAACAAAAAGTAGTGTTCCTACTCTACACTGGGCTGGGCTGGAGATTTCTTTCTGACAACCCATATGGGGCTGTGTTTCAGATCTGGGACCAAAGGAGCATGGACATCACACTGGTGATTTATTGTTGCTGAACAGTGTTTGAACAGCATCTACACCTGCTTTATTTCTCATGCTCTCTCAATGAGCAGGTGGGGGTAGGAAAAGTGATGGGATTTGGCACAGCATGGACTCAAAGTGACCCAAACCAATATTCTGCATCATCCAGGACCACACTCAGCAATGAAATTGCGGGAGGTGGAGAGGAACTCTTCCCAAAGTAGGCACTGCTTGGAGACTGCCTGGGCCCCAGTTTGCTGATGGGAGGTGGTGGGTGACTGACTTTACATCACTTTTCTTTTTCTTTTTTTAACTCCTTCTTCATTTATTAGATGGTCTTTATCTGAACCCATCAGATTTTCACGCTTTTGCCATCCTGATTCTCTTCCCCAGCCCTCTGGCAGAGACAGAGAAAGCAAGTGACTGGACTATGAGAGACTTACTCAAATGAAAAAGAACAAAGAAAGACTTTCTTCCATTGAAAAGGCTGAGGGGAAAAAAAGGCCAACAGAGGAACACTGGACTAAGTATAGAAACATTCTCAGCTGTGCTTGATATTGGTAGCTGTGTCAAAAACTTTTGGAATTGGCCTACTGTAGTTTTGGGCAATAGAATTTTGACCTGATTGTAACATCAAAATTCCAGTCTTGACAAGCAATATAACCAGGCATTTTTCTCTAAAGCCAGTGTAGCACTCTACAGCTATCTGTGTTTTGGGAAACTACGGATATGGCTCAAGTCGAGCCAAAACTATGCTGACCAGAAGTAACACAAGGGTGTATGTACATTAGCATGTGCTGTAGAGCAAGAGGAGCAGATCTGCACAACAAAACATTTAGGGCTGACATTCACATTACATAGATTCAGAGTGTTTTATTTACATTAACCCTAGGCTGGTCCTGTGGACTGAAAGGCTGCAGGAGGTGAAGCATACTAGGAGACTCTCTGAATAGTAGGCGTTGGTGAAGCCTTTTCTAGAAAAAAAATCATCATCATGGTCTGAAAGGGCTCCATGAAAGGAATGTGTCATACATGGGTATGACTGCAAAATTCACTCTTGATCCCAGCTGAGGTGGTAATACACCGGTGTTATCCATTCAGAGATAGGCAGTTACAGAAATTAAGTTAGTTTCTTCTGAAGCCACAAGTAATAATGATTCCTTTCTCTAAAATTTTAATTTAGGCTCACAAAATGTAAGCCGTAATGTATTCCAGTTGATTTTAAGAACTCATGAGGACCTACAGTACAGAGTAGCAGCTTTTCTGTCTGAGGTGAGACGTGTCTTTATATGTCATCTTTGCACAGGTCCTGTCCTCCTGCCACTTGACATTTGGGACACATGACTTTCAAGCGGTCAAAGAAGGCTGGCCAGATTTACCAACTCATTTGTGTTTATCTGTTGTTGTGTTTTTGTTGTGTTCCTGTTGAGGGAAGGGCTGTTGGAAGGCAATGAGCTGATCCTGCATCCAGGCGAGGGTGCTGCAGGGCAGGACACAGCCGCTTTAACCATGGTTTCAGGGGTGACTGCTGGAAGGGATTTCTAGGTGATCCAGCTGGACAGTGTTCCTCTAAGCAAACAGTAGGATTCAGGTGGGAATATCCAGCCTAAAGTCTCTGAGCCATACTTTAGTGAGATGAAATGTTTGTGGTCACTGGGAACTGCCGGCAGAACTCATCTGAGATTAGTATCTTGAAAAAACAGAAAGTACACAGGAATTTTTTTTATTTGCGTTTTCTTTTCCATTTACTTGTGTAGAATGTCTGAGAGAGAATGTAAATAAAGAACTTGTGCTGATGTCTCCTTGGCTTTTTCTCCATTAATTCTATTAATTTCCAGCTTCTGGGGGATGTGAAGCAGTGCCAGAGGGAAGGGCCCTGTCCCAGAGCTCTCTGTCACAGGTAAGGGAATTCAGTCATCAAGTTCCTCTTACAATGCCATCAATACAGCGATGAAAACAACCCTTTTGGTCAGTAAAATAACCCTTTTGATAGAGTTTGGACTGGAGATTTTGGCAGACTGTCTAAATACTGGTGTTCATCTGTCCCTCTAGGGCTGGAAGATACCCCTGGGGACCCTACAGACATCTCAGTTCTCCAACATGTAGCTGCTGCAGGGTGGGATATCCCACCCTCCTGAGAAGGTAGCAGGGTCTTACACAGTCAAAATCAGCTCCAGCACCTGCTGATGTCCATGTATTTTCAGTGTGACTCATCTAATGAGTATAAATTATTTCTGTGTATAGCTCTTTTAGTAGTTACCACAGAGTTATTCCATTTTACACATGGCAGAGGAGGTTAATGACCTGGAATCTCACAAGCACTGTATCATAATTATGTCAGTCATTAAACCTCTAATGGAATGTTTGAAATATGGGAGAGACAAAAGCTCGTCTCACTGCTCTCTCCTGCTCCAAGTTGCCTTGTACATTTTCATATTTGCTGAACTCAGGAGAAAACAAGGACGTTAAACTTCCGGTAGGAATGAGGCTGGCAGATCAGTAGTGTGTTTAATCTAATTTCTCGCCTCTGAAATTAGCTAGATTTGTAGGGAGAATTATTGTGATGTCTAAAGAGTGGCCTGGCTGGAGAGTGAGGACGTGCTGGCTTCATTCTCCCTGGTCAGTGGTTGGTTTTATACTTGTGGAGGTGCCACTTCAGCCTTTTGTGTCTTTGTTTCTTCTGCCACATACCTTCCTTAATGACTGCAAGTGACTGAATTTCAGCACAGAGCTGTAGGGTCAGGACAATGAGCCCCTGGTTTGCTGCTCTTGTATCAAAAATCCCTGCAAAGTCAGAGAGGCCACGCGTTAGTGACCACTTGGAGTGTTTCTTGTAGTGCAAAATTGCTGTGGTGTGGGCACCTGGATATATTATTTTCATTTTAACACTGCTAAATACATAGGTAAGTTTTCCCTGAATTTTATGCCTAGTGGCAGTTCAAATTACTTCCTCAACCACAGAAGTTGAAAGCCGCTGAGGAATCAGCAAGGTGGGTTTCACACTTCTGTCAACCTGCTAAAGGTTTTGGGCTGATCACAAATCTGAATTTTGAAATATTGATTTAAGAAAACCAAAACATAAATAACATACATTCTCACTGAAACATTTTCTTCCAGTTTTTAAATTTCAGAAGTATAAGGAGAAAAATCTTGAAAACGTCTTGTTTGCCAACAAATGTAACGATATTTAAATGGAAAAGAATTGCAAGCTGATATTTAAAGAAATCATCCTTGGTCATTTGTTTTTAAGGTTTTGTGGTTTTATTTCTTTTTAATTAATTTTGTACCAAAAGTTCTGTTTCCTCAGTAGTTTTCAATTTCTGTGGCTGATAAACATAAACCATACTTTTGTAGATTAAAAAATCAAATATTTTTCAACAATAATGATTAAATCTGCTAGTCTAAATTAACAGATTACACTAAAAAAAGTGTTTTATTTAGTATCAGTGTTATTTAAAAAAAAATTAAATTCTTCAACAATTTTAAGCATACATTTCTTTTGTCAGTGGGCTTGCTTGACATTTTCACTCAAACAATTAAAAAAATATTATTGTAACTACACAAAAACATACTTATTGTCCTGAATAGCTTTATTATTAACAATTGTTAATAAGTTTAAATTGATCAGACATTTCTGAAATGTTTGGGACAAAACTTAGAAGTTCACTTATGTGAAGGTGAAGAAAAAAGGGATTTTTGGGGTAAGTTATGAAGGAAAAACTAAAGAATAGAATACATTCATAAGCAACAGAGATGAAACCCTGAAAATGATACTATTGAAAGATTCCTGTTAATAAGACCACTCCCAATATACCACTATGTTTTAAATGGCTTCTTGCTATTCCCATTAGTTGTAGATATCATTAGGAAAATAAAAAAGCCACAAAGAAAATTATTTTAAAGACTTTTTTAAACAAATGTTACTGATTTATGTTTTCATGTAAAAATTCTAATTTTTAATTCATATCTTGATTTTTTTTAATGTTATAGCACTAGCTCCACTATAAGGCTAGATGATGCTGATTTTCTCAAGAAAACATGATTTTTTAAGGCAAAAGCTCAAACTGTCAGAAAAACCTGGTAACTTACCTGCTTTTCCCATTGTGATTCCTTTCTCAGACAATTAGACACTTTGTGGTTTTATGCTGATTTTAAAAAGAAAAGAAAAAAAAGCTCTGAGAAAATTCCTGTAACACTCTTCATCTTCACCACCTTTACTAATTAGCTTACAAAGAGTTCTGTGACCGAATTTCTGTGCACTCAAATATTTGGTTAAAAAACTCTGCTGGTATTAACAAAAGAAACCCAAAACAAACCAACCAAACAAACAAATTAAAAAAAAACCTCAACAAAACAAACAAACAAAAAAGGAGCACTTGCCATTTTGGGGTTTATTGTCAGGTATTGTTAATGTTTAATTTTAACTGGAAGTTAATTTTAACCTGGAAATTATATGGCAAGGGCATAATGGTGGCATAGTAACGTCAGATAAATACACTGAGTAATACTTGAATAATCTTCTGACACATTTGATGATGTTTGCAGTTGGTTAGGTTTTGGGTGCTTTTTCTGTTTTTACATAAACTATTTAGGAAATACCATTAAGGAGAAAAGTAGAATGATCTCCTCTGAAATGTGAACCTTGGTGCAAAGCCCATCTTGGGGGTCAGAAATGTACTCCAGCTCCTGTTTCACAAGCCTTAAGACTCCTGTAGAATTATGAAATAGTCTTTTCCATTTTCCCTCAGTAATCATTCATAGCATGTGTATGCCACTGCACTGGTATTGGTATTTATGCTGCATCTAAATCTGCAAAAACACAGTGGTAAATCACATCTTCTTTATGTGGATAACAGTGATGTAATCCTGCTACTTAAATTTCACTTCACTGAAACATCCCTGCCTTGGGCTGTTCCCTGAGCAGTGTAATCAGCAAAAGTGGAGCCTTCTGTAAAGT
The DNA here is from genome assembly GCA_026261815.1 of Monarcha castaneiventris obscurior. Classification (NCBI taxonomy): domain Eukaryota; kingdom Metazoa; phylum Chordata; class Aves; order Passeriformes; family Monarchidae; genus Monarcha; species Monarcha castaneiventris. The sequence continues at coordinate 682,376 of JAMPIT010000348.1, read as the reverse complement.
AATTAATTGACACAGTCAAAAAGCTGCACCTCTCAGCACATAATGAACTGGTAATTCCTTGAATGGGATGTGCCCTGTGCTTGTGAAATTTCAGGCTGCAAGCATTTAACCAATACTGTGAGAATGAGTGGTGTGTCGTTTTCCTAATTTTTATATTTTTATTATCTATATGTTTTTCAGCTACACCTGATGGTGCAGGAATGAAGCCAAAAGCTGTTTTCTGTCAGCTTTTATTTTCCTCTCTTTCCTCAGCTTCTCTGCTTCTAGCTAGTCCTCTAAGGTAATTTCATCTGTGTTTTTCTCCGCTTCTACTTTCTTAAGCATAATGCTGATTCAATCTTATAATGGAAAGAAAAGCCCCAGAAAATGCTTTTCCAAGAAACGACGGAGTCCTCAGGATTTTTAAGTGCTTTCCTGATGAATAATGTAGCTGATTTGACAGCAAAACTCGAGCTGTGGTATGCTTTGATCAGAAAACAAAAAATGTATGCACTTCTAGAAATACTAGAGTGGTGTTTCTTCCCCAAGATTTTGTATTTTTTTCAGAACTAAGAGCAGGATTTATTTTGCAAGAGGGAAGTAACTCCTGAAATTTCTGACAAAAATCTCTTGCAACTCCATTTTTTACTAATGGCTGAGTGTTTTAGACCCATTTGAGGAAAATCTGCTGCTTTTCTCTGAAGAAGAAGAAATTCTTCTCTTGGGCTGTGAAATTAGGAATTCAGCCACTTGAGGACATGGGTCTGCAATTTGCAATTAATAATTTTTTGGTGAGTCATGATTGGTTTAATTTTATGCTTATTAAAAATATGTGAGCTTTTAAAGATACTTTAACCTTCATTTTTCTTTTCATGTATAGCTGTCTCTGAAGTTTATTGGTAAAGCTGTAACTGTAAATATTTGGCAATGGGCAATATACACTGCATAAGTTAATTACTTTCACTGTGTTATTTACACTCATTAATGAGATACCTTCTAAACTAATTAGATGTCCTTGCCTGGTTACAAGTTGCTTTTTCTCTATCACCGAGTATGAAAGAGGAGCCAAATCACCCATTTCTGTCCCCTTTAGATGAAACAAAACTATTTCCACTTTCTGTCTGGGGACTGGTTGTGTTACCCAGCTTCAAGCACCTTGTTTACTCTTCACTTTCATTTGGCTTCTGCTAAAGGAAATTGGAAAAAAAAAGGCATATTCAATTGTTTTTCTTCACTGACCAGCACCAAAGAAGACACCACTCCTGTACACAGGAGGCAGTTTGCAAATGTAGCTCAGTCTGGTTTCAGAGAGCATAAGGAATGACCTCTAGTGCACTGTGTAATTACCCTAATTGACTTCCATTCCTAAATTCAGACTGTGTCATTTCTCATGGCTTTTGCCTCACAGAAAGACATTTTTCTGCTCAGTCTCATCAGAGGAAGAGTAATTTACTTTCTGTATATATTTTGATGACAGGTACACTCTAAATATTGGGATTTCTTCTTAGACCTGATAACTTCACATGCTTTTGATGCCAAAGTAATTCTGCTGGATGTTTAATTAGAGGACATCAAAGAGGGTTATTTACATTTAATTCTGTAGTTAGCGTTTGGCCTTCTCACTTTTATGAGAGGCTTACAATACAACATCCACGCTGTCTGGCATTAATTTAACTTGTAAATAATTTATCTAATTAATTTACTTGATAAGCCTCCCCGTCTCATTTTATGACTTTGTTCTCAACCAAGCTGCCAAAATCTAGCTACACTGGCAGCAGGCTCAGCAAAAATAAAATACTTTGGAAGTTGTGTCAGTGCCCCAAGGTGGGTGTGACATGTGACATGTCTTCTCTGATGCTTCATAAAGCTGAACTGCGTGCAAAGAAAGTGTTAACCATCAATACAAAAATGACTTCTAGGCTTGAATCAGTCATACCCCTCAGAAAAGCTTATGGGATATGATCCTGGACTTACTGACCCTTGGACCTGAGCTGGTATGGTCAGTCCTACATTGCCATGTTCCCTGGGCCTCCAAAAGCCTCGCAGCCCTGGTCTAAAAAGGAGTTGTGTCAGGGACATCATGGCCTGCTCCAGCAGGAAACAGAAAGTCAGACACAGTGAAGAGGAAGTTCGGCAAAATAACTCATCTAATATGATGGCAAAAAGAATTTCCAACTCAGTAACTTTTTTTTTCTCTCATTATTTAAATAGTGAGATCCATGACAGCTTGTTGGACTGTTTGTCCTTTCTTTCATACAAAGGCTAGTGGGGTTTTTGTTTATCAGGCAAGGCTATTTTAAAACACTGTCGTGACAAAGTCTTTTTTCCCTTCAGTCATTTGCTGCAGGGCAGCATCCATGCTTTGAGAAGACAGTAAAAGAGAATTTCTGGATAAAATTCTGAGGACTGGTTCAGCCTTTTTATAGTAAACCTTCCTGTCTCACTCTTGCTTCCATCTCTCTGCTGGCTCATCCCATTGAAAATGTATTTTGGGCTGCATTGTCCAGTGGAAAGGACAGTTTATGTGCAGAAGGGGTGCACTGGATGATGGAGATGGTAACAGCACTTGTTTCAAAGGGATTTCCAATATGTTCTGCTTGCGTGGAGGTACCTATGAACTCAGAGCATTTATTCTGCTGGAAGAACTCTCAGCTGGTAAATCCTGGCTCTCTGCTCCCACTGCCTTCCCAACCCCTCCCAACCCTGGCTTCCACGGCAGATGACTCCAGCTGAAGAGCATCAGTCCTTCAGAAGAAAGGCTGGATGGAAACAAAGCATCTCAAACCACCCTGTTTGATGTTCAGCCTTCCCATTGAAGCCCTTTGCAGATTTTGTCTGTGAATGTCAGAAGGAGGCCAGGGGAGTGAGAAAACCTGGGCACGAGGCTCTAGCAATCAGCAGTGTTTTCACATTGCTGCAAAGGGAACTCTCACCACAATATCCACACAAGCCATTTGCAGTAAATAAATGCCTCACTTTACGGTCAGCAAGCAGTGTGGCACATGGAACTGTGAACAGAGGGAAACAGTAAAAATAATAATCACTTACCTAGACAGAAAACAGCAAATTGGTTGAGTTGCCACATGAATGAGGTGTTTGTACTGGGAGGAAATAGTGAGTCTGACATCCCTCAGACAATTCAGAATACAATTGTAGAATATGCTTGAAAAGGCAACAAAAACTGAGGAAACCTGCCCTGTGACTGGGCATTTTTTTTCCAATACGGGTAGAATTAGGTCAGAAGCTGTGGAATGGATGGCGTTACAACTGCTGATTTTCACTAATTTTACTGAGAATATTCTCAAAAGCATTGGTTTCACAGGGATGCTGAGCCAATTAAATTCCTTTAATGTATTGCATCAATATTATGCACTGAATTAGAGAGGGAAAGAGGAAATTGACTGACCTCATATGATAAACCTTAAACCACTGGAGCTGGGTAGAAAAGAGTGTGTTCCTGATCCACAATTCACAGGTTTATTTATTTCTTCATTATTGTAATGAAGCAATGGCTTGTGGTGTTAAGCACATTTTGTGGAGTCCTGTGATGAGATAATAGAGCAGGGTGGTGAAGTCCCATCAGGACTGATGAGATCAAGGAGCCCCACACAATCCAAGCAGCAGCACTGCCCTGGGTGGGCAAATCCCTGGAAATAATTTTGGAGGAATCAGAGAAAGCCCCTCTACCCAGCTGCCATTGGCCCTCATGAATAAATATCTCCATGTGTGCAATGACTTTGAAGATCTGATTCTTGCAGCAGACTTCCACAGCACTGACCTCTGATGTTCCACAGTGGAGGCTGGGATAATTGGCTTCCTGGAAAATCAGCAGGCCAGGCAAACTGAGAAGCTGGAAGAATGATACAAACTGAATTTCCTGAGAGGTTCAGCTGCCATCCAATGAAGACCAACAAGACCCTCAGTAAGAGAAGCTGAACAGCAAAGTAAGGGAGTGAAGACCTGCTGTTGGAAGATCCTTTCATGAGGAAGGAATTTGTGCCTCCTGCAAATGAGAACTGTACGTTCTGATCATAATAAGGTGAGTCCAATGTGGAAAGTTGCCAGGTGAATTAAAAGGAGGTGATTTTGACAAAGCAAAAGTGGAGTATTTCAACTCAAGTCCAATAGATTCAACACTCAACTACTGCGAGTGTTTCCTGAGTTGTATTTTCAGCAAGTATTACTGAGGGTAGACTCAGAACATGTCACTATCTCAGGAAAGAGTTTTTACTGCTCCCAGCATGTTACTGCAAGGACTCTGTTTCAACCAGTCAACATCCTTTGTGGAAAGAGAACGGACAGGCAGGAATTCAGAAATATTCCTGACAAACTCTTGCTGCACAATCTAAGCATTTTAAAAATATGATGGTAATGCACGTATTTTCTAAGCAAAATATAGATTTAAAGTAAATATATGTTTCCCAATCTCTTCGGAAAAATATCTCTCTTCTTGTCCCTGCTCTGAAGTGCCAAATATTGGTGGGAAAACAAAAAAAAAAATCAGCACTTAGCTTTTTCTGTGAAGAAATTTTCCTAAGGGATGCAGAAGGAAATGCTTCCTGCTCAGCGAAATATGTGAAGTTTGAACATATACAAAGAACTGACCAAAGTATTCCTGACAGGTACTTATGTGTTTTATAAAGGGAATCAATTTCTGTAATGTGTTGACAGCAGCTTGTTAATATATTTAAAAGGCACTTGAGAAACAATTGGCTGCATTGACTGCAGAGGAAAAATGTATTACCTGTAGCATGAGATGGGGAGGATTGCAGGTTGTCCAAGTATTGGTTACTTTGAATGGATTCGGGCTCAGTCTTTTTAAACTGTTACTAATTAAAATTTAGATTGCAGCTGTGTAAAACGAATCTATTGGACTTCTTTTTAAATTAATCTATTGGCCTTCTTTCTGCAATATACAAGCTCTGTGCTAATTGGGTAATGGTTTCTTGTTACAATGCCATCTGCAGCAGGGATATTCAGGAAATAAAGAGACAAAATGGGCTGTCAGATAGGAAGAAGGGGGAATTGTAACTTCAACTGTAAAAACCCCAAACCAACAACAACAAAGGTCTGCCATACCCAAACACCCAACACTCACTGGGATGCAGGGGCTGCAGACAAAGTGGGGCCCCACAGACTGGCATCCCGCCAAAACATCCCTATCCTGCAGAAAATGTCCCCACAGAGCCCTGCCCTGCGGTGGTGTTGTGGCTTTTGCAGCATTAAGCTGAGATGTCCCCACGGATGGCACTGCAGCAGCTCAGGCTGAGGGTTGCCTGTCCATCCCCAGCCTCCCAGCCCTTTCCAGAGCCATCCCTGGCACTGGTTCTGACACAGCTGATCTCCAGCTGTGTGAGGTACCAGTGAAAGCAGGACAGAAAGTGCCTGAGTTCCTGCACGATGCAGCTCCAGGGACTGATGAGCCCATGGCTCCCTTTGGTGTAAAGCCCCTCAACCAGGTTACACCAGCCAGAAGCACAAATCCTCATGTATATGCATTTTTCAGTCTGAAGGGTTGTTTTCCATGAGGAACTCTTAATTTTATTAATCTCCCTCATTGGATGGTTATAAACATAATTCTTCATTTAGTCTTTCAAAATACTGACAGCTTTTTTCACTCTGTCTTGTTTTCTCCTTCTACCCCCATCCCCACCTGCTCTTCTTCATTATTCTTCTGTCATTTCAGACAAGATTAATGATACTGGTGGGCCTGGAGTATTTTTGAAATAAATGGCTTCTTTTATTGTACCATTCTAAGCATCATTTTGGATTTTAATCACTTGGGTTTTGCCTCTCAGCCCTCTCTGACAAAAACATTCCTCCTGGATATATCCAGTGAGATTTGTGTGAAGCTGCAAGTCACTTCAGTGATGTTTACCGCTACTCATCAATAAAATAAGAAATAAACTTAAAAATCACCCAAGAAATATCTTCTGTTGCTGTGATGAATGGTCAGTAGCTTCTCTGTATAAAATCAGACTCAGTATGAATGCCAAGAATTATTTTCTTTTTTTAAAGGGGGGAAAGATTCTGCTTGTGCAGTGAGGTTGGATTAGAGGAGCTCCAGTGGTCTCTACGAACCTTGCCCATTTTGTGTGATTCCATGAAAAGGAAAGTTGTGACATCATATTTTTATAACTTTAGGGGGAAGAACCTGGGCAAAATTTTTCAGAAAAGTTAACAGAGAAAGAAGCAGGGTTATTCCTGGTCATGGTGCCATTTGAAAATTGTTTTTTGGTGTTTTTTTCTTTGCTTTTCATTTCCAAATAGGAATAAAATCAAGGCCCTTAAAATTCTTTTTGGATAAGATAAAATAAATTAAATAAAATAAGGACATTGAATTGAAACATGGAGACACACAAACCACTTTAATACCTGACAAGTGTTCAAAAGAGTATGTGAGTGAAATCTGACAAAGTGCAAGATTAGAAACTATAGGTTCATGGGTTATCTTTTATCTATTCTGAGCTCATTAGTCCACCACAGAGTAACTGAAATTAGAATCCAATTTTCTCTCTCACAGAGGCCATGCTTTTCCAGAGAGCAGACAAGGAATATCTTATATTTTTCTTTCCAGCAGGACAGAAGTCTTCAGTTAAACTCCACATTGCCCCAAACCATCCTATCCTCTCCAGTTACGGTTTATTCTTTGTCAGCACTTTACCTGGCTGGAGGTCAGCACTGCAGGAAGAAATGGATGTTTCAGTACCTTGTATGTCTCAGATCACCCTGCTCTCTGCCATTCTGCTTTTTGAATGGGGGATGTGCTAATTGATGACACTTCAGTCACAAAGTCTGGTGATCTGATGTTCCTGCTGATACCAACCTTTTTATCTGCCTTGGATGTGGCAGGACATGGAGATGCAGCTAAAGGATTAGGACTCTAATTTTAAAAATGGGCTTTGTGCCAGGAATATAGTAATAGGAGACTGTTCTTATTGTTGAGAAAATTATAATAGATGGTTGTTTTTCTTAATAATTTTGATGAAACAGCCAAAATTTGTTGCAGAAAAAAAGGAACATGACACATAGAAAAAAAAATGGGAAGGAGGGAAGGAAGGAAGGAAGGAAGGAAGGAAGGAAGGAAGGAAGGAAGGAAGGAAGGAAGGAAGGAAGGAAGGAAGGAAGGAAGGAAGGAAGGAAGGAAGGAAGGAAGGAAGGAAGGAAGGAAGGAAGGAAGGAAGTTTTTTACCTAAAATACAGACTAAGATTAGAGCAATCCTGGAGCAAAGTAGCTCTAAGGAGTCTTTTAGCTGCCTCATATTGAGATAAACTATAAAGGGCCAGGGAGAACACAGAGGGAGTGACCTGGAAAACCAACAGATAAATGGGAAAACAGTCCTAACTCTTCCTCAGAGACGACCAGAAATCAAAGTTCCTCCTTCCATTCCCTCTCCCTCTGACTCCCCATGTTGTCTTCACTTTCCTAGTTCATTGTCATGAAGTGCAAAAGTCACCTCTTGGTATCACACAGGTCTCTTGCAGCTGGTGGGACACCAAACCCACCAAACCCACCAAACCCACAAAATCCTCAAAGTTTCAAAAGCCACCAAAAGCCTGTCCTCATTCTCATGTGACATCAGGTGTGCTTCACCTTGCTCATCCAATATTAAAAAAAAAAAATTAATTAGTCTTATTTTAGTGATTAATCACATGGTAGAAGGGACAGCAGGTATAACTTCACACCTCTTTTTAAATTTTTGTCATATAAATCTGTTAGTACTTTCACAAATCAATCAAAAGAATTTCCCTGTGATCTGCTGAACAAATGCTGGCTGCCATTCCCTGGCAAAAAAAAAAAAAAACAAAAAACCAATAATTGAGAAAGAGAGTGAAAAAGTTCTATAAAAGAATATTAATTCTTGTGAAACAATAAAAGACAGGAAATCTTCTCTAGCAGTAATGAGGTTTTCACATTGCGGCCCCTTTGCCCAGTGCTGTCAGACCCCATAAATCCATTAGTACTAATAGCCACAGAGTGACAGCTGTCACTTCTGGTCCATTCTGCTCTCTGTGAAGATGGAAGGGAAGGAATGCTGAAGAAAAATGACAACCAGGTCCCACGTAGCTATTGGCAGGCAGAAAACTCATCAAGCATGGGCTCAGTCAGGGAATTTAACTGGTAACAGGAGCTCTGCAGGCACTGGGGGTACCAGCAAGAAGGAAACACACCTCCCTCCGTGTCACCTGAACCTGGCTGGTCAGTGAGTGACCTGAGCAGGGATGTGGCTTGCTCTGAGATACAATTTCCCTTCCCTGCTGGGAGATGCACAAGTGGCAGTGTCAGGGGAGCCCCAAGAAAGCGGAACTTGCTGCTAAGGGGATCATCTGAGATGTGTCTGAGCACGTTTCTCTGTGACAGCTGCCACCTTGGCTGGCACTCTGCAGGCTCAGCCAAGACACCCCTGTCACTAAGGCTAAATAAAGACATAAAAATAGAGCTTCTGAGGTCTCAGATGTGGAATCAAAGACGCCCAATGGGAGCCCAGCAGTCACTTGTCATCTGTGGAGTGGGTTTGTCATACACACTGCTGGGAAAGAAATCTGTCAGGGACTTGTGTATCAACACCACTTCAGCCCAGCTTCTCCTGCTGCCATTCTCCTTGGGATTTATTGGCTCAGCAAGACCTCATATCACAGGTGGTGTATTTTAAAACCCTCCTGGAAGTTCCCCATGGATCAAGGGAAAAATCTGGATTTAAGGATATACCTGTATTAGTTTTGAACACCACTGTGAAGGAAGGAGAAGGAAAAAAATTAAGCCAACAAAAAAGTAAAGATTAGGCAAGAGCTCAAATGTGAATGTTGATCAGGACACACACTTTTGCCTGCCAAGACTGGTGTAAGTGAAATATTTGCCCAGGTGTAGACAGGATTTCCATCTCACGTTTTTCACTGCCCATTGCTTTGACTGGAGTATGAGTTTCATATTCTTGGCAGAAATACTGACACCAATTGCCTGATTTGGCCTGATACCTCTGTATGCTTGTCTGCAGTTGAGAGAATGCAGACTTACAGGTGACATTCTCATGGTCTGACCTGTTTTAATGTCCCACCACAGCAGTAAATCCCGTTTGTACCCCATAACCCACAGAGCTGATTCTGTCTGAGGCTGACCACCATCCAAGGAAGATGTCCCATCCCATGTTCCTTGCTCTGGTGCCCTGTTGTGCAGGAGCACAGACCAGCTCCTTCTGGGTTTTGTTTCCAAGGAAGTCCCTTCCATGGTGTGCATGGCAAGATCAGCTGGGGATCACATTTCTTCTGGTTTTCCTGCTACCGATGCCAGTTCAGCCTGGCTGAAATGTAGTAGTAGCACTTCCATTCCTCCTAGGGCTACTTCATAGATCTCAGAGAGAAAATGATTTGTGCATCACCCTGGCCCTTATTAATCACTGCCAAGTACCTCTGAGGGGACAATTCCACTCCAGGATCTCTTGCTGGCGTCTCTTTGTAGGAATGTGCAGAACGGCTGCAGCAATTCAGATTCACAACCTGCCTGAATGTTTACGTAAAGACGACTCACTCCATATGTTTTCTCATATGCTTCCCGTGTAAAACGTTAGTTGCAATGTGGTTTAGACTTTCTGAACAGACAGCTAACACAAAATTGTCTCTGTAATAATACTGCTGAAGAAAATATTCCAAATTTAGTGCTTCCCTATGATTTTAGTTCACATTCAGTGAAATTAAGCCAGAAACCTGGCTGTTTTGCATCTCTAGGGTATTGTAAATAGCAAATTCACTTTTAATAAATAATGATCTAGTCAGGCTGAGAAAATATAAGACTGGGGTCTGAGCTGATATAAATAATAGCAGATATATGGAAATTGAACTCTGCGGGTTTACATCAGCTAATGGGTCTGACCCAGGATTTATGTAATACAGTTACATAAATCTCTTTATTGAGGACTCAATTTGTAGAAAAACTCATTTTGTAGAAATTCGCCAATTCACCAGCTACTGTATCAACTCAAGGAGCAATTAAGTGTCTGACAGCCTCACAGAGACTTTCTAAGATGTTCCTTTAGCTACAAAATCATGCCACCTTTTTTGCAAAATGCACCCATAAATACCCATTCAACCTGTAATTGAGCCTGCTGTGCTCAAGAGAGAACAATCACCAGACAGCTCCTCACTGCAGACAAAAGTAAGACAAATGGTCAGTCTCATAACAGCAGACTTGTCTAGACTGAGCAAAATTACATGGACCAAAAAACAGTAAAAAAAATCAGGGTTATCAAACTCCCTTTATGCCCTGTTGCTTAATCCCACTGTGCACACACAGTCACAAATGAATTTGTGCTCACCTCAGCGGCTTGATTTATTCTTCAGTGCAGCTTAACAGTAATACATTGATAGCCTCAACAAGATAAAAATAGAGAAAAACACAACTCTCATGCCAACCAAAGCAACTCCTATTTTATAACTTAGAGCACTTCCTGACACAAACCCAGGCCTTTCAGAGGAGGTGGTAGGTTCATCATGGTTGAACCCAGGCAGCACTCAGAACACGTGGTACACAAAAACAGGTTTTTATTAGCTACTAGTCCTTGGTTACTTCTGCAATTCTTATATATTGCCTTTGCCCTAAGTGACTTATTTCTCACCTTTCTTTTTCTCAAATTGGAAAAAAATATCAATTGACCAGTCTGTCTTTCACAGCACACCCTTTTCTGTGACACACAGTTTCAGTTCAGCTCTGCAGTTGTGCTGTTTTTCCTATAATATGACCTTGAACTCTAATCTATGGCACGTGATATGCAAAGTGTGACATCCAAATATCTCCTGAATTGGTTGCATTATGCTGCTCATTCCTTCATTCCTACATGGAAGCAGGAACTCGTGAACACCCAGGAAGGATGAGGTGGAGAGAAAACAGCATCACCTGAGTCTTCCGGCAGAGGTGTTGCCAGCTCCACAGCCTCTGGCTGGCAACTGGACCAAGGTTGAAGGGACACCTACGGGGGTTTTCAGAGTTATGCTCTAACTCTTCGCCTGAGGAAATGGTTTCACGACCTATGATCCAGGTATCCACTTTAAATTCTGAGTTAGACAAGAGAGATGATTTCCCCATGGTGTGCACTGACTACCTGGACCCTGAAGTGGATTTGCAGAGTACTTGGCTCTGAAGGGCTTTATAATGCTTCTGGAAATGGAAACAATTTTTTTACACCTCCTTCTTCAAGTAGAAAAATAGATTTTTTTTTTCCTGGTTTATGGACCTAGATTAAGCAGGAAAAAAATCCTTCAGGAAAAACACATGCTGAAGAGCCCAGTGAATGGTCAGAATTATTAATACCAGGTTTTATTTTGAAGACTTTTCTCATTGCTCTTCACTAGGGATATTGAAATAGGTCTAGGCATGTCACAAAGTCTCACTGATTCTGCTTTTACCAGCTGTGACTGCATAGTAGGATAACATACTGTAAAGATAAAAAACCATAAAGGTCAGAATTAAGGAACAGATCCTTGGGAGCCTGGCCCTGTTGAATCCAGTGCTGTGGAAAGGCTCAAATGCAGAAATACACAGGATTCAGTTGCATTTCCTCCTCCAGGGAAGTTTTCTTCCCTCTGGTGCATCAGACCCTGTGTGCTGCTGATCTTTTGTTGGTGCCAGAAGTACCCATTACACCTCTGCTCTTTCACACATGATGGACCCTGAGGTTTCTGCAGCACTTCATTCTGTGCTGAGATGCCAGTCACTGCCTGGTCTTACAAACCAAAGTTTGACTGAGTCTCGATTAGGTTGGAATTCAGCTTCCAGAGAAAAACAGCTTCTCAAAAAACAAAAAACAAAAAACAAAAAAACCCCCTCTGTTCAGCAGGCTGTTATTTTCAGACCAAACAGCAACAAAGCAGGTTGTTCTTGGCTCTTGCTCCACATATAGTGTAGATGCTGGCTGTTCTTCAAATGCATTTAATGATCCCATGCTATGTATGAAGAAATACAAATAGTAAGTAAAGGCAGGTGCATTTTATTTGGCAGTTAAAAGATGCTTACCGCTTAAAAGTGAATTTAGTACAAGTTATCTGTGCAATAAAGTGAATTTATTGAGCAGAAAATGGTTTGCTTTATACATTAAATCATCTTAGATATTACAATATTTTTTTTCTTTTCAGGACCGAGTTCAGCTATTCCACACTGAATACAATTAAATATGAATGCTGCCTGGAAGGACACCGGTTCTATCTACTTTTTCAAATATCTAGGAGGCAAATGTTCAAATCACTGCTCTCATCTACATGTGGTATATAATACATACACTTCTGCATCGTTCCCATGAGAAATGCATCCACTTAACCAATGCTCCTCCTATAGTTTCAAACAAATCCTAGGCACAACTCTTGTTTCAGTTTCCAAAATTCAGACTATCTCCCCACTACACACGGTGACTGTGCTTTTACAAAGCTTTCCCAAGGACCACTGAGAACCATCGTTTTTTGCACTTACTTGAAGACTCTCATGCTGCTAACACTGACCTGGATTAAGTTATATACCACTTTCTACAATTACTGTATCTGAGCACTCTCTCTTCATGTATTAAAAGTTCCATGGCTGTCTCTGGTCTTTGTCAGATATCTCACATTGTGCATAAATTATCAGGTCAGACAGTTCTTGACAGTGTAAGCTTCTGGAATAAAAACAAAATATAAATAAACAGACAAAAAACTACCCCAAAACCTACAGCACAACTTTGTTTAACCCAAATATTCATGTTTTTTTTAAAAAGAAAAATGGATTAAAGTACCTCTTACATTTGTTAACAAGTAAGATTCATTCCTTGCATACAGATATTAATTCCTATAATGCTTCAGATCCTATTTTATTTCCTGGGTGTGAAGAGACAGAAGAAAAAACAACGAAACAGAACAAAGCAAAACACATCTCAAAACCCCACAAAAGCCAGCAGGATTTTGATTTGAATTTTCATTTTAAAAACAACATTGAACACGTTGGGTCAATTTGAAATATTTGAAGTGTCAGGCTTTTGAAGTTAAAGTCCATTAGTCACCACCAAGCAGAATTTCACAGATTGAAAATTCTTTGAATAAGAAAAAAAATAACATTCAGAAATAACTTTTAAGTTGTAATAATATCCCCAAGGGTACTGACAGGAAAAATCTACAATTATAAGAACTTCTTTAAGAGAAAAGAAAAAAAGATCAGTTAGAGAGCATATTTCTTCACTGTGAGTTATTTAGAATGAGGGAAAACACTCTTTGAAATTTGTTTAAAATTAAACTTTTCCAATTATCAAGAAATTTCAAGGTCAGTATTTTTTTAAAAAACCCTTCATTTCTTAAATCCATCTTTTATTGTTGGAACATCTTCTGATGGCCAATCAAATTTCAGGCTTTTAATCTTCCTGGCCATTTAAACTTTTAGTATCTCCCATCTTTTTATCCATGCTTTGGAACCTTCACATCTGTGTTTTTCTAAGCAAAATGCAGATAAAGGAAAAAAAAAAAAGGAAAAGGAGATATGGGTAGTTTAGAATGTGCTTTGTCATGGTTTTATCTTGCCTGCTTATTTTAAAGGCAAAGTTTAAATGAATCATTCAAGCATTATCTTTTTCCAGTATGTTCCAAGCTTTCAACTTCAGGAGTAAAGATTTCTCAGGATTTTTCCTCAGGCTTCTCTTCAGAATGAAGATTTCTCAGCTAGGAGTCAATGATTAGTTTAATTAAATCCTTTGTTCTGTTTTGCCATATGTCCCTATTTATTTTTCTTTCCTCTATGGTCATTTCCAAACCACAAATAATCCAATTACAATTTGAGGGATTCTTCGTTTTTACAGAAGAAGAAAAAGGAAAAAAGGACGTGGCCAGAAGAACCGTGAAAATTCCTTAGACAGCTATTACACTGAAATTTAGGGGGGTACATTTTCAGTAATAACTTGTAGTGGTTTGGGTTCAAAATATCCATTACTTACTTATTTTCCTTCTGTGAGATAAGAATTAGGGGAAAGAAAGCAGGCACAAAATTTTAAAGAATATAAAGAAGTTTATTAACAGACCTAAAATAAAGAAAAAAAAGTCAGACTAAACCTTCAGAACACTTCTCTTCCCCCCACCTTTCTCCCTTCTCTCACTGACAACATAAAAGACAACCCTTGCGATTTTCAGTCAGTTTACCACTTCTACAATAACCTTTTTTCAGTTCACTTAGGGAGAGGAGTCTCTCTTGCTCGTGCTATGGAGACATCTCCACAAGAAACAATCTCTTGTAGCTTCAATGTCACAGCAAGGCAGCTGCCTGGGATGGTTCTCTACTTGCATGTGAAAGTCCCTTCCCTCGACTTACAGCTTTCCCACAACTGCTTTTGAGGGTTTCTTTAGCTAATGGGGTACCATTTTTAAGGATGAGCTGTTCAGAAGCACAGGTTCTCCTCACCTGTCTCTGGGACCATCTTCATCTCTAGGATCAGAGGTCTTCTTCTTCCCTGGGAGCAAGGGTCTTCATCACTTTCGTCTCTCTCTGGCTTCAAGCTTCTCATCAAATCACAGCTACTTCAATATTCAACATTTTGCTCATGGTTGAGGTTTGAATGCTCCACCCCCATGTTTTCATGAAATTACAATGAGTACTCTGATGTATCATAGTCCATCACCATTGCTTTACAACAGAATTTCAGCTTCTAGGTTTGAAGCATCTCCTCATTCTCCTCTCTCCGGGTTTCAGCTCTTCCTTCCTCACTGACTTGGGCATCTTTATGGTGTTTTCTTCACCGTCCCTGTCCCTTTCCTCTGACCTGGGAGAAGATTGATGTCTGCAGGCTTCACCTGTTCTGGAGGAATCTTACAGCACTAAAACAATTAATCTCACCTGGGCCTTGCAGCTGGAATTTGCTTATCCCTGTTGGTCACATGATCTTTGCCGGGCAGCAGCCTCAGATGAAATTCAGCCGCACTAGGCAAGGGCTGGCCTGGCTGGCCAAACTGTGCCGCAGGGCTGCCTGCATGGAGCAGGGCCGCGGGTGGAACAGGGCTGCGTGGCTCCAGGGTGGCTATCTCCTGGCCAGCCTGGCCTGCACTGAGGAGGCTGCACTGGGTGTCTAGTGAGCAGAAGCAGTTGAGATCTCAGCCAAACCTCACCGCGGCCGACCTGGCCAGGCCTGCTGGGCTGCACCGCAGGCTGCCAAGTTACCTGTCCAAAAGCCGGAAGCAAGACAGCTTTCCCAGGGTTTGTTCATTCTTAATTGTGGATCACAGAGGCGTGTCAAGCTTCTTAAGTGGCTTAACAAAGTTGCCAATATTCAGACTAGCCAGTTGGTTGGTTCTGTTGGGTCTAGAGGAAGCTGTAAGCACCTTTTTGCAAAGAATCACTTCTGTGGCTGATGGAGCCCTTCTTAACTAAAATCCCAAACTGTGCTAAACCATGACAAAACTTTTTTTGATTTCTTCAAAAGGAGGCATCTAAATGCCCCCAAGAGGAAAATTCTCTGTCTGCCAGAAGAGATGAAACATTTCGTGATGCTTGGAGCAAGTTGAGCCTTTGAGAAGTTTCCCTCTTCCTTCCCACCTCCTAGGGAAAATTGCCTTGATAAAAAAATTATCTGACTGCAATGTCTGACTTAAAAAGATTTTTCAATAGGCATATTTCAAAATAAGTATTTCAAACCCTCACTCCCCAGTACAAAGAAATATATTTTTATTTCACAAGGACTAGACATTTTAGTAATTTATTTTATTCAAGATTTTCTCATCTGACTTACCAGAAGTAACTTACTAGTCCTGGATATCTAAGCAGAAGACTTTCTACTAGGTGCTGTATTTTGCTCTCTTTAAGGTGGGCTGAACTTACGAAAAATAAGGTCACTTCCACACCTAGAAAGGCTGAGGGTCAGACCTTCAGAGGTAATCACTCAGATGGTCACTTGCTGACCTCTAGTTGGAAACCTGGCTGCAAACTGGGAGGCTCGATGGTCAAAGTGCTCAAAGCTGCCTATGGGTTCTTGTGTTTCTGTGCCAAATTCCAGCCAACAAAACCCAAAAATAAAGAAATCTTACCACAGGGAAATTAATTTTGGCAATTTCTAGAAATCTCAGCTAATGTTCTCTTTTTTCCAATGCCACCATTACTGTCACTGCTGGAAATGAGACTGGGCTGCACAATTTTGAGTCCAAAGATGCTGGAAAATCATGTTTCCTCTCATAGTAACAGACCATGGCTTGAAGTGCGACACCTGAAATGAATGGAAAAATCCACACAGGGCCTCTACGAATTCATGGGAATGGAGTCTGTGGAAGTGTGGTCACTTCCCGCAATGTCCCAGAAATGGTGAAATCCTATTTTTCAAGCATGGCATGGTCGGCAAGATGTTGTACACTCAATTTTAGTCTTTTTTTTCCCCATATGTCTATGTCAGACTGTCAGTTTAAGCTGAAAATTGTTTTCCTAAAATTTTATTTCCTCTGAGGAACAAATGGCAAAGGGACATGATGTTTTTCTAGGAATTGTCTGAGTATCTCTAAAGGACATACAAGCTTGAAGGAAATCAGAGCTAAGCTCTCTTCAGGAAATGCTGTTAATCTGAGACAACAAACTTGTCAATGAAACTCACAAATTACTTTGCAGATTGATGAGATCAGCAGAAGCAGAACAAAATATGCAGTTTTACTATTACAAATACATGCTCAAGCCAACAGTTATAAAGCTGGAAGTGTCCAGCCAAATGTGATGTTTTTCTGAAAGTGCTCTTCTGACCCGGAGGGAACTCTGGGACTCCCAGCAGCTGATACAGGTATGAAATCCGAAATTGGCAGATTTAGAAACTGTTGAAATTGAGCTGGGAAGGCTTACACACAACATCTCACGAGCATTGCCCTCCCAGTTGTTCAGCACTGGAATGTAAAAAGATCCAGCTAACTGAAATTAGCTCGGAGTTTGTCTCTCCTGCCATTTGGAAGTGCTGCTCTCAAGTGTTTCAGAGGAGTATTTTGCTAAATAATGGATCAGGTGAACCAGATGAGGTTCGCAATTTTAAATCTCATACAGACTGTACCCGAATTAAATAATTTTTTTTTAAAAAGGAAAGAAAGCGATTGTACATGACCAGATGCATGAGATTTTGAGGATGGAGTGCTTTCTGTGAATCAGCTGCTGTTCTACTCTGGTTTTGGTGGTTTATTCCATAATGTACCTCCAGTAAGGGCTCAATACTGAAATAAGTAGCTCAAGTTTGCATTTTTTGTGGGGTTGCATATGCCTGGGCTACCAACAAATTCAGATACATGGTTAATAACAAAAAGAAAATTATTTTCAGTAAGGCTTTTATTCTGGACAGTTATCAGTTTTCTGTCTAGGTCAAAGTTGATTTAAATCTTCGTTTGGGTTGAAAATGGCAGTCCTCATAAATTTATACTGTTTGCTTTTGCTCTGACACACAAAACTGGACAAATAAAAAGTACATTTCAACAACAAGCTATACTGTTTGCTTTTGCTCTGACACACAAAACTGGACAAATAAAAAGTACATTTCAACAACAAGCTTGCAAATTCTGGTGGAATTAGTGGCAGAGACCTCCAAAAAGTTATTTGTGTGATGTAACCTATTCAGCCATAGGACATTTGAAAATACTCCCCTCTGCACAGATAAAGGGAGAGCAAACCAAACCAGCTGTACGTTACAGAGCATAATCAACATTTCAAATGTATAAATGAGAGATGATAATCCTTAATTTCTACTGAAATTTGTTCTATTGCTCAGAAGACTTTTCTCACTTGAATCCAGATGAATCTACACACAAACTTCTGATCCCCTCCAGAGCTGACTCACAGTAAAATGGAAATCTGTAAAAATGCATCCCATGAAAAATCTGATTGAGATGGGATCATATATGGGATCCTCCACACACCTATGGTTCACAGAATTTTGAAGAGCAGTGTTCTACCATTTCTTTTCAAATGCAAAACCCTGGATTTTTGTAGTGCCCTGTCATTTGCAACAATTTGTGAAAAAAAAAAAAATTAAATTTCCTCTTATTTTTGGATTTTTGAAAGTATATTTCTTTCTCACTGAATGTATGAAAATATTTAGATATCTAATTCTTTTCCAGTTTTGTTCTACTATGAGCAAGACATTTTGCTGTCTTTTTTAGATGAATTTATATGCTATTCAGTGAATTCAGAACTCAGAAGGGCTTGGCAAAAGGGATTTCTCAAATATGGGATTAAATATTATGTCGGGATTTTTTTTTTTTTTTGTCTACAATTAGCTGTCAAATCCACTATCAAGCTGTGTCATGCTTGTGAAACTCCAAAAACAAACCAAATGATTCATACATTTATGAATATTTTTAAATGGAGAAACGGTATTTATTTGCAAATCTTTGGTATGGAAGTAGGCGGTTGCCCCTGAAAAATGTTCTGCATATTTCTTTAAAAAACATTTTTCAAGCAAACAGTTTACACATAAAACCACCCTACGATTTTGGGGAAGATTTCATGTGAATTAGTTTTACAGGTATTTTTGAGTATTTGATGGTGTATTTTTATTAATTTAGTATTAGTGTGTGTGCTCAAAAATGGAAAGACCTTCATAAATGTTCAAGCTCTAAAGCAACAGATTTGAAAGCTCTGAGTGTTGTAGAAGTTAGATTTTTCCAGACCATTAGTGGAAGACAAATACTAGCCTTTACTGAATACATGATATTACTCTAGAAACAAGCACCTAACCAATGAGTGTGCTTTTCATCAAGAGATTAAAAGAATTTTACATTGTAAAGGGTACCAGGGAAAAATGAGACACAATATTACTAAGATTACTAATTTAAGTCACAGCTAGACTGAAAAAAATGTATTTTTTCACATCCATTGGTTTCCCCTCCCCATCCTTACCTCCAGACAATTTGGAGAGAAAATAACCAAACAACCCCCAAAAAACTGAAGATATTAAAATACCATGCCACACCTGACATTTTGGGGTTTGCTGTTGCTAACTCTGTTTGGAATAAGATTCAATGCTTTTAAAATGAAAATTATATTGTGACATAAATATTGGTAGAATTACAAATTACTGAGTTTATTGTTTTGGCTTTATGTATTTTCAGTTGAAACACCATAAGTTTGAATTGGTGGAAGACTCTTAAGTTCTCCTTGCACTGACACCACACTTTTTTCAGGTAATAAAGTTCCCCTCAACCCTTTCCGCCAGTTTCAGAAATAAAAGAGCTCTTCCAGTGTACTCTGCGTAGTTAAAGTGACCAGGAAGTCATATCCACATGCTAAAAACACCTTCACAGCTAGACAGCAAGTCTTCTCCACGTGATTGTTAAGGTATATTACTAAGATCCATAATTACCTTAATTTAAATATTCAAAAATGTCCTAGTTCTTTATTCCTTGTCTGTCAGCAATACCTGAGGAAAACGTTGAAAAGATTTCACTTGGGAAACTGGGATTTCCCTAAGCACTCACTGTAGGCTGCTGTTGCGACCAGCCAGTTGAGCTGGGTGAAGCCCAGTGCAGAGTCTTCAGCTATCCAGTATCTCATTTATTATTGAAGATGCTGCAGAAGAATGGAAAATTGTCAGCTCTTAAGCCATCATGTTTGAATTATAAACACCCAACAGTGAAATTATTTAAATTAATGTTGCTTTTTAAATAAGTGTTAGGCACAAAGGCCAAAAGAATTATTATTTTATTAGTAAACTGCATCTGGAATACCTGACACCAGAACTCATCCCCCTGCTCTCCAACAGCTGAAAACAGAAATGGTCTAATTATGCACAGCCTCCTGCACATTTTAGTGTGAATTCAGATGAATCACACATGCAAATCTGGTCTGTGTTCATCAGGTGAAAAGCTTATGTGAACTCCTCCCTCTGTCTCTCCTGCTGATCAAACCCGGGTCACAGCAAACCCCTTCCACAGACACAGGAACTCTTGCTTCTTCACGATTTCTCTCCTCTCTTTTTTGAGCATTTCTGTACAAAAGGGACTAAATCTCAGACAGGGTAGGTGTCATACATAAAACAAAATGTTTGGCTTTCACATTCATGGAATGATAAATAATTAATTTAAAATATGAATGTTGTTAAGAGTTAAGCTGTTAATTGATTAAGAGAGTCTGTAGTTCATGTTTCTTAATGTGTAAGTGTTAAGTAATACTTCCAAGTTCCAAGCAAAGTTCCAGAGTTTAAATTACATTGAAAAATCCCGTGATATGTTCCAAAATCATCTCCAAGTTTAGCTGTGTTCTAGAGAGAGAGAACCCCCACCGATGGCTAAAGTGCTGTCTTCAGAAACCACCAGTAAGCTGTCACCAAGCTCCATGGTAACCGTGAATTTTAATGAGGAAGTTCCCTCCAAAAACTCAGATGACACCACCCAGAGACTTGCAACCCTAGTAACCAGCGAGCCATTGGCTGAAAGGCCTCGCATCCATCTCCTGAACCAGGACCAATGACCTGAACTTCAAAAGAACTCCATCAATCATCTCCTACTTTGGAGGCAGGACAATGGGCGGTGGTGAGAGGAGCCGGAAAAAGTATAAATATTGAAACGCAGGGGGGAGGGTTGCTAATTTTTGCTTGCTTTGGTTTGATTTATTAAAATATGGGGATTCATCTAATATCGATACCCAACTGGAACGGACAAAGACTCTCTAACTCGCTTGGGTAAGAAAGGGTATGTTTATTCCAATGCCGGGAAGCTGTGAGGATCGCTCCAAAAGCACAGCTCCAAGATTACAAAGCAATTCAAAGTCTATTTATCCATGAAAGTTCTAAATATTCAAAATACAAATACATATTTATAACATAGATACCTCCCATTCCCTGCTTTGTATGGAAATTAGCTAAAAAGTCAATAAGCATGTGTAGTTTGCTCTATGAAATGGGTTGGTGGTCTCATAATTTATGGGAGGGGTCCCTCATTGGATGAAGTAACTCTTCTTCCTCGCTATGACGTTTTTACCTTCTTAGTTTTTAGCAATACATATGGCCTTGGAGAACTCCCAGTTCCTTTCCCAAAACAGGTTTTGAATGGGGTCATCAATAACTGTCTGGCCCTTCCTCTGCAGATTCTTGTTACAGCCCAGCTAAACAATATCAGATAACCAATAATCAGTTCCCAGACCTGAGGAGGTTACTCCGGCTTCAGTTTCTTCGCTTAATCATCAACTTCTTTGTTTAAATTCTGTTGTGTTTGCTTCCTAAACCCATTCTAATCTTTTAACTAAATTCTTCATGTTTAAATGTTCAAGAAAAAAATCTAAATGCTTAAGAGAAACTTATTTTAAATGTTTCAAAGAGAATCAATGTATCAGGTTGCTGCACTTTTGTCTGTGCAACACCTTGCTCAGGATTAGCCTAGGCAGAGCCCGGTGCTGGGGATCCTAGGCCTACCTGTTAAACTGTTCTTGCTTGGGGCTAGCCCAAGCAAAGACTCAGCACTGTAGGTCTTTGTTTTGGGTTTATAGCCAATCACTTCAGATCTGTTTTTTTTTTTTTTTTTTAATTAAGGAATTTGGCTGTTGTTGTTTAATAAATCAGTTTTTAAACTTTAAAAAGAGTGTGACCTCATTCCTGACAGTAGGGCTAAGAGTCTCGTTTATCATTTAAAGCTAGTAGAATTAGAGCAATTGAAAAGACAACGCTACCATGAGAAGTCAGACTGTTCACCACTTGTAAAAGGTGGGACCTTGCAGCAGATGTACAGAATAGAAATAAAAACAAGTGTTCTCATTATGTGATGATGTGCAAATTTTCAGGTACTTTGAAGGCAAAGAATAATGCAATGACACTGGTGAACTCCTCCAAATACTAAGTGTTATAAAAATATGATAATTTCGGATGTTAAATCAAATAAAAATGGTTTATTTAACCATTAAAAAAACTGGAACCCAAAAAGCCCCAAAAAATTAGATAAAAATTGAAGTCCGAGATCCCTTCGAGCAAAGACTCTTTTTCAGCCGGTTAGGCTATTAAAAACCCGAGCATAGCTTTTTTTCTCGGCGCGGAGCTGCCTGGAAAAAAGGCAGAAAAAGTTATTCTATGGCCTGATGCCCACGACCGAGGCTCCCTCGTGGCTTGTCCAGATGAAAAGAGAGAAAGAGCTGAAAATCCAGCTTGGGATATACGGAGAGTCTCCGCCCCTCTTCACTCCCAGGTCTGCTTACTTGTCCCACGGTGATTGGTTGTTCACTCTCTAAGCAGTTCTCAGCCAATGGCTCGTGAGTTTCTAGGGTTGCTGGCAGCTTCGTTGTCTGCCGCGGGGAATTGATTTTATCTGGAAGCATGCTCTCACAAAACCGGCTGCAAAAACTAGGATCTTGTGCTTACAAGGTATGAGGATTTAGACTATAAGACCGATAACACTAAACTACAGCTCTTAAAACTACTTAAACACTCTTAAAACATTTTCATAACTATCTAAAATAAAGGAGTTTGTTAATTCTATATTTTAGTTAGAATATTTCATAAAAATATTCTTTAATTAGTAATTAGTTAGCAACTTTGATACTTGATGAAAGGTGATGCGAAAGTCTTAAAAGGGTTCATGCATAACACTAAGCAATGGTTATTTCAAATTCCAGTGGTGGTGTGGTAACTTTTTTATTTCTGAAGGAAAGGAGCTGGCAATTTTTGGAGCTGTTATTACCTCAAATTCGAAAAAGCAGCAGGTCAAAATCATCCATAAAGAAAGTTAGTTAAAATCCCAGTATCTTAATCCTAATGGCAACATTTACAAAACTGCAGCACCTTTTGGATTAGAGGTTTGGGATGAAAATGAAGCTGCTTAAATTTGATGGACCTATTACATTACCCATCAAATGTATTTACGACATATGCTGTAGAAAATAACCTGCAGATATGAAAATTTTACCTTTGAAGGACTATCCAGTGAGGAATAAATCAGATGTAAAGCTGTTTAAATTATTTCCTGAACAGAAGTGAAAATTTCAGAATAACGTATTTTCTCAGATTTCAGTTTCTCTGCTAAAGTCTTATCCCAGAATCTGCTGGAGCCTTTGAAGAGATTGTGAGGTTTAGTGCGTATTCTTGAGTTCTGGCAGTGATGTGTGTATTCCAGTGGAGCACTGGGGAGCACTACAGTTTTTCTTCTTTTCTTTCTTTGACGTAATACCTTTATTGGGTTTGCATGGCCTGGTTTTGGTAGCAGGGCTGTAGGGGTGGCTTCTGTGAGAAGCTGTTGGAAGCTTCCTCCGTGTTCAGCAGAGGCAATGCCTGGTAGCTCCAATAGGGACATGCTCACTGGCCAGTGCTGGTTCAACTAGAAATGGTGGTAATTCTCAGTGACAACTGATTTAAGAAGAAAGGGGAAAAAAAGAAAGTTATTGTGCAGATGTAATTGCAGCCAGAGGGGAACATGGTGAGAACATGTGAGAAGAACAACTCTGCAGACAGCTAGGGCAGTGCAGGAAGAGGTGCAGGAGGCACTCCAGTTACCGGAGCTGGGAATCCCCTGCAGCCCTTGGTAAAGGCTGCGGTGGGGCAGCTGTGCCCCTGCAGCCCATGGAGGGCACGGGAGTGCAGAGATCCACCTGCAGACCCTGGAGGAGCCCACACTGGAGCAGGGGGTTGCCTCAGAGAGGCTGTGACCCCAGGGGAGGCCTGCGCTGGAACAGGGTCTCCTGGCAGGGACCTGTGACCCTGTGGAGAGAGGAACCCACGCTGGAGCAGGTTTGCTGGCAGGACTTGTGACCCCTTGTGCCTGAAGGACTGACCCCATGGGAGCGCATGGTACTCACATGGCAGCAGTTCATGGAGAGCTCTAGCCCGTGGGATGGACTCACGTTGGAGAAGTTCATGAAGGGATCCCACAGTGCAGCAGGGGAATGACTCCTCTCCCTGAGCAGCTGGAGAAACCATGGGTGATAAACTGTCCATCATCCCCATTACCTGTGTCTTGGTTTGAAAGATAGGTGTCAGACAAGAAAGGCAGGAGCCTCCCCTGAAATGGAAAATGCAACTCCATTCCCCTCCGAATTATTATAAATCTGAAAATAAGGCGCTTTCAGGCAAAGATATGAGGGATAGGAATAACAGTTCTTTACTTTTATATATATATGTATAACAGCACAAACAAACAACAATAACTGTGGCAGTGACAGCAAACAGCAGCACAAACCCAGTGACAGCCCTCTCTTGGCTGCCGGGCCCTTTCCCCTGGGTGCAGTTCCGCTCACGGCCGGCAGGGGCGCTGGCGGCTCCCGGTGAGCAGGGCGGGTGCGATGGTTCCCCCGCGGCTGCAGGGGGCGCTCCGGAGCGAGCTGGGGGAGCACCCAGTAACGGCGACGCGGGGTCCTGGGAAGGACGGATGAAAAGCCCCAGAAACCTCTGGGCAGCTGATCCCGGTGTCCAGCCGGATCCTCAGGAACAGCAGGGTGGAACGGCAGGGGCGAGCGCAGATCCCAGGTGGCACCGAGATGTATCAAACTCTGGCGCTGCAGCAGGAAAAGCCCAGCAGGTCTCAGGCAGCACAGCATAGGAGCTACAGAGCAGTGACAGCTCCGAGCAGCGGCGGGGCAGAGCGGCAGTGGCCCAGCTCCCAGCGGGACAGGTAAAGGCAGGCTTGGGAATCCCGGGTTTCTCCCGTAGAAAGCAAGCAGCCCAAAGCAGAAGTTTGCAGTGCTGACAAAGACCGTCCACACCAATGGCAGCAGCTCCTCAGACTGAACTCTGAGAACATCAGCCAGCCCCCGGGTGTACCCAACCCCCAGGTGACAGAAGGGTGGCCAGTTGGACCCTGCCCCTGTGGCCAAGTCTTTTGTTTCTCTTAAGTGCCCAGTAATTTGTCCCCTGGCAACAAATATGGGGAAAATTCTTTAAGAGAAAAACAGGCTAACTCCTAAACCCCAACAACCTGCCTCCCTGTGTTACTGGGGCAGGAGGTAGATCTGGAAAGAGCAAAGTGGGGGGAAGGTGTTTTCAAGGGACTATTTTACTTCTCTGCTCTGATTTTGCTGGTAATAATTTCAATTCATATCCCCAAATTCAGTCTGTTTTTCCTGTGATGGTATTTGCTGAGTGATCTCTTCCAGTCCTTACCTCAACCTATGAACCTTTTGGTACATTTTCTCCATCCTCAGCAGCTGCACCAGGGCGGGTTGTGGCTTCTCTCATTGTCCATTCTCAAAGGTTGTGACACACAGAAGCAGAGCATCGGGGTTCTAGAGAGCTTTCATCATACATTTGAAAATATATGGCAGGAGGAAACATGAAATGAAAACTACTTCTCACTTTACTGATAGAAAATAATGCAATCTCAGCAATCTTCTTTTCCACTCCAAAAAGCTTAAAATATAAAAATAGATTAAATTTATTTTGAATTCTGCATTGTACAACAGAGAACAAGCCCTATGAAATTATATTACTTGTTACTACAATATACAACCTAATTTTTGCTTATTTAGAATTCAGGCTTTCTTGGCCCCTCTAAATTTCTTCTTAGGTGAAGTTGTGGGAACAGCAGAGGTTTAGGGAGGATTACAACTGGTCTAAATGTCTCTGAGAAGCTCCAATGGCAGAAAAGAGCTGTTCTTTCCAACCAGAAGCACCCATAAGGTTCAATAAGCTCAGTCCTTTACTGACAAATTTATCAAAGTTAGCCCGGTCTTCCTGGAGGGCATCAAACCTCCTTGCTGCTTTGCTGCCACTGCAGGGGCTCAGTCCAGTGCTGGTTTGTGTCTGATCCCTGCTGGGCTCCCTCTGCCACTTCAGCTGACACCGCCCTGGAAAGGGCTCCATCCTCCGGTGTTCCCAACTTTGGGCTAAATTCTTACCAGCACTGAAAGATGCAGTAAAACAAAGAGCCATTTTCTGTCCTGCCTGGAAACTCTTCTCCTCCATTGCCAGAGAAACTCTTCTTTCTCATTGCCAGAGATCATCCCTCTGTCAGCTTGGCATTGTGCCTGCTGCCTTCTCATCCCTGTCCCTTCCATCAGCAGGAACTCCTGTACATCAGCATTCGGGCTGTCCTACATCATGAGTAGAGTTGATTCAGAAGAGCAGAGATCGCACTTCCTTGGCATTCGTAATAAGAGACATGACTCACAACAACTGCTTCTTGGACATGACAGGAGGTGTTACATTCATGCAAAACTCAGTTCAAAAGACACTGCTGAGATCTAAGCTTCCAGTGAACTGCATTGATAATACATGAGTTTGAACAGGAGTGGAATTTGGGGTCCAGAAATTTCTTGAGTTTAAAAAGAATCAAACTTTGTGTCAGAAAAGCTTTTTGTGCAAGGGATTAAACTGCCTCAGGCATTGGAGTACAGAATTTCTAGATCCATCTCAGGTTATGTAGGTGACCCTGACATGTACTTCTCTTGTTCTGTACAACAAATAGTGGAGGTTTTAATGTTCCAAATAAATAAACAGTTCAAACCATGGAGCGCAGTAATATCTTTTGAGATTCTGAAAGAGGAGCTTACTTGCTTTTATTCTTGATCAGCTGGTGTCTTCAGGGGTGAAATGTCCCCATTATGAGGAAATGTTCAGTTTGCCTGAAATCATGGATTCCTAGAGTGGATTTTGGATGGAAGGGACCTTGAAGAGCAGCCCAGAACGGGGCTGGTTTTCTGGGCTGCAGCTGCAGCATTGTAGAACCTGGTGAGATTCCCATGGCTCCCCTTGTCGAGCTTGTCCAGGCCCCTCTGGATGGCATCTCATCCCTCAGGTGTGTCAACCACAGCAGTCAGTCTGGTGTCATCTGTGTATTTTTTCCTGGCTGTGGGGATTTTCTCACAGGTTGGATAGTTGGGTTTGGTTCTGTTCTTTAGTGATCATTTTTAAGCACATTTGCAAGATCCACATGTATGATCAGTGTCCTGATGCACCCTGCTTCTGGTATTGTCTCCTCTTCCTCTGCTGTGTTTGATGCACATTTCCCTTTCTTCCTGCCCTCCCTTTATATCACTCCTTTCTCCATGAATGCCAAAGTGTCTTTCCCCCCATTGACTGCATGAGCTTTAACTGGCTGTAGTTTCAGGTCACACTTGTGTCCACGGCCATCAGCGGGCACTTGGATTCAGGCAGCCAGTGAGTGCAGATGCAGCAGGAATGCTGGGCTGGATGGGGGCTGGCAGAGATGCCCAGGGAGGTTTAAACCCAGAGTGAGAGCTGGGACCCTCAGGGCAGGACTCTGCCCCCAGAGCTGGGGGAAGAGGGGCTTGGGGCTCTCACTGTGGCAGGGGACTGGAGAGGCTCTGGGGACATTCCAGGTGCCCACAGCCCCCTGCTCCCTCCC
Source organism: Monarcha castaneiventris obscurior (assembly GCA_026261815.1). NCBI lineage: Eukaryota > Metazoa > Chordata > Aves > Passeriformes > Monarchidae > Monarcha > Monarcha castaneiventris. The sequence continues at coordinate 655,175 of JAMPIT010000348.1, read as the reverse complement.
AGCCAGACCTACTGAGCCCCCTTTCTCCCACCAGGCCGTGTCTCCAACTCTGGCCTTCATCCTGGCCCTGTTAGCTACCCACACTGGGCTGAAGGTGGAGGTTCAGCTTGACGAGGATGCGGTCAAGCGCATGCGGGAGCGCGAGGAATATCTGCATCAGGAAATAACTCAGCTCCTGCAGGAGATTGAGGGGAGCAGGGGCACCATGGAAACCCTGCTCCCTTCAGCACTGCAGCAGCGGCTGTTTTGGGTCACTATAGCAGCCCTGCTTCTGCTTCTGCTTGCTGTGGGCTGCTGGCTGATCAGAAGAAAGCGTGGCTCTGCCAGCAGCACCGTGTGGGCCAGGGAGCTGCCGCCTCTCAGACCCATAGCCAACATGCCATTGCTACTGAGGTGACAGGACTGTGACCAAAAATGAGTAGAGTAGTATGATAAATACATATTATACTATTAACTTTCACAGACATTGAGAGTAAATACTAGGTATTAGTAGACATTAGTAGACATTAGTAGACATCAAGTTAGTAGACACTGTAGACTGTCCTCCTCCAGTCCCGGGGGCTGCGGGCCCTCCTCTTTCGGCAGCGCCGGAGCCTCCCGCCTCTGCTGCTGCCCTGTGGGCACAGCCACGGCTGAGGGCTGCCCGGGAGCCGCAGCGAGCCCGGCCGGGCTGCTGCTCTCTGCGGCCTCTGCCCGCCGCTGCCGGCCCCGCCGCGCTCCCGCCGGCCTCCGGCGCGGCCAGGGCCACACGGGAGGCAGCGCATTGCGGCCGGGACGGAAAAGCCCTGCCAGAAACCCCCCGCGGCCACGGCCCCAGGGCACGGGCTGCCGGCGTCTCCTCGCAGCTAGCAACTGGCCCTGTCTGGCTGCCGGCCCCGGGCAAAGCTCCCGCCTGGGCCTCTATTATAAACGACCCAGATGCGATATGGAAATGAGTTACTAAAATTTATTGAGAACTACGTAAGAATGGCAAAGCTGAATGGGACACTGCTGGGAGCGTGTCCGGCTTCCAGAGGCTCGCCCACAAAATGGCGGTCCTGTCTTTTATACCCCTGTGGTTGCATCAGCCTTATGCATATTTATTTACGGTTTGGCATAGTCTTGCCCCCTTGTCAATCTCTTGGGAGCCGACGCTTTTCTGTTACTGTGGCCTTCAGGGTCCCCACTGGTTGGAGTCGTGTTCCTTTTATGGCGGTGCCTTTGAAGGCTGGCTGGCAGCAGCCCGGCCCTTTGCAAACCCCACAGAACTGATGGGATTTCTATCAACAACATACAAATCATACAGCCCTTGTAAAAACCAGCCTCACAACCAGACCACCCCAACAATCATTAAAGAATTCTCAACATATAATACTATAACTTATAATTCATCATTCATACAACGTACAGTGAAAGCCAACTCAATAATTCATCTATAACAGGCTCCATGGCCACGGCTGCTTGGCGCAGCCGGCTGAGCACAGCGAGCACCAGGAGCAGCTCTCCACGAGCCCAGGCTCAAGGCACTCTGAGCCCGCACTCCCCCAGGTACAAGCACAGAGCAGCTTGGTGTCCCAGTGCATCCATCCCCTGCAGACAGCAGAGTCGGCCGCTGAAGTCATCCCATGGTGACAACATTGTGACCTCCTTTGCTCATCTCACAATCCCTGAATTATGAGGAATGCCTTTATTTCTTGCCCTCAGTCTCTAACCCCCAGTACAGGGTACCTTACCCAGAAAACAAATGAAACACAGGACTCTTTTAACATATGAAACACAGAACTCCTTTAACTCCTAAGTGCCTTAGTATAAAGTATAGGTTAATAAAAGTGGGGTGTTGGCTGCTATGCTCGACCACAACTGCTTTTGCAAGACAAGAAGCATGGCCCTGGAAGGGGCTATGATGATAAGTCAATAGGAGATGCTATGCCTAAGTGCTCTTGAAAAAAGAGTGGACTAGGATGATAAGGGAAAAGAACACGAGCTAATGGGTTTGGCTCACCGCTTGTCTGCAGAACAGGGGTTCAGTCCCTATGGACTGAGCGATAAGGAGGAAGACACATGGTAACTGCTGCTTTAATGACAAATAGAGGAACTGTCACAAAGGGTGGAAAAATGTAATAAGAAAATAGGAACAATCACAATTGTTATAATAGGAACAATCAATACACAATTGCAGATGTAGTATAACTAATACAGCAACAAAGTGTGTAACAATGAAATTGTGTATTAGCAAAATAGGGGTGTGATGACTGTATTAGATAAGAATGGCGTGCCCTGTTTGTAACCTTAAGATAAGGAAATCACAAGTTATGGAGGACCCCAACCCCTTAAGACTGTAACTTACAGATAAATGAGCAGAAAGGGTGGATGCCGAACTTGTATAAATAATCTCTCTAAGATGAACATGGTGGGCACATGTACGGAGGTTTTCACCCCTGTGTGCTCCCCTGGCCAGGCCAATAAAGATGTGCTTTACAGTACCTCGATGTGGAGTAGATTCCTTTGAATCACAAAGACACAGAAAAAAGAGACTGAGAATTCCTTTACCTGAATGGGATCCTACCCAGGAATGGTGTCAATCCTTATTTCAAAGATGTATTTTTTTTTGTGAAATGCCATCAGTACAAAATCTTAAGACCCATTTCTAAAGGCATATCCCCTGACTCAACATTTCTGCTGGACTGGTGCAAAGCAGAGCAGCATCTTCTCCTGTCTGGATGGGAACTGGCTTATTCCACCAGCAAGCAGAGACAACACCATTTTGGAGCAGAGGCACTGTCTCCTCCTGTAGCAGGGATCCACACTTGGAGGTGTGTTTTCCACAGGCACTCTGCATCTGAGGGCGGACATGCGGGGTCAGAGCAACAGGGTCTGCATGTGTGTCCCAGCAGATGGAGAGGGGAGAATGTGTGAGTGGAGAAAGAAGAGTCTTGGATCTGCAGAGCTGGCCATGGTGCCTTTGTACCCGGCAGCCATCAGTGGATTTGGTCCTCTCTAAACTGCTCTGGTGGTTCCCAAATGCAGTGCAAAGCATCCGTGTCCAGTGATGCCTCTGGAGGCTGTTGCAATGTGGCAGCAGGGAAGGCAGGAGCACTGCAGTGATGGACTGGGAGTGCGCAGCCAAGAGCAGGCACACGATACTCTCCTCTGAGAGAACTGGATGTTTTACCCTCACTAAACTCTCTTCCTGCTGAGCCAAAATGGCTCAGACTGCTGGATGTGGAGTTCTGTGCCATCTGATCAGTTGGTCTTCTTCGCTGCATACAAGTTGCAGGGGTAGAGCAGTTTATAAACTGAAAAAGCCTGCCACAAGCATTACAAGCCTTTTGGGAGTCAGTCACATCTGTTACATTTTGCTGCAAGATTTCAAACATATGTTTTTATAAATGGCAAAAGGGGAAGGCCATTCATTTCAGTAATAGACATGAAACCAACATACAACAAAAATCAAATGATCTTGCATTATAAAGCTTTATCCAGAAACTTAAATCATAGGGTGCTAATTAAAATTGTGCCATTTTCCCACATTGCAGACTATTAAGTTCAGTAGTTTTGTGCATAGTTAATACGCCTAAGTGACTATAAACATTTTTGGAGTTTTCAGAGTTTGTGGGGACTTCTATCTATTAGTGTGTCCCTTGAGAGTCCTCTCTCCACTTTTCTATTGAAACAAAAACGTATCTTCCTGTTAATTTCCCAGCTGTTAGCTGTATTTCAGCATAGAATTAAAATCTGACCAATTCACTGTGAATGCATCACATTTTATTTTCTTTCTACTGTGTCATTAATTCACTTTGAAAATGCTTTTCCCTACACTTAACATCAGTGCTCAAATCTGCCTCTTTATTTAACTGCAACAGTTGATAACAAATTAAGAGCTCAAAGCATGAATGTGTGCCTTGAAAAAGGCAAAGTTGGAACTTGTGATAGATAGGCCTGGTGATAAAAGGCAGAAGGCTGTGACTAGGAACCGCAATCTCTCACTGCAAGGCCCCCCAAACCTCGCTCAATGAGACACTTACAAGGGTTTTGTTTTTTCACGTTCTCTGACTTAGACGCGTGGGACAAATAAGGACAAGATATTCTCAAGAAGTAAAAAAACCAAAAAAACCTTCACCAGAAACTTTAGAAAATGAGGGAAATTTGGCAGAAGATTTATGTTGCTGGAATGGTGCTCTAAAAACAATTCAGAAGACATTAACTTAGCCCATTCTACTTAGTAAACTCCAAGGCCACCTGATTCTCAGTTGCTCCAAAATTTGAGACGAGGGAATTAGAAGAAGAAAGACAGAAAAGATTCAGGAAAGAACAAATGTCCTTCCTGGGTCCAGCAGTGTTCAGCTGATAGAAATTCCAAGGGGAGGTAGGGACAAGACATGTGCTCACCTCGTGTCCAGCTTTTAATACCCCTTGGCCCTCCTGGGCCCATCCCCCAGGAGGGACTTGTGGTCATTTGTCCCCTCAGCAGCTGGACTGGGGCTCCAGGGGTGGGTGTGGAGCACTGCCTGCGGTGTGCCAGGGATCGGTGGCCACTGTGGGGCTGGGATACAGGCCCGGGGCTGAGGGGTGCGAAGCAGGGCATCACCTCAGCAGGGCAAGGCCCGTACTGCTCCTTCTCCTCTCACTCCCACACCTGGCATGTTCCAAGCCAGGGTCGGGCACACTCACACACGTCTGACCAGTCTCTCACTCCTGACTCCTCTGGAAGCATCATCCTGTTAGAAGTATCTCACTTTCTGATACAATTAAGAGGGGACAAAATCTTAGAAGCAAAAACTGTTTATTTGTAATGATGCAGCTGAGCAAAGTGTGTGTCTCTCTCCCAAGAGGTGAACACACACACCCTGGTCAAAATGGAAACCTTTTAAACTCTTTCGAGGCCAGGGGCAGTCCCTGTCCCCTTTCCCACTGGATGGGTACCCAGGACCTTACACTCTCTCCCGATCGCCTATTCCTTTTCCCCCTCCCCTCTCATCCTTCCTTCCTTTTCTGGTCATGTCTTCAACCCTGCTCCTCTCGTGGGCCTCGACAATACCCAACAGATTAAACAAAATGCATCCAAACCATAGATAACAACAAATAGGAAACAGAATCAACAATTTTCATTCCTTTACTCCATAATCCTTTTGGGCTGAAGCAAAATGTCATTTCATCTCTCACAATCCACCCTTTCCTTTTATTATCCTTTTTTGCTGAAGCCCTTGATTGAATTGTCCTGTCTGCTCATCGCAGACTGGTTCCTCTTGTGAAGCAGTTACAATTAAGATTAATCAGTCTTTTTTTACATTGTATTAAATTCAGTCTATTTAAAATGCTTCTGAGTTGGCAGTTCATGTTGCTGTTCATAGTTCTACTCCAACTTGTGTAAAATAAGTTCTATTTCCTCCTCTTGTTTCTCCCTTTTTCGATCTCTTTTTTTCAGGATCATAATCCTTTGAGGTCCCATTCCTTGGCTGCTGGTTGCCACATTAGAATTGAGTGGCACACTAATTATCTGCATTCTACTACACCATTCATTAATGGAATAAAGCAGGAGATGAGACAAAGTAAAAAGAATAATCCAGCAGTTGCGCACAAGAATATAAAGCCTACCTTCTTCCACCAGGCCATTTCAAGTAAGTTGTCCCACCATTTAGTCTGTCATTGAGCTCCGTTTTTGTACCGCCACACGGGTGATTTTTCTGATATCAGAAGCTATGTCCAACACTGCCTCCCCATTAGCATTGATCTTTAGGCAACAGTCTGATGTGTTACATTTTCCACACACTCCCCCTTCTTCAGCAAGCAGATAATCGAGGGCTAACCAGTTTTGGTGTATGGCTGCTCTCATCTGGCTTTGCTGTCTGGCTATTAATTCCAGAGCCCTGGCTGTGCGATTAGAGAGAAGTTCCATTACTGCTTGCAACCTAAGAACTCTATTTAACATATAAAATTGTATTCTATACCCCCAGATACCATCCTGAGCCCAGGCAGCAGGTTCATATGTCTCTATGACCCTTTCTGGTGGCCACTCATCTTCTCCCGAGTTCTGGGATCCTCCTATTTGAACATTCCTTTTCTCTGGATTTACATCTTTGAATAATGGAACTCCCAATCTAATGGAACTTCCCTTTTCTAATGGTAGTAAGAAAAATCTAGACTCTATTATATTCAATGTGCAACTCCCCTTCCACTGTGCAGAAAGTTTAGAGTAGGCTTTTTGCCCACCAATCCAAAATAGTCCTGTGGGAGCTTTCCACCAATGGTTAGAGGAGTCAGATAGTTTTTCCCAAAATTTGAGAAGTGCAGATATTCCTTGGAAGAGATTCCTTCCAGAACAATTAAACATTCCTGGTTCGATAGTAGTAGTACAATTATTTCCTTTCCTTTGAGACCAATACCAAGAGCGTTCCTTAGGCCACCAAGTAGTGATAGCAGAGGTTGAATTATAAGTATAAACTCTTTGACAGAGAGTTTTCTCCTGCAAACTGATTAAACTGGTCCCCTACTCTCTGTAAGCATTCATCCCCCATAACTTCAGATGTTAGAATCCACCCACCAGGTCTTTCCTGTTCCTTAGAAATACAGAGTAAATCCATTTAATTACCTGGGAAGGATCTAACCCAGTTCCCCTCCATGGCCACTCCTCACTCCCTAGAACTCCCCCACACACCCCAGCAGTTACATTCCTAATGCTTTAGCTATCTTTTCTGCTTGGTCCACAAATAGATTTTTCTCCACCAACAGGAGCTCCAGCTCTTTCTGTAGTTCTTTTCTAACTCCTCATACAGTGAAAAGATCTTTGGGGGTGCTGACATGGGGTTACCTGGGGATAATTTGTGGCAGTGGGGATTTTTACTAATCTTCTCTTTTCCCTGCTGGTTCAAATCATAACTTTTGGTTGCTCCCCGAAAGGAGGTTGCTGGGTTTCCTTGTCCCTTTTTGTCCCTCCTTGTGAAAGCACACCCAGGGCTCTCCTTTACGACAGTAACACCTACTCCAGTATCCGTACCTGCTTTCTAGGGTCTGTGCAATCCAATAAATTCGCATTCCTTGCTGGAATTTTGCAGGCTTACCAGAACAGCATGCTGTGGGGATATGGAGGTGATGCATTAAGACTCTAACACTCCATCCAGCAATTTCTTTGGACATCGAGGGGTGCAAGGGTCAATCGAGACTGAGTCATTTATCAGTAAGATTTCAATCCCAATTATAAAAATCAGATTCTTCATTTTCTGTTCCTCTTTTTGTCAAGCTCTGGTGTGCCTTATATTTCCATTGCTCAACACCTGAGGGTGACCGCTTGACCCCTCGCGGTTAGCCCGGTGTGCCGTAGGAGTGAAGCAGCTGGAGAGGGACTGACCAAGGTCCGATTGCTCCGGGCAAAGCGTGGAGGCAAAGCAGTCCCCTGCATGGGGAAGCCTGCCGCAAGGGTGCCTGCTTGCAGGCTGCCAAGCACCCCGAGGCGAAGAAGCAAGGGAGGCAGAGGAGCTCCGAAGTAGTCCAACAAGGATTTATTGAACAGGGTCAGAACAATGGAGCACTCCCTGAGCAGCTCTCTCCTCGGCGTTTTAGGGTGAGGGAAAATAGGAGGGTCCAGGGTACATTAGCGAATGGGAAGAAGGTACAGAGGAGGGGACTAACATTGACAACGAATAACAGGGGAATAACCTAGAGGGACAGGCTCCTCTCACAATCAGTGACCGAACCCCAAAGATCTTTCTGGAAACCAGGGTGGTGCCCTAGTCAGCCTCCATGCCCACAGATCCACCCTTGAACTCTGACTCGTCTGGCCACTGGACGGCCAGGGCATGATGGATGGGGGCGGGCCACAGGGCATCAGGCTGGGGCACCACCACATGAGGGGATGCAAGCCATCGTGGAACGAAGATCTCTCTGGTGGTGAATACAAAGGTCAGTCCAGTCTTGCCCTTGACTGTTTACTGTTGAATTATCTTTTGAAGGTTAACTTGAAAGGGTTACTTCCCTGTACCACTGCCCACTTTTGGGGAGGATTTTCCACTGGTCCTTTAACTCGAGAGGTGTGAGACCACCCCTTTTCAGCAGTCCCAACATCTGTTTCAGTTGTTAGAAGTACCTGAAAGGGACCTTCCCCCACTGGTGTTAGGGTGTCAGCTTTCCAAGCTTTTATTAGAACCCAATCTCCTGGTTTTCCCTGGTGAATGTGAAAGTTGTTTGGGGTAACAACCCTCTCCTTCTAAAATCTGTAAGAGAACGTGTGACTGCCTGCAAATAGTTTTTCAGATATAAGTCACTGGTTTCAGAAATTGGCAACCCGTCCTCCTTTTCCAGAGAAGGTATATAAATTTAAAATGAAGGTTGTGGGGGGTTATAGGGCTCACAGAGGGGGGGCTTTGTTCCCCAAATAGCCTCGTGAGAGGGGCAGAATGGGTGCAGCAGTCTGCTAGCTGGCCCCTCATTCTTGCCCTGCGCAGCTGGAAGCGCTGGTGGTACAACCCCACACCTTAAGCCGGATAGCTCAATATTACAAGAGACAAGGAGTCAAGGAGGGCCCAACGCCGCCCAGGAATTCCACGGAGCTGGTTTTATTTCATCCACAGGGATGAGCAGGTGAAGTGAGCAGGTGAAGAGAATGAGGCCATGTGGCTGGGGCGCTTTTACAGAGTGATGGGAGGGCACAGGGGCAGTACAGAGGCGGGGCCGAGGAACTGAGGTAATGAGCAGAGGAAGGGGCAGGGCAGGGGACATGGGCAGGAAGCAGCCACACAGGCTGCTGGGAGAGGTAATTTTACATTCACAGGGTCTGGGGATAAGATTTCATTCCAACTGCAAGGGCTTGTGGGAGAGGCTTTTCCATTAGAGGTCAGAAGATACATTGTCAAATGCCTAGGTTTTTCCACCAGCCCTTTTCCTTGGCTCACCAGCTGGCCCAGTGACCCCAACAAAGGTAATCCAAACAACATTTCATAGGGAGAAGCCCCTATATCCTTTCCTGGAGCAGTCATAATTTGTAATAATGCTAGAGGTAAACATTTAACCCACAATAATCTGATTTCAATCACTAATTTAGTAATATGGTTCTGGGAATAGCATTCATTCTGTGCCCACACATGCTGAGTTCTGAGAGTGCCACGGGGAATGAAATTCCCAATTTATGTCTAATGCAACACATACAGTATGTAAAATCTTTGAGGTAAGGTGTGTTCCTTTATCTGAGTCTATTCTTGCAATTATTACATCTCTGAGAATAATTTGTTCTAACAGAATCTTAGCCAGATTTGAGGTAGTTGCAGTGGAGGTAGGAAAGACTTCTTCTACCCAGTGGGTAAGGTGATCAATTATCACGAGAAGGTATTTCCATCACTGTATTTTGGAGAATTCAGCATAATCTATGTGTGTATTTTGAAAGGATCTAAGGGCCAGGGCTCTTCCCCCACTAGGGTGTTTTCTTACTACTTTTCTATTCACCCTTTGAAAGATCAAACATTGTTCTGTCACTTTTTTACTTAATGTGTAGAATCCTGTACAACTGAGTTCTTAAACATTGATCACATAAAGCTTGAGTCCCCCAGTGTGTTTCCTGATGTAATTGGATTAAAACGTCTCTAGCAATTGCTTTATTCACTGTTTGCCTCCCATCTGGTAGCAAGAACCACTTGCTTTCCTGATTTCTTTCACTTCCCACTTTTTGTAACCGCTCTTCTTCTTCTTCCATAAACACCAGGAGTTTTACATCCTCTGCCTTTCCACTAGGTACTAGTGCTAGCATCTTTATTTCCTCCTCCTCTGCAGCTTCTTTAGCTAGCCTGTCAGCTAAACAATATTCTGTCATTTCTGAAGTTCCCCCTTTCTCGTGTCCCATTATATCAACTACTGCGATTTCTTTGGCTAATCCCAGGGTTTCCAGAACTTCCAAAAGCAATTGCTCATGCACTGATTCCTTTCATCTCAAGAAATTAGTCCATGTTCTTTCTGTATTTTTCCAAAAGTGTGTACCACCCCAAAAGCATATTTAGAATCAGTGCATATAGTATCCTTTTATCCTCTGAGTAGTTCCAGGGCTCTTTTTAGTGCATATAATTCACATGGCTGAGCTGACCAGTTGTTGGGTAACCTCCCTTTCTCTAACAGACTGCTTTGTTCACCATCCACAATAGCAGAACCATTATGATGTTTCCTGTTTATAAATCGAGATGATCCATCAATGAAAACTCTCCTCCTTTCCACTAAGGGAGTTTCTTGTAGGTCCTCTCTAGCCTTTGTCTGATATTCAATTCAATTCAATATCCAAGCAGTCATGTTCAGGGACTTCTAATTCTGCCTTTCCATATAAAAATTGAGAGGGATTCAAACTTTTGTCTGTAATTAATGTTAAATCCTCCTTTTCCCTTGAGATGGTTTTGTATTTCAAAATTCTTGAATACGTTGGCCACCTCTCAGACTTTTGATTTGAAATTGTCCTGACTGGGTGCAGAGTAGCCACAACTAAAGAACCCGCAAAAGTCAATTTTCTGCACTCTTCCACCAGTAAGGCAGTGGCAGCTATTGCTTGAACACAGGTGTCCAGCCTTGGGGCACTGGATCCAACATTTATGAAAGGTAAGCCACAGGTCTCTTCTGCCCTCCCCGTATTTGGGTTAATATTCTCTAAGCTGCCCCCTCTTCTATGCTGACATATAGTTAAAAAGGTTTTTCTAAGGAGGGGAGTGCTAAAACAGGTGCTTGGATTAATTTCTTTTTCAGATTTTCAAATTGCTCTTGCTGATTCCTAGTCCACCCAAATTTTTCTTCCTCTGATTTATTAAAATATGGATATAGATTTAATATTAATATTCACCTGAGATGGACAAAGACTCTTTACTTGTTAGGGTTAGAAAGTGTATATTTATTTCAGTGCTGGGAAGCTGCAGGAATGGCTCCCAAACATACAGCTCCAAGGTTACAATACAATACAAAACCTATTTATTTAAAATGGTAATACATATTTAAAACACAAATACATATTTGTAGTATAGACACCTCCCATTTCCCACTTCACATGAAAATTAGCAAGAAGTCATGAAGCATGTGCAATTTTTGCAATAGAATTAAGTTGGTGTTGCTGAAAACGAGGAGGGGGCTGTCCTGATGAAGTAAGGCTGTTTTTTCTTACTTTGACCTTTTTGCCTCTCCGGTTTTTAACAATACACCTGATATTGGAAGACTACCAGTTTCCTCCTCTGTTGCTTTTGAATAAGTTGCAGGTGGAAGAATTTGTAACTGTCAAGGCCTTCTTTTGAATTTTTTTTAAGATTATTAACTGCTTATTATAAGCACAGCTAAACAAATACCAAGTAATCAGAGCCTATCCTATATTTAACTTCCTGACTAATTATTAATTTCCTTAATTAACTTTAGCTAAGTTCTGCGTCTTTTTTCTATTTTAGTTAACTTTGGCAGAACTAGCTTTTACTTAAAATTTCATTATTTAAGTGTTCAAAAGAAAACCCTATGTTTCACCTCCTCTTGCAGTTTTTCATACAAAAACTTGCCATGCTGGGTAAAACTCTTAATCCATAAGCGGCAATATCTGAGCAAATGTAAGAATTTTGTTATTTCTCATTGTGTTTTAGGAAGGTGCACAGCAACAATACCAGAAATACATTCTGGGGTTATCCTTCTTCGCCCTTCACTTACCAGATGCCCAAGATATTTTACTTCTGTCTCCACAAATGCAATTTTGTCTTAGAGACTCTTAGTCATCTCCTCTTCCCAAAAACTTCAACAGCTTAACTGTGGCATCTCGGACTTTCTCTTCCCCTGGTATCAACAACTCCACATACTGTAACAATTTTTTGCCCCTGGTTTTAGAGTAAACTCTTCAAGCACCTGTTGTAAAACTTGTCCAAACAGATTTGAAGACTTGAATTCCTGTGGTGGAGGTCCATCGTAACTTTTGCTTTCTCCCAGTAGTGGGCTCTTCCCATTCAAAAGCAAATGCATCTCTGCTGTTTTCTGCTAGTGCACAGGTCCAGAATGCATCAGTCAAACCAGTCACACTGAACCCCACACATGGTCATAGGGAATCTTGCTTAGTAAAGCATATGAGTTAGGGACTACCGAGTGGCATCCTTGAACAAGTTTATGTAATTCCCTCAAATCTTGAATAAGTCTGTATGTCCCATTGGGTTTCCATACGGGTAAGATGGGGGGACATGCAAAGTCCTAACAACCCATCTGATAATGCATCTTCCAAAAGTTGCTCAATTATAACTTGTAATCCCCTTCTTCCTTTCAAAGATATAGGGTATTGTTTCACATGAATGAGCTGGCTCCCTTCCTTCAGTTTGTTTTCCAGGGGAGAGATATTCAGCCCTCCTGTATTATCTTCAGCCCACATCACCGGATTTATTCCCTTCTCATCCTCTGTAGTCAGTCTAAATACCTTTACCACCATTCTATCCTCTTCTGGAATTACCCCAATCCCTAATTGCGCGTAAAAATCTCTCCCTAACATCTTGGTGCCAGCCTCTGGTATTATTATAAAACTAAATGGCGTTTCCTTACCATTTCCTAGAACAACTACTTGTTCCACTATTGGGGCATGGAATCTCTCCCCTTTCACTGCAATAATTCTGTTTTTTCCAATTATTTTGGTCCCTTTCACACATCCATAGGGGATTTTAATTAAACTTGATCTCTCAGCTCCTGAATCGACTATAAACACATATTCTTCTTCTTTGGTTCCTAATTTTAAATTTATCAAGGGCTCTTCATGGTGTTTGGACCCAAAAAAGAGAGCCCCGGACACCCGTAATCCTGTGCATAATTTCCTGATTCCATCATCTGGAAGGTTTTAACCTCCCTCTATAATTCTGGGCATTCTCTTGTGAAGTGTCCCACTTTTCCACAGTAGAAGGACTTGCTGGGACCTGTCTGCCAAGTTGTCATCCCCCATTCTTGTCCCTGGGGTCTCCTAACGTTGTTGTAAAAGGGGGAAGTGGCTCTCGGAGCTTCGAGCAACCTCGCGCCGGGCACCAGCTCACTGAGGGGCCGAGTGGTCCTGGGCGAGGGAGCAGCGATGCAAAAGGAGAGTCGGAGAGGCAGAGGGTTGCGCCAGGGGATCACTCCCGGGAGCTCCTTTATTAAGAAGTGGGGGGTGGAAGGTAGTGCAGGAGTCCAAGTGCAGGGGTCAGGGGCGATCTCTGGGGGACAGCTCAGCGCGCAGGGGGTTTTAAGGAGCACCAGACTGGGAGAGGTTTGCAGGAGAGGTCCAATAGGGAAGCGTGAGGGGGGCAGAATGTGGAAGGTACAGAACCAGAGGGTCCAATCAAAATTTTTGGTGGGGGGCACAAATATACATCAATCAGTTCTCAACCAATGAACTGTCAAATCACCTCGGAATTTTCTGGAAGGAGGGTGGGTCCTTAGACTGTGGTGCCATCCTGTGGACTGTCCCCAAGGGAGGAGTCATCCTCCTCAAAAGAGGAGTCTGGGGTGTGTTCAGGGGTGACTTCCTCCTGATTGACAGGGGCTAGCACCTCATCACGGCTCACCACATAACGTTAGGCTGAAGGCTTCTCTGTATTACTCCTCTTCCTCTCCCAACCCCATTCCCAACTTGCTGCTTTATTACTTGATCTACAGTGGCCATTAGTAACTTAGTTTTATTGTTCTGTTTCTCATCATCTCTCCTAATAGAAACCTTCTGGACTTCTCTCAATAATTCATTCAATTCTTCATCACTCCAGTCCTCTATTTTTTCTAATTTCTTCTTTATGTCTTGTAGCAATGGGCAATAAAGACGACAGACCCCCTTGTATGTCCCAAGAAGATCCGTTTATTTGCAGAAATCGCCCCCTTTTTATACCCTTAATGCCAACTGAAACCAAACTGAAACTGAACAGAACTTAACAGAACAAGGGCACCCATTGGCTGGCACAGCTGCAGTGCTGCTGTCCACGCATCCTCTCATCCAATTAGATCCCTGCTCACATGCTGTCCAAACATTCTTCCAGCCAATCACAATCATACTGCCAACTGTCACTCAACTGACTCCCTCCTCACTCACAACTGCCTCTCACCCTTCAACCGCCTGCCAACCGTCCGGCCTGAGCTGGGCCTTTCCCACAGGGCCTGCTGGTGAGCATGAGCCTGAACCATTTCAGCAAATATAACCCCATATTCCACATCGTCTGGCCATACTTTAGTAACAAAACTTACTTCCAAGAGTTCTTGACCTGCATCACTTTCAAAATCCGTTCCTGAGTACTGCTGCACATTCTTTCTGAGCCTCTGTAACCAGGCAGTGGGTGACTCATCCCACTGCTGTTTATTCTCAAAGGCCTTTTCAAAATTCTGCCCCTTTGGTGCTGCGTCTTTTATTCCCCTCATCACCAACCTTCTATAGTCTGACATGTTAATCCTTCTTGGAATTGTATTCTGATCCCAGCTCGGTCTCGATACTGGGAATTTTTGGTGACTGAGTATTCTCCCTTGAACAGTGGGTAGATTCTCTCTTTCCCAAATTCATAGCCCTGCAATTTGTGTTGTTTTTGTCTCCTCTGAAGTAAAGAAAGTTCCCAAAACAAATTGTATTTCTTCCCAAGTGTAGATATTTGGGCCTAAGAATGGATCCAATTGCTCTGCTAGCCCCATGGGGTGCTCTAGTATGTTACTCATCTCTCTTTTAGATTATGTTCTGTACTAGTAAGAGGTACATTCACAAACCCTACTCCCCTTGGAGCTCCCTGCATAGGTGTCTCTCACAAGGGAAACATGGAAATATTTGCATTAACACTCAAGGTGGTGGTATTTGAAGGGGGGAATGGGAATTTTTTAACATTGTTCTTTAGCTGTGCTAAGTCTGTGATTCTTGTTCTCTGTGACAGCTGGTATGTCTTATTGTGAGATTTTACCCTCTCATTAAAAGCAGCCCACCCGCATGGGCCCGCCCTTTCACGGGGACCAGCCCTGCCATTATCATTCCTTTGCTGCTCAACTGCTTCTTCTTCTTGTAAATTTGGACCATTTGGTCCTCTGTCAGGCACATACAGAGGGGGTAAGTGGTCTAAGGGGTCCTATTTTTCCTTCTTTCTCTCCCCTCTAGTCTCTGTTAAGTCCTCAGTAACAAACTTCCAGCAAGTGCCAGAATCCCTCCCTCTCTTATTGATTGCTAGGTCCTTCTACATTCATATATAGATTTAAAGCCTGACATATCCAGTCTTCTGAAGACCCGTATCTTGGCCAATATAATGGCTCTGTGGCCTAACAGGTTCTTTAGTGCATTTGAATATACAATATTGAATCATCCTTTTTTTATCCTTTCCCTGAGTACAAGAGAGCTCCTCTTGTCCCAAATCTCTGAGCATCCTCCCCAAAGGACTGCCAGGAGGTATGGTATGCTCAGAGTGGAATCTTTAAGGTCCTCTCCACTCCTCCTAACCTTCCTGAGGCAGCTCTTTCCCACCTCACAGTGTTCCCTGCAGGACTCCTTTCTTCTGGAACGGACTTGCTCTGTCCCTTCACTGGCCGTATTCCTCACGGGATAACAGAACCGCAGTTAGAAGGGCTCCACACTTGCTGTGCAGGCAGTTGTGCATCTCGAGCACACACACACACTCTCCCCTGCTCCTCCCTGCTGCCCAGCTAACACTTGACAGTCACTTTCCTACCTGGGTCCTGTGCACAGGCATTGTCGGTGATGCATGTAAGCTCTACTCTCTCCCTCTCTTCCCTCCCCCTTTTTGCATCGAGGGTTCCCTGTCTGGGTCTCACCTGCAGCCCTCACAGGGCATGACAACAGATCAGGGGCTGCTGAAATCATCCTTCCCCTATTGCCATTGTCCTGCTCTGCAGGGTCAGAGGTCAAGTCTCCTGGACCAGCGCCCAAATTGTTAGAAATTACTCACTTTTTGATACAATTGAGAGGGGACAAAGTCCTGTTTGTATCAATGAGTCAGCAGAGCTGAATGCGTGTCTCTCCCCACAGAGGTGAATACAACCACCCTCAGCAAAATGGAAACCTTTTAAAACTTTCCACAGCCCGGGCAGTCCCTGTCCCCCTTTCCATGGGATGGGTACTCAGGAACTTACACTCTCTCCTGACCACCAACTCTTCTATCCCTCCCTGCTCATCCTTCTCCCCTTTTTGGTCATGTCTTCAACCATGCCTCTCTCCCAGTTCTCAACAACACCCAACAGGTACAATGAATAGATTAAACATCTAAACCATAGATAACAACAAATAGGAAACAGAAATAAGAATTTTCCTCCTTTTACTCCAGAAGCTTTTGGGGCTGAAGCAAAATGTTATTGCATCTCTCACAGGACCCTGCCTACAGATGAGATGGAGCTTTGTGAGAACCAATGAAATTTTTAATTGCCACTGTAATTGATTGTATCGACAATTTACTAATGTTAGTGACTTGTCTGAATTCTCATCACAAGTGGCTTGTTAAGAGATTGAATATTAGTCAAAGAATTTAATTTTATTTTTGTTATTAAAAAAAAAGGTATAGGAAAAGCTCCTATGGATACATAATTTTTTTCAACAAAAACAAATACGTATTTCCACTCATAAACCACGGTAAACTTCCCAGCTCTGCCTTAGGAGGTTTTGAGAGGTTGACTCTGGCTTTCTCAACTCCTCCCTGGTGACAGTCCTCAGCAGCAATGGCATGTTGCCTGTGGGTCTGAGAGGTGGCAGCTCCCTGGTCCACACGGTGCTGCTGGCAGAGCTGGCTGCTGCCTACTCAAGGCTCAGGTAGGCACCTGAGCTGCCTTGCTGCACTGCCAGAGCCATCTCAAGGCTGATCTGCAGGCCAGAGGTGCCCGTCAGCTGGAAGCTGCAGGACTTGCCACAGGGCAGCGCCGTGAGCTGGCAGTGCAGCGAGTGCGGCAAAAGCAGCCAGGCTGATGCCACCAACGTTTGGACCCATCAGGAGACTTTCTCCACGTCCAAGTAGGAGCCCGTGCAGAGGGTGTCCAGCAGGTACCAGCACTGATCCCTCGGCAGCTGGCCACCAGAGGCGTGGAAAAAGCACGTCTGCCCCAGCAGCGGCTCCCCGGAGCACAGGCACTCCAGAGCCACACGGACGCGCCCGGCCGGCGGCTGCTTTGTGCTGTCCACGCTGAAGGAGTGGCCTGGGGGTGGCCGCAGGATGACCAGCGGGCGGTAGGTGGTGCTGTTCTCCTGGACGCTCCAGGCTTCAGAGCTGGTGTCTGTCCTGGTGGCTGGGTGCAACTCCGGCATGAAGTTCCTCCTGGAGAGCACTCGGCAGACACCGAGGAGGTCCTCCAGCAGCTCCTTCAGCACCTCCAAACTGGGCATGTCCTGCTGTACAATCACAGAATCACACAGCAGTTGGGCTTGGGAGTGACCTTTAAAGGCCATCCAGTCTGACCCCGCAGCCATGAGCAGGGACATTCTCCACTAGACCAGGTTGCTGACAGCCCGCTCCAGCCTTATCCTGGATGTGCCCATTGGTGATGGGGTGGGCACAGACACAGTGCTGCCACCACTGTCTGCACCCTTGACCTTCTCATCCTGCTCACTGACCTTCTCCTGGCTGCGGACTTCTCCTCACTGTTGACCATCTCCTTGCGTCTGGGTCCCTCCAGCTGTCTGCAGCTGGCATGGCCACGCTTCCATCTCCTGATCAGCCAGTAGGCCACAGTGAGTAGAACCAGCTCAGTGGCCCAAGGCAGCCACAACAGCTGCTGTGCAGAAAGGAACAGGGTTTCCTTCATGCTGTTGGTCTCATTGATCTCCTGCAGGAGCCGAGTCATCTCCTGATGCAGATATTCCTCGCGCTCCCGCATGCGCTTGACTGCATCCTCGTCAAGCTGAACCTCCACCTTCAGCCCAGTGTGGGTGGCTAACAGGGCCAGGATGAAGGCCAGAGTTGGAGACATGGCCTGGTGGGAGAAGGGGGGCTCAGTAGGTCTGGCTGGGAGGGAGCAGGGGGCTGTGGGCACCTGGAATGTCCCCACTCCAGCCTCTCTGGTTCCCTGCCACAGTGAGAGCCCCAAGCCCCTCTTCCTCCAGCTGTGGGGACAGAGTCCTGCCCTGAGGGTCCCAGCTCTCACTCTGGGTTTAAACCCTGCTGGGCATCTTTGCAAGCCCCCATCCAGCCCAGCTTTGCCAGTCCCCATCCAGCCCAGCATTCCTGCTGCATCTGCACTCACTAGCTGCCCAAATCCAAGTGCCCGCTGATGGCCCTGGACACAGGTGCCAGCGTGACCTGTCCTCTGTGATGTCACAGCCAGCAGGACCATGTCACTTGGCTGCCAAGCTGGCCATGCTCCTGCTCACAGCTCCCACTTTTTCTTCATAACAATTTTGACTAACAATGAACAAGAGGCTATACACTGTTCCAGCTCTTTCATGGTCGTGGCTGCAGGGGCCCTTGGCCGAGGATGGGGATCAGGGGTCAAGGAGAAGAAGCAAAGGGTTCAAGGAGAAGGGAGAGAGGGTAGAGCTCGCTCCCACAGTGTGGCAGAGGAAGAGCCTCATGTCCTTCTCCTGAACCTGCGCTGTCTGCGCTGCCATTTGTGGCACTGGAGGCTCCTCTTCCTGTGGGGCTTCAGGGTGTCCCAGGAGCTGTGGGCCTTCCTCTTTTGGGAGCGCTTGGGAAAAGCTCCTGCAGCCATGACCATGGACGAGCTTCTGGAAAAGTGTATAGCCTTTTGTTTTTTGTTAATCAGAATTGTTATATTGAAACATGGATCTGCACAGGAACAAATTTTCAGGGATTATTTCACTTCAAATTACTTCATTTCATAGCAGAATGAAAACAAAGAGGAGGTTCACTGCTAGCGCCATGTTATGTTTGCAATTAGTCTAATATTAGTTACTAAGTTAAAATTCTTTATTAGTCACAAATGTTGCAGAAATTGTTTCTTAGAGAGTCTGGAAAGTGGGTAAAATTAATTTTTTGAACATGAGATGGAATGTATACATTGTAAAAACAATTCTAGGTCTGCACATACAACTTCCCAGTGAGGTTTTCATAGCCAACAGAGGTCTCAGCAGTCCATGCAACAGCTCTGCCTAGCAGCAGTCAGAAACACTGCACTGGACTGTTGGGCACTCTTAGAAATTGAGCAGCCCAACCTTAAGGGAATGTTACAGTGGAACTAAAAAGGTAACACAGCAGGTGTGCAAGAAGGTGAGAGAATTAAACCATTGTGGAAAAAAAGTAAACAAAAAAATCAGAAGTTGTTATATTCATTAAGTTTCTCCAAGTCAAAGAGAAACATGATAGAAGTTTGTGGCATTTCTAAAACTAATAAAGGAACTGTATCATGTATGCCTTGCCTTACAAACAAAAAGAACAGCAAAATACTTTCAGGTCTCAGGAAAAAGAAGATAAAGAATTTGCACATACTATGCAGTTCAACTCTGAAATTCCAGCACATGGTTGATGGCAAACACACAAATTTCTCAGGGAATGATTCAATGTGACTGCTCATAGTAGTTGTTTCACAGAATTTCCAGGCCAGGAAGTCAATAGACTGCAGGATTATTGTCCGTTGTGCAGGCTGCCATCTGGAAAACTGTTCCCAGTGTCAACATTGCCCAGTTTTGTGGTCAGGCAAGTGGACACTTCTCAGTCTCTTCTTTCTCTCTGTTTTGGTCCGTGTAAGGTGCCCTATACTGCAGGGTGGAGGCTGATGGCAAGAAATAATGGAATTCCTTGTAACTCACAGACTATGAGATGAGCATGGGGGTCACAATGTTGGCACAATGGGATGACCTCACTGGATGATTCTGATGTCACCAGGGGATGCATTGTGATGTCAAGACCCACAGTGTTTATATGGGGGCAAGCGTGGAGTCAGAGTGGCTTCAATCTGGACTTGTGGGAAGCAGCTCCTGGTGCTCACTCTTCTCATCCTGCTGTGCCAAACAAATTTGGCCATGGAGACACAGCCGGGAGCTCTGTCTGAGGCCAGCAACCAGACAGCAACAACTCCCAGCTCCACGGACACCAAAAGCCTTGCTAAGCCTGTGCCCACAGGAAGTTTCCTGTCCAGGCTCTGGGCAGGACTTTTCGGCCGACTGATTCCCATGTGGCCCCGGCTGTGCCAGAGGCTGGCGGGAGTGTGGTGGGGCTGGCAACGGCAGGCAGAGGCCGCAGAGAGCAGCAGCGCGGCCGGGCCCATTTCCAGCAGCCTGGCCAGGCCTGTTTCCAGCAGCCTGGCTGGGCCTGTTTCCAGCAGCCTGGCTGAGCCCATTTCCAGCAGCCTGGCTGGACCCGTTTCCAGCAGCCTGCCCGGGCCCGCTGGGGATGTGCAGGGAGCAGTCGGCCTCTCTGGGGAACCTGGCCCCCCTGCGGGTCCCGACCACGGCTCCCCTGCGCCTGTCCCCACAGGGCAGCAGAAGAGGCAGGAGCCACAGCAGCAGCAGAGGCGGGAGGCGCGGCAGGAGCTGCGGCCAGCAGCAGGTCGCCGTGCCCAGGTCCGGCCCCGCAGCCGCAGCCCCTCCCCGCCTGGCCGCAGCAGGAGCCGCTTGCGTGCAAGGCTCCAACTCTCCCGGAAGAGGAGGGCCCGCAGCCCCCGGGATGCCCTGGAGCCCCGCAGGAAGAGGAGGCGCCAGCGCCCCAAACGACAGCGCAGACGGTTCAGCTTCAGGAGAAGGAAATAAACTTCTCTTTCTCTGCCAGAGAAGCTCTGGGTTGTGCTTTCTCTCCTGTCTCAGACTGGTGCTTCTCCCCATTCCCCAATCCCCACCCTCAGCCAAGCATCCCTGGAGCCCTTTCCAGGGCTGCAGGCAAACCTCCTGCAGCCGTGACCATGGAAAAGCTTCTGGAAGACTCTGGGATGATGCTTCCAAAGGAGTCAGGAGTGAAAGACTGGTCAGACATGTGAGTGTGAAAGGAATGAGGGGCTTGTCTTTACAAACAAGCTGTGGGCCTGCTGGTAGATAAAACTAGTACTGAGAGATAAAAGGAACAATGGGAAGGATTCCACTGATTGATGATTGAATAAAAGAGATTCGTCTTTACAAATAAACTATAGGTGTGCTGATAAATGAAACTGGAGATGAAAGAGACATCATGAGAGATGAAAGAAACAATGGGAAGAACCATAAATTCTATAAGAGTTAAAATAAAGATGGTGTTACACATTAGAAAGGAGTCTGTATTAGGTGATTCAGGGAGCCTGTACCTCTCAAGTACCTCAGCCAATGGGGAAAGAGAGAGAGAAATGCGGCCCAGAAATTAGAATAAAAAGGAGGCTGCGTCCTCTAACCATTTGAGAGACCCCAGGGGAATGCCCCATGGCCTCTCCCTTTATTCAAATAAAGTAACAGGAGTCCTCTGTCTCTTTTTTGGACATAAACCTCTGGTGTTTGTGGATTAATTTTCCTGACAAGTGTGAGAGACTGGAAGGATTGCTGGCTTGGAACATTCTGGGTGCATGTATGTGCGAGAAGGGGCAGCTCGGGCCTTGCCTTTATTTGCACCGGTTCCACATCATTTGGAGTTTGGTTCCACTCAGCAGTTAACTCTTTGGGTACTAACTGGACCACTCTACTTCAGGAAGAGACCGAAGAGGCTATTGCCAGGTAGAGGTCATCTTGTACAACTGGAGAGTGTTGGGGGTATGCCTGGTTTGCTCTAAGAGCTATACTGTACTCTGTAAATGTGTGGCTGTACTCCTGCCTATACAGAAGTTTCCTTTGCCAATCTCTGCAAGACTCAGTGATGGATAAAAGTATTCGATGTAATAAATTGAAATGATAAAAACAAAAGATAGGCAGGTAAAACCAGGCACAGTTCACATGTGAGTCACTGTGTATGTATTAAATTATCTATCAAAAGTTATCTGAAAATAGGTTAAAAAATATAAATTGGTTGGTTTATTGGGTTTTTGGTTGTGGGTTTTGGGTTTTTTTGGGTTTTTTTTTGTTATACCCCTTGTCTTTACCCTTCTTGGCCATCCTAGAGCATGGTGTTTCTACATTAGAAGCAACTCCCTTTGCAGGGAGTGATCAGCTCCCGGCTGATCTGCTACCATGGCCTTACTTTCTGTTTCCCAGAAATGAACTTAACAGATAAATTCCTGGGAGTTCAGCAGAACATTTGCATCTCAAGAGCTCTTGGGCAGGAAAGAAAAAAAGCAATTCACTGTTTTGTGGACAGGAAAGGAGATGCTGAGAAGCATAAGGCACAGTCAGGGCTCTGACAGAAGAGCTCCTGAGCCATAGGATTCCATGCATTGCTGTTTCCAGCTGCTTTGCTCATCTTTTATGGGCAGTTCCGGACAGGAGCTGCTGCTGACAGGGTAGGATGGATGTCTCAGCCTCAGCCACAGCAGCTCAGTGTCACCAGTGGGAGCAAAAACAAAACCAAACCAAACACCAAAACCAAACCAATCACACACAAGCAAACAAGAGGCAACAAAAATCCTGTTTTCATGTGGACTGATTTTCCAGGCACAAGGCATTTGCAGAGTTTTGGCAGACAAGGGGATGTCTCCTGCACAGTGTAGAGTCAAGGCTTTGCTGCCAAAGCACCCATCGGCACATTGCACTGACTCAGGATCAACTCAGAAGAGTTTAATCTATATCCGGGCCCTCCACAGGTGTTTTTCCTGTATTACTGAGTTCCCTCCTGGCTCTGTGGTTCACATGCATGAACACACAGATACAGGGATGGTTTCAGTAATGTTAAGCCGACAGCAAGGAGTTGAGAAGGGTCTGTGCGTAGAGTTCCACAGAAAGCAGTTTATTGCTACGACTTGTGAAGGGTTCTAAAGGCAAATGACCCCGAGTGTGTGACAGCACAAGCTTAAGTACAGGGGTGTGGCTAACTCCAAGAGCCAACCGGGGAAGCTGAACTGGGGTACATTACCATAACCGAACAAGGCATCCGGGGAGAGGCTTCTTTCCCTCATCATAACCTCTAAGTCTTTGGCACCAGAGACTGTCTTACCAAGAGCTCTCTCTGTCTCTTGTACCACTGGCCAACCGGCCATTATAACTCCTGTTCCAAGGGAGCTGGTGCAGATGCTGTTTCCACCATTTTTCAGCAACTCTGGGTAGTCCATTCAGCAGAGCTAGACACATGGTGGACCTCAGGGACTCCTCAAGGGAGCAGAGATAATGTAGGAGTTTGTGAGGGATGTGTCAGATACGCTGTTGCTCTGAGGGTGCATGTGGTGCCTGTGCTATTGCTACCATCTTTCTGTAAAGGTTTGAAAACAAACCAGAGGGAGATCCCAAGTCACGGTTAAAATTTAATAGGGAAAACAAATAATTAAAAATAAGTGAAATAATACAAGGGAAAGAGGAACAAAAAACACAGACAAAGTCAGATACAACCTGACACCCTATTGGGGTGGTGGTAGCAGTCCAGATGAGGTAGTTCAGTCGAAGTGGTGATCCTATGGGAAGTCTAGTCTCCAGCTGAAGGTCCAGTGGTAGCTCTTGTCCTCCACGAATCCAGTAGACAGGGGCCATTAACAGAACAATAGTCTGGAGGGAGGAGGCAAGGAAACACTGCCCCACCTGGTTTCAACGGCTCATGAGGATGGTAATAGAATACACTGCAACCCAGGACACTTTCCTAAAGCAAGATTCTCACACCCGTATATAAACATGGCACAGTGTCTACAAAGTGAGAGTCTTTGCTGTCTTGCTGTTCTTTGCTGTCCTGGCTGCTCCTACGAGGCTTCTCCTGCCCCACCTTGCTAGTCTGGCTGCCTGGGGTCACATCCGACAGAGAAGCCAGACCTGGACCCAGGGTGGTAGTAATCTCTTTCCTGTACTTCTCATGTTTTTTCTTGGCATTTCCCTAATTTTCTGTTTTCTTTTTCTTTCCTCTTTCATGAAAAAGAGAAAAGAAGTTGTATTATTGCTTTGGATTCCCAACACAAAACCTCATTTGTGTTTTAATCTCACTTTCAAGTATATTTAGAACCTAATTTCTTCCTGCAATTGTGGGTTGAGGCAAAACTTGCCTCTCCTTACCTTAAGCCTGTTGGAACATCCTGCTTAGCTACTTCCCAAGTTAAAGTCATTAGTCAATAAGTTCTAGAAAATAAAGATCATTCTTGCCTAAGAGTCACATGTCTGTTGACATAAAGTTTACTACACACGTTCATGTTTATGTCTACAGGGCTATATTGTAGTGGTTCCACAACCTGCCCCAAAATCCTTAATTCCTTAACTGGGGTTTGAATTTTGGGTTGCTTTACATCTGTACAGGTGCTTGTGCACCTGCAGGAGGGGACATGGTAGGAAGTGTCAGAATAACAGCAAGATGTTACAAAGAAAAGAGGCTTTATTAGAAATGTGTTTGACAAAAACCCAAACCAACAAACTGTAATAACTAATGTTCTTGCAGTCTCAAGTCAAAATCACCTCTTTTAAAGTAAAATACTGTCACCTAAAAGCTGTCAAATATCAATATTTCTGAGTTACAGTACTAGTTTAAAAAACAAAGAAATAGCACTGAAGTTTCATTAATATACTTTACCTAAATTTGAAACATGACAATTTTTATTTTCCCCTGAAGCATGATGCTAAATGTAAATTTAAAAAAATACATTGGAAACCCAGGACTTAAACATCTTTTGGTGGTATGGTGATGATTAACCAAGAAGTACTTCTTTTGATCTCCTTTTGATTCATCTGAAATGCTTAGTCATGAACTTACATAATTTGCCAGTTCATTTTATAACAATTTCACACTTTGACCTTTTACTCACATTTCCAACTTCGTGGTTTAGTTCTGAAAATTAGCTTGTTTTAACTGGACTGTACAGCAGCTTGCTTTATGTCTAATGGAACTTTTCTAGCATGAGACTTGTTTTGTGTCAAATTTTGTTTGAACAAATGAAACAGTGGGGCAGATGTTGAGCTGTTCATGTGTCCCACAGTACATAAATGAATACCCATCTGTTTCGTGAGGCCAGGTTGTATTAAAAGGCAGATGAGGTGAATTATGACGTGGTCAAAACTCAAATATTATTGAAGCCATGACGCTGAAGTCTGTCTCCTCTCGCATGGGAAGAAATTAAAGAGAAAGTAAACCAACTACTGCTAAGAAAGTTTGCCTTATTTCTGGCTGCACAAAGCAGCTCAGCTGCCTGGTGCACACACATGCTTCAGCTGCTGAAGCATGAATTTGTTTCACTCCTCAAATGAAGCTGAAATCACTTTGGGAAAGTGGTGAACCTGCACACATTTATGGTGTCAAACGTTTTATATTCATGTCTGTTGGTGGAACTTGTGCTGCCTGGTTAGGCAGCATGTCCTTGGGTAAGGGTGATTCTGTTTCTGGTTTGACAGAGTTATTTCTAGGGGAATTTCTTTTTTCTTCCTCTTCTTACATGTTGTGGAATTTTTGCTTTTCTGGGAGATGCTGCTATTTTTACTTTACTTTTGCTGTTGTTTGGTCAATTATGAAAAGGAAAGGCTAGCAGTCAGCCTAGGCATAAACTGTGGCAAAGCCTCATTCAGCTGCAGTAATACCAAAATTTCAAGTGAGTTTGTAGTACTACAGTGTGGATAAACACAAATGCCTCCTGGTGACTGATCAGGGCTCCAGCTGCATGCACAGCTTCCTCCATGGTGTTCATAATTCAAAAATCCCTTCAGTTCAGGCTTCTGGAGAGCCTGTTCTTTTCCCTCTTAAAGACAAAATTTCTAGATGCTTGAACAAAAGCAAATTTCCCCAAATTTTTCTGGAATCAAGCAGTCTATGAACTTCTGACATGCTGGTTTTTGTAAGGTCTGGTAGCAGGGCAATTTATTATCCACTCACATCCTCTACCCACAAAGCTCCCACCTAACATATGTAAGCAGTTCTGTGATTTATCTTCTTTTCAGGCTAAATTATGCATAGTAACTGGTTTCCAGGAATCTACAGCTGAGCTAGAATTAGATCGAGGAGAACACATGCTATCTTCAGGACACCACTTCAGCACTTTCCCAGAGCATGGGCCTTTCGTTATGTGGCTGTTGGGATGCTCTTGACTGACAAAACAAGAGAGAGAAACCTTAAGAACATTAACCCTGCCATAAGGAACGTCACAACAGCATCATAAATGAGGAAGCTAGCAGACTGTTGGGATTGAGTTCAAACCATCAAGGATGTTTTAAAAATCATGTTCCACTGATATGTCTGTGTATGGCCTACAGCCTAAATAAGTTTTATTCTCCCCACTCCCTAAGCTGAATCCAGTGGTGACACTATTCAGCATTGTCTGGCTGTGGGCTCTGACTCCCTCCACCCCTGCCAGCCTTCCTTCCTTCCTTTTTATTTATTTGACACTACTAAGCTTTAATCACAAACAGGAATGAGACTGTAATAAAATTACCCTTTTCTTTTTTTTTTTTTTAACATAATCCAGGAAATGGAGAGGAAAGAAAATCCATTAGACTATAGTAATTAAAATTTTTGAGTGTATCTTTCACTTCTATCAGAATATTATCTACCAAATTTACTGTGTAGAATAAAAGAGAATTAAAATAATACAATCAAATAAACATAACAACACTTAAAAAAATAATTTGAAAAGAAATGAGGTAATGCCATGAACTGGAAATACTAATTCTGGTTTATTTCACACTTTATAGAATTCCCCACTGCCAGCAACTGTTTATTGATTTGCTTTAGGAAATTACAGCAGAAGCACAGTCCAGCAACGAGGGCACTTGCCTGAAGGCATATGTCTCTGAGTCCTCATTTTCTGCATGTAAAATGGGAAAGAGGAAGAGAATGTAACTGTCGCCCTGGGTTTTTCTACTGTTCTGTGTTTTTACTTTTGTAGTAAAAGTTCTCATGCATTTTCTATAAACGTAGCTCTTGTTTTTCTAACCGGCCCAGAATGTTTTCTGGACTTCTGGATTGTTGTTCATTCCTTTCTCCAAGGCGGAGAAAGATGATAGAGTGTGTTCCTATCCTG
This sequence comes from Monarcha castaneiventris obscurior, assembly GCA_026261815.1. Lineage (NCBI taxonomy): Eukaryota > Metazoa > Chordata > Aves > Passeriformes > Monarchidae > Monarcha > Monarcha castaneiventris. The sequence continues at coordinate 628,331 of JAMPIT010000348.1, read as the reverse complement.
TAAAATTGTAGAGGTGTTAACCTCATCTACCAATGTATGATTGTTTTAAGAGAGGTATAAAAGAGTGAGAATAAAGGTGGGCAGGGCCCTTTCGCTCTGCTTGGTGGTCCTGACCTGCTGCTAACCTGCTGTTTGAATCTGCATGTTTGTGTCCGACACTGCGACATGTAACTTGTGACGAACTTCATGACAATGAAAACCATGATGACCTGCCCAGCTGTTGTGGTGGTGGTAGCAAATCGAGAACCACTTGGTGAGGAAAGCCAAAGCTAGTCAAGGCATTTTTAAGCTAAATGCAGTTTACACAAAAGGGTGATAAATAAAAACAAATAAAACTGTCCTGCTGACTTTTTTTTTTTTTTTCCACCTCCTAGCATTCCTTGGGAAAATTCTTAGAGATATTTCAGGGTAATGAATTCAGGCTAATTCAGGATAGTTCCTGTGGTTGGGGGACTCTGCTGAAATCTTTGGCAACAAAAATTTAAATGTTCTCCTGGCGGATGGAATAACAAGAAATACTAAAACCCACCTGGTAAGACTAGGATCTTAATTTCTGGCAGTCTGTGAAGCAGAGACAAACTGGCTCATCCCAAGTGGGGTTTTCACACAGTTAATCACGAGTCCCTGCAGTGAAGTGCCTGTGTGAGCTGAGTCTCAGCTCCTCTGAGTCCCATGTGCTTGGTGGGTATCCATCAGGACAGTCAATGGAGAATGTGAGATGACTCATGGGAGCAGATGAAGGTGTTCATTTTGGGATGAAATTAAATGTTCTTGCTGCTTCCTTGCCTGTGTTGTCCAGGTTGTGGGTGGCTCAAATATTTGCCAATCTTTGTCTCTCTAGGGAGACACCCAGGCTGTGACAAGCTACTCTAAATTCCTTTGTGGAGGGGGCGGCCAAAAGTTTTGCTGAGCAAAGACTCCCCAGCAAGTGGAGTCTGAATGCAGGATTGAGTAGAAGCAACCTGTATCTGCACAAGCTGATTGACCAGCAGCACTTTCTGGCACTTACTGCCTCAATCCCTTGATTCAGGGATTCAGGATTCAGCCCGTGTCAGAGAGAAGAAACTAAACAGCCCTGTCTTGGCACTGGAAAAGGCAAGGGAGGCTTCTCACAGCCTTTGTGGGACCTTGCCAGGAGTGAAGGCTGGACCTTCACAGACTAGGAAGAACCTTTACCCTGTGAAATTTAAAGATACATTCAAATAAAGAAGAAAACCAATAGCAATCAGCTCTACCAAGCACCCCGAGATTTTTTTTTGAAGCTATATTCATGTTTATAGCTAAATGGCATGGGGCTAATAGCTCCTCACACTTTACCATTTTATTTGAGACTTCATGTTAATCTGACTGCTCTTCATTGCCTGCACTGTTGCAGAAATAAATCAATTCCAATGCTGCACAAAGATATAATTTTTTCTTTTCCTCATGTCATAGTTGGGGAACTAAGACACAAAAGGTGACAAGGCAGGACAACTTCGATGGGGAAAAAAGATGTGAAAAGACTTCTCTCACATCTCTTCTGTCCATTTGCACGAAGAAAACCCTACAGTTTTTTAGGTTTCCTGCAAATATTCTTCTATTCTTTCCTAGTTATAGAAGACTAAGCATATTTAAGGGTTTTTTTTTAACAAATGGAAAGATAATAGGTTTTAAATTAATTAATGCAGTATACCATTAATCAAATCTTCTTGAAAAGCTTTAATTTATCTAGAAAGGTCTATTGGATTTTGTTGTAGTTTTTAAATTAAGCAATTTATTTCAAATGCCTTTAAAAGATGAGAATGTTGCCCACAAAAGAATTAGATCCTGCATCATCTTTAGCTCTGGAGGTTTGCCTCACTTCACAGGACATGAATATTAATTTACTTCACAGAAGATCCACAAGGTTGGTGTTTCAAGTAAAAGTTAGAGATATTTTAATGAGAACTTAAAAATACCTTGTGCTAAATTACCTTAAATTCTTAAATCATTATGAAATGTTTGTAAGGACAGTCCTTATATTTTCACTGCATCTTATTCCCTGAAAAAAAAAATCAGAAAAGCAGAGAAACACAGGCCAGTCTGCAGTCCCTGAAAATCAAGTCTGTTCTACATACGCAGAATGATAGAACTGGGATACTGCTAAATATTAAAAAGTTAAATCATGAAGAATGTTTTTAACCCTTAGCAACAGATGCCTATTGTAAAAGAAAAGAAAGTAGTCTTACAGTGTGATGAGTTTTATTATCCTGGAGAGCACAGTAAATGAATTTCAGTTTGTGTGAGAGAGAGTCTGTAAATTTTCATTATGATTCCTAACTACAAATTTGTTTCTTGTTTTATGTTTGTTTGTGGTTTTTTTAATACTTCACTAGACATTGCCATGCCTGTTGTATCTCCTTTGTCTGCAAGAAGATGAAGGAGCAGATTGAGTGGTTTGTCTATGATAAACCCATCACTGCAGAGCCTCTGATCTAATGCACAGCAATATGCAAACCACCAGATGTAAGGAAAGATTGCCCGATACACAGACTCATGGAGCTGTAAATCAGCCTCTTCCAAGATCTCAGCAGAAATATTAGGAAAAATAAAACCAGCTGAAGCTGTGAATATAATAAATGTTGTGCTGCAGAGCTGAGTAACAGGAGCAGAACTCCACAATCGCCTCTCTCCCCACTTCTGCAGAGAGTGATTTGCTCTGTGCTTGACTCTCACCATCTGGGAAGGGCAGCACTTTGAGGCACAGTTCTCCATCCCGCATATTAGAGAGACCTTTGGTTCACAGGCTTCAATTTGCAGGTGGCTCTGCAATGAAAAAAATTAAAATAACATTTAATGGAGAAGGATAATACTTCCGATAGAAACCATTACTAATGGCCCACTGAGATTCAAGCAGAAAAAAACCCAGAATCTCTGCTTTCATGTCATTGATGTCTGCAGTTTCATTTTAAATGCGCTCCTCTGTTTGTAATAAACCTGACACTGATTTCCCAAGGTGAGCACTCAGTGCTTCCTTCTCCCAGTTATCTCACTTACTGATGAGTGAGTTTCTCTTAAAAGGGCTCTCATGTGCTTGCTGCTTACCCCTGCTGCCATGTCTCTGACAAACCAGGTTACAGCTCCTGTTCTGTTAACTTCTAGAAAAAAAAAAAACATACAGAAAGTACAATTTTTGTGTAATTATAACTTTGGAAGTATTTTTTCGTATTTTCTACCAGTGTTTATTGTAGCTATACCTTACTGTTACTGACAAAAAGCAAAATTCCAAAAAAATTTGACATGCCGAAGTTCCCTGTAATGGCTAGAAGCTCATCCTCACCTCTTTTCCACATGTATTTCTGGCAGTGTCTGATTTTTTTTTAATTTGGGGGAAAAAAAGCATCTTTTTTTGCAATGCAAATGCAGAGAGACGTCCCACATCCTTGCAGCCAATTTTCAGCAGCTAAACATTGTGGTTATGAATAATTCCAGCTTCCCCTTGCCCTGGTATTTCTCACTTCTAGGCAGCACAACCGTGAATCTTTAGCAATGGGTTCATAAATGCCAATATCTTTAACAAAATTCAGTCTTTACAGGATCACTACTGCAGCTCAGTCATAGAAGAGTGCTAATTCCTTTTGACCTGTGTTCTAATCTCAGCAATCAAGGAGTTTGTTGCTGTTTTCTGTGTCATCACAAATCAGTTGGGAAAATTTTGAAGCACATTTCAGTGGGGGAAAGTGCAGAGCAGGAGCATCCAGGATGGGATTCCCAGACTGCCTGCCTGCTCCTCTGCTCTGTGAATGATCACATTTTTCAGCTCTTTGATTGAGAGTGAACACAGACCAGCCCACAGCACTGCTGCACCACTGTCAGGAATAATTTCACCATGCCTAACTTCTACCACAACCAACCTTATAAAAATCCAGTCCTTCAGTGAAAGATGACAGGCATGTGGTACTTCCTCCTTATGGAACAAAATTTCCATTATAAGTTCACTCATATTTGTTGGTAAACCTCTGTCCCCTGTGAAATTGGCCTCTTAAGCATTTCATTCTCTCAGAGAATGGTGGATAACCTTTTATTTTTTTTTTAAGCACAAGTACCCTGTTTCACTGAGTCGATACACATAACAGCTGTTTAAGATCCTGTATTTTGATGGAGGTTTATGTCCCATGTTTAATGACCGTCTGTCATTGTTGAGAACTGCAAATACAAGTTCCAGAAAGTTGCTGTCCAGAAATGAAAGATAAAGGGAAAATAGTATTTTTCTTGGGCATGCTGTGCATCTTTGGAATTCAGTACTGGACTGAACAGGGAAAAAGAGGAGAAGAGAAAAGAAGAAAAAGGATTATCACATGTATCATCTGTTTTCACTACTTTATTTAGCTTATGGCTAGGCAGCAGAAAAACACAGACTAAAGCACTGTTCATTTTCCCATCCTGGAAGGGTTTTTTGTTCTTTCCTCTGGAAATAGAGGATACATTGGGTAGCCATGTTTCATTTCTTATCGGGTACTTTACTTTTATTTGTGAAAAGCACAGGGGGCCCCTGCAGATAACTTGTCAGCTGAGAGTGGGGACAGGGAAACCATACAGCTGACAACAGTGGAAATGCACTGGCTGCGGCTATGTGGGTTTTTTGTATCAGGTGCACTTGTTTGCAGCATGGGAGTTACCCAATGAAAGCACTGAATCCTCCTTAAAATAGGGAAGATTTTGTTCCCCTTCCGTATTGTGGTGGCCGATGAATACACCTTGTGTTTGGATGACCTGTGCCGATTTGAATTCTGCGGTTGTCTGTCAGCCTGGTCATTCTCCCAGAGCTCTCCCATTGGTCCCCGCTCCCTGGTCCTGCCTTTCCCCCAGCCCCAGAAAAAGCCCTGAATTAGCCATGCTGTTCCTATTTGCCTCTACAGCCTCAGCAAAGCCCCATCGCTGCTGCGGCCGTGCTCGCCCATGACTCCCTGCCAGCCCGTGCCTGGCTGCCGCTCTCCGCCGAGCTGAGGGCATGCCCACGCCAGCCATGCGGCTGCCCGAGACCAGACCCCGTGCAGCTGCTCGCTGTGGCTGTGGCTCGCTCTGACTGACCACGTGTCATGAGAGTTAGAAGGACAGTACATTCTTGTTTTTAACTTCGTGCACTTGGCTCCCCCCAGTATGGCAGCGAGCTGGAGCCAGCTACTACAAAGACACTCGGTCCCAAATGTACCGGCCGTCCCTGGCCGTTTCCTCACGGCCATGGCACTGCAGGGCTGCACTTGGCCTCTGCCGGCTCCACTGTGGCTTCAAGAATGCCCTGAGGCTGCCAAGTCTAAGCTGCTGCTGCTCTGCTCCAGCTGCGAGAATCCCGCCCAAGTGCTGCCTTTCACCTCAGCCCCAGCCCTGCCTGCATCCCCTGCTCCTGTGCTGCAAGAGGAGAAAAAGAGGGGAGATTGCAGGAACCAGGCTGTAAGACTCAGACTATTTACAAAGAGCTGCGAAAATATCATAGACCTGAGCAGCTTGCAGGCACAGCCAGAAGATGCAGCCAAAACAGCAGCCAAAGAAGCAAAACAGTGACTTCTTGGGTTCTCGTGCTGAGTGTAATGACCAAAGGACTGGAGTGAGAAAGCCAAAAGCCACAGATGACACCTGGAAGCTGCCAGAAAAGAACTGCACCAGCCCAGCAAACACCATTGCTGCAGACATAACACCCACCAGGATAAACAAGGTGCAGTCAAAAGATGAAACATCTGTCGCCTGGAAGTGAAGATGACGCAAACCAGCATAGATGACCACAACAGAAACAGACACACGCAGTCCTGAGAGCCAGAACTGCAAACGAGACTGCGAACGGATAAGCTGGGCACTTGTGGTGTCTCCCCAGATCCTACCCCATTCTGTTACTTCCCAAACAGTTAGTAGTCCCTACCACCACCCTCTGCTAGGCTCTTCCCTAGCCACGGGTTCCCATATCCCTGTTACCTTTATACCATTCCCCTTTTCCCAAACCTTTAGGAGAGGGGAGAAAGGAAAGGCCCCCCTCCATTTCAAATTGCAAATTCTTAACTTTGTTTGAAATCCCAACAGAAGCAACTGCCAGAGCCTGTGCCCGCACTCACCATCACATGTCCAGTACCCAACACGTATCACCCTGCTGCCCTCTGAATGCTCCTAGTACCACCTGCAATGAATGACTGAACTCTGCCACGGCCCAATGCTTCAACCTCACCTCTGCCTGTGAGAGCATCCATTCCAGCATCCAGAGAGAAAATCCTTTGAAAGATTTGAGGGACACTGGTTTGGGGGTGTTTCTAATTATGTATGTTTGGTTTTTCGGGACATTGAGCTTTGGGTGCTTCTGATCATTTTTGTTGTTCTGTATATGTTAAGTTTTTGGGATGCTGGGTTTTGGGATCCCTGGGAGAGGCCTCTTTAGTTTAATACAGAAAGGAGGAGCTGTGGTGGCCGGTGAATACACATTGTGTTGGGATGACCTGTGCCGATTTGAATTCCGCGGTTGTCTGTCAGCCTGGTCGCTCCCCCAGAGCTCTCCCATTGGTCCCCGCTCCCTGGTCCTGCCTTTCCCCCAGCCCCGGAAAAAGCCCTGAATTAGCCATGCTGTTCCTATTTGCCTCTACACCCTCTGACAGTGAAGATGCAATAAAATCCTCCTGCCAGAATTGCAAGCAAAGACTCTTCCTGCCTCTTTGTCACTGACTGAATATTGAAATACAGTATTACCGTATCATTCTCTTAGTAAACAGTATGGAGTGTTGCTGTACTGCAGTGGGATGGTCACAGCCATTAAATTTAGTTTAAAGGCTTCCTATGAAGTCAATGTCAAGGGGAAAGCTTTAGGATAAGATTATATTGTTACTTGTCTTTTAAAGAATTCTCTTTTTTTTATGGTTACTGGAGAACTGTAGCACACCAGACTGCTAAAATTTGTAAAGTGAAAAAGCATGAACACACCATGTTCCATATCTTCATGTGTCTGCACATGCACGTTCTCTGTCTGTGATAGTATGTGACACGAAAAAGAATTTTATTTATGTCTGTTTCATTTATAGCTGTTTTATTTATACCAAATTGAGTTTGTGGGGTACCAGTGCCTGAACAGGACTCATAAATATTGCAATTTTATATGAAGTTAATAATTAAAAACAAACAAGAAAAATCACATGTAAGAGGATCTCCAAACCCATGTTGTGGAAAAAAATAGGATGAGGTTTATCTTGAGCCATTTTGGTAACTGTTTGACAGCACCTGCTTGGAGATTTAAAACTGGAATTATGACTTAGGTAACAGTTAAGCCTGTTAGTGGAATTATTGCTGGAGATTCAGCTCTGACAAATCACGTCAGCTCTTTATGGTGTGTGGTGAAGCAGCAGTGACCCAGCGGAAGGTCATCAAACTTGATTGTCAGTCTAAATACTTAATACCAGGGGTTTTGAAGATCATTTTGTTCTCAGAGGTTTTCTGCTCTTATTGATGGCTATCAGTTGGTACCAGATGATGTTGGGGATGACACTTTATTACATTTATTAATTACGTAGTGGGATTGTGTGTACCTTCAGTGCATATAGTGGAAGATATTCCTACTGTGGTGGACCAGGCATAAGCACATTTTGTCTCAAATATTCTGATTGTTATGACAGGAAAAATGTGATCAGAAGAGAGAGGCCTGGAGGTGGGGCATTGCTGTCCTGAGCCAATTTCCTGCTCTGCCTGGAGACTTGAGCTCGGTCCCCACCCTCAACTCACTCCTGGGACAAGGGCTGAAAGGGCTGGCTGTGCATGTGTGACAAAACCACATGAAAAATCTGCTGTACATAAGATGCCGCACCATGTTAGCTGTAAAAGGGAGCAGATCACGCCCTCTCTTTCTTTCCTCCCTTTATCTTTTGTTTTCTTTGTCTCACAACCTCAGCTCCAGACCATCCAGGACAACCAAAACAGGATCAAGATGGGCTCTATGAACTGGTGATATTCTCTGTTCCTTCACTCTCCCCTCTGCCTTTATTTCTCCCATTCCTCACCCTGCCAGGACACAGCACTGCTGTCCTGTTCTCCTCCATACTCAGTCCTGAAATGTGCTGTCGAGTGGGGAGCTTGTGGCCGTCTGTTGTGGCTTGTGAGGCAGTGCCGCATGAAAAGGGGAGATTTCCTTGACCCTTGGGGTCAGATTTCTCTGTCAGCGCCCCAGAGACCCTTGTGCCCCACCAGTCTGTCAGTGTCCCATTACAGGGGCCCTTCACTGAACAGCCCTGCTGGGTTGGAGGGTTTTTCAGTGGCTTTTTCAGAGACACACCCCAACAGCACCAGGGAGACCCCTCAGGAAGGCTCTCCCCACTTTATCCGAGTCTGTTCCCCACTGCCGGCGACTGCCAGCGCCCTGAAGGACTCCCAGGGACAGTTCATGGAGTAACACTCTCCTTTAATATAAAATTGTGACAGGCCAAGGTTCGAGGAGCATCACTGACAGTACCTGACTGCAAAAACGTGTTCAAAGCGATGCACAGACAAGCTCTAAACCCTGATAGAAGTACTCAGCACACAGAGTTCTCACCCACAGGTGTTCCTGTAGGGGAGAAGGCAGGTTCAGCCTGTTGGCTGACCCCAGCAGTTACAATGGGATCTTCCCTAACCTTTAGGAGGACTTTGAGTGACTCAGGTCGTACACACCCTTGTTGCTGATGGTGTAAATTTCTCTCCCCTGGCTCTCAGACACAGCCAATGAACCACAGAGCAGGTGCCCAGTGAGGGGTGGTCGGACCCCGGGGTGGATAACGCTGGGATGGAGGGGCGTGTTGGTATCAGAATTAGGTTATAATGAGCCCAGTTCATCCAGGGAGAGCGATTCCTTCCCAGCTGCTGGCTCACAGCAGGACATCTCCTCCTCTCTCTCCTGGCTGACAGGTGCTGTGGGGTTTATCAGCTGCAAAGAACCATCGAATTCCCCTCCCTGTGAGGATTCCAACAGAGCCCGGCCACCTACCCTCTGTTCCACCCCCCTCAGCAGGTGCTGTGGATGCAGCTTTTGGGTGTGGCAATCACTGTGGGATAGGTCTCGAGCATTCCAGCCACATTCCATCCAGGGACAGCAGCTGCATTTTACCCTGTAATTTCTGTACTGTTACATAACTGTTAAATAACTTCTCAATTTCCTCTGATTTTACCCTCAGCCATCTTTCCACAGCCAGCACTTCTGAAAATTTCCTTGTGAAGAGTTGAGAGCTGATTGAAGTGCTCTGTACAAAACTAAGGGCTTGTCATCCAACAAGTCCACAGAGTGGGCTGGCTGCTGGATTTAAGGTGACTGTAAAATAAAAGCAGAAGAGTTCCCCGAGAAGTGTTGGGTGTCTTTGTTCAGTCAGATGAGAATTCATAATGAACGTGATGCCGCATTCCAGTGGGTTGTGACACCTTCCCAGTGTCGGACTGGATGATTCTTAAAGGTCCCTTCCAGCCTAAAGTTTTATGTGGTTCTGTGATTTTATAAACTGGAAATGTGCACAGAAAGTGGAAAGAATGAGTTATAACTCAGCAAGTCTAAAGTGTTCACACTTCTAAGACTTTCTTCCCATCTTTCCATTATTTATTTCTGCTACCACACTTACCTACCCTGTCCACATAGAAAAAAGTCAAACTGTAATTGTGTCACAGGAAATGCAATGAAGATTTAAAGCCTGCACATTGTGGATTTTTTTTTTCAGTTTAACCATGGAAGGAGCTATGTACAGTAACAGAAATATGCATTTTAAGATGACGCAGTGCACATACTGTCATGTATTAAGCTATAGAAGTGCATGTCATACGTGTGAAATATATGTTAAATGTATACCAGTGATGGAAGGATGGAAACCTTGCCTGCTCTTTGTCCTGAAGTTCCTTAAGGATGCGTGGGTTCTTCCACAAGGCGTATTCTAGTTGTGCTTTTGGCATTGCTGTGCTTGCCTGCCAGTGCTACAGATTTAGCAAATCTTTCACTCCTAATGAAAGCATTCCTCTTCACAGGAGCTGTCAGGCATAAACCACACAAAGTGAGTGTGTGGGGCAGACCAAAAATCAAAATAAAACTTAAAAAAGCAGTTCAGAAATGCAGTGAAAATTAGAAAAGGCAATCTGCTTAGCAGAGCTGCACCTTGGCTTTTTCATGTCCTATTTTAACAGTCTGACACGCCATCCCAGGCACCCTGAGTTATCTGAAACAATTCAGTAAATTTTTGCTCATTCCGTATTCCACTGCCAAAACATAGGAAACAACAAAGATTAAGTACGTGCATTAAGCTCAGCTATTGTCTGCCTCAACAGTCTTCTTTTTGTTTCTCTTATTCTTGCAGAAAACGTTCTTAATTAAGGAAAAAAAATTGTATCTTGAAACAATAGTTCACTCATTGTTTTCTGTTTTCCAGATGTCTTTTCAGGTTTATTGTGTGTAGACTGCCAGCTCTGTGTGTTCATGGAAGGTGGGATCAAAAAGCTTTACTAAGATTATTTTTATTAATCATTCTGTTTGAAAGAAATGAAAGTTTGTCTATACAATCATGTGTTTTCTTTCCCCATCCCTCCTACTCATTTGACATTTTGTAAAAATGTTTTTGCGGTTACCCAGGATTGCAGATTTTATGCAACACAGCTGCTAAATATCAAGGGGCACATGAAGTCATGTTGATCTAATGAGGATGGTGCTGCAAAGGCTACAACAGAAAAGCTTGAGAAGTAATAAAGCCCCTAATTATCAGTCTCTCCAAAATGCATTGTTAGAAGTTTTCTTCTAATATTTTGTATTTGTACAAAACTAAGCCCAAAGAAAATGTTTCTCCTGCTTATCCCTCCTGGTGGCTAATTTTGAAATGCATAACTTAGCAGACTCTGCCTCAAATGGCAAACTAAATTAAGACTCTGACTCAGGAAAACAAATTTGCATATGTTTAATACTATGGAAAAGAGGAAACTCTTTAGTCTTGTGGGTTCAATTGAGTGGATGGAGTCAGGAGAAGAAATTAGTTCTTAGCTGAAGTTCTTTAATTTGCAATAGCTTGAAATTCTGGTTTAGAAGCTCCTGAGGGTGAACAGTTCAGGACTTTTTTTTTTTTCCCCCCAAAACAAAGCATCCTGTCCAACTGTCAAGAAGGAGGAAAAAACCCAAACAAATTAAATGTGTTTTCCCTTGCCAATTATTTTGCAATTTTTAGAAGAGTTAACATTTACACTCAATTTTAGTAGCATCCTTTGAGTTCCTGTTATTAATAACCGTGAAGTTCTCAGAATCCCATGACTGACGTTGGTTCTACACTCCATGCCATCAGGATAACAGATGCTTTAATTCCATACATGTGTTAAACAGAAAACAGAGAGGGAAGAATTGACATGATCTAGTTTTGCTCTTTTAATATCACTCCTTTTTATTATTCTTTTTTCTCCCTTAATGATTTGGATCATTTTTCTCTCCACTATCATGGGTCTCCTAGGCAATACAGTATTAAGCTGAAGTTTGATGGTGGCTGAACAGAGAAGCTGAAGTGTCGTCCTGCTGACAGACAAGAGACAGAAAAGCAACTTAGAAAAAAATAATCTTATTTTTATTGTGTGGCAGTGAAATTTATACTGAAGTCTTTTAGTAAAACCTCATCTGAGTCAAAGCAGTCACCAAGGGCAATTAGCAAAGCAAGTCAGAGGGGAAATAGGTTGCAGAAATGCTGAGGGAGTGAAAGAAAAGTGTGGAGTTAAAAATGTGGAAATCCCATTCATCAGCAGCTAAGCAAACTTACAGTATTTAGAGATTTGACTTCCATGACAAACACATGGAACAGGATTTCAATCCCTTTTGTTCCCACCTCACCAACTTTCATGTTGCTGCCTAAATTCACTTCCTGTTCTTTTCTCAAGTGTTCCAAAGAAGCATAAACCCTCTCGCAGAGATGATTTTTCATGAAAAGTAGATTATCAAGGCAGGAACAGGTGGCAGTTGGTAATTATTGATGTGAGGGACAACACACTGCGATTGCATTAAAGAATGCGGTTTCTTGGCAACTGAGCATAAAAAGCAGTTTATGGAGTACAGTGGCACAACAACAGAAGTGCAAAGGACTGGGAAGCAGTGAGACAATAATATAAGGTAGAAGCAACAATAACAAGAAAATGAGGACAAGCTGGGGACAGTTACGAGGAGTGGGAGTGGTTCAGAGCTGCATGTGTGTGGCAGCTGCTGTGTGCTGTTAACTTCTTTCTCAGCAACATCAGCAGTACCACTGCTTTGTTCTGTGGGTTGCTAAAAAGACACCGAGTCGTAGTTCTTGCTGCCATTCTGGGGTAAAAATCAGCAAAGTCCTTAAAGCAACTAGAAGCTGCCATTAGAAGTGAAATTCTAAAATTAATTTGCTGCCCTTGTATTCATACCTGCTAAGAGCTTTTTCATGGTGGTGAGAGGGCAAAGGCACTGACTGGTCTTCCTAGGAAGAAAGGATTAAAACATGGGGAAAAGCAGTTGTAAAACACATTAAATGTCATGCTAAAACAGATCTGTGGTGCAAAGAGAGACAGCTGTTTACCCAGTCCAGGTTGGCCACCATGGGTGTAGGAATCAGGAGTTCTCAGACACCTTCCTGGCTCTGCAATAAGGGTGACATGCAGCAGTCACTCCATGGATGCTGCTATTGCCAACATATGCATAAAAAGTCCATAAATTTGTTGTAGATCATTTCCCAGGAGAGGCAAAATAATTTCATGGAGTTAGTTTTTACAAGCAGGTCTATTTTTTGGGGGTGTTGGTATGAGTTAGTGACTGAGTAGCAAAATAATCTTGCAATTCATTTATGAATCCCACAAGCCAGGCTTTTCATTTTCCCTTAAAGGCAGGGCAGCCAAATCAAATACTGAAATGTATTCAGTGTAAGCACGTAGCAGAGTGTAACAGGAAACACATTTCTCCCTAAGCTTGTCTTTAAGGTCTCAAGTACTATTTTACAGAATATCATCAGTATTAGACCATCTTATTCCCTTTGGTCTTACACAACTACTGAAAGGGTTGGGCTTTCACAAAGAAAACCCTACATCTTCTATATGAACATCAAATCTTCCCACACATCCACAACTATACACATCCAGATTTCTTTTTTTTGGGGTTATGTCAGTCACTACCAGCATTAATCATAATTTACTGAAGGGTGTCATGTGGCCAAGGGAAGCAGGGAGAGGAAATAAGTGAATTACAGCCTGATAACCAGTTCTTTCAGGGTGATGCAGTTTCTCTGCAAATGGCAAATTCAGTATAGTATGTGCTTACAAAATCTTATCTGTAAGAAGCCTAGGAGCTTTCCTTCCCAGGATAGATTTTGGAGGTGTAAATGAGGAGGCTACAGTTTGTAATTTTGCTCTATTACTATCTGATATTAATAGCAGTGGGGATCTCTTAGCTCTGCCTTCTCATGTTGGGTCCCTTTCGTAGCAGCAGATGGGAGACAATTTTTGATATAGAAATAGATTGTCCCAGGAGCTTGGTCTGATTTGTAAGTCACTGATATTTTAGCTTTCCCTCAGTAGAGGTGGTGATTTGTTCCTAAATCCACCACGGCTCTGTGTTTACTCATTTTACTGTCATGAAACTGCTGGTGTTGTGCCTGCACTGGAGGTGTGCTGCAAATTCAGTGTAGGTGGGCCAAAGAATCTGATACAGTGATACGGAACTCTTCTCCTTGGGTAAAAAAAACTGGTATTGGAAATCCTCCTGCAGTTATCAGGAGGGGTCAGGGACCCTCTGTGAGGGATGGAGGTAATGGGGAAGGATCCAGTAAGCAGACAACCTGGACAGAGGAACCAATCCTGGAAAAGCCTGACTTCAACTGTCATTTAAAAAACACTGTTGTATTGTGAGAAAATATTATTACTAGTTCTCAGCACTTTTTCATCAAGTTAATTTTGTCAGCTGTTGGATAAAAATTATAAAAGGAGTGGAAAATTTAGGTGTGTTTTCTGTTATTTTGCTTTCTTATCAGTTTTAAATCTGATGTATTTTCCCACTAATTTCATTGCGTGTCTTCCACTGTTAGTATTAGTCTTAGTCTGCTGCTTCAATATATTTTATTGCCCATTATGTCTTTTTACTAATCATTAATCACTTTACAAAACTAACCACAACTAATTACCTCAAAGAGCCTTCAATCTATGTTTGAAGGCTGTTTGTTATTCCAAAGCTCACTTTGATCACCTGGGATCAACCTGTTTCTTGCCTTTCCCTTAGAATCTTACAAAAGCGGCAATTCCATTAGAGCAAAGTCCAATTTATGTACTTAAAACCAGGCTGCCATGCAGGTATTCCTGTAGAAATGACATGAGCAATGCTATCCTGGAGTATTTTAAGGATTTTCTTTTGAAGTGATGCTTTTGACACTTAAGTCTTTCAGATTCTGCCCTCTAAAAGGGAACTCTCTCCACAAAGCCAGAGTCTTCTAAGGCTGTCTGTTGACTGCCTAGGTTAATGACTGTGATATATTTAATAGCCACAAGAAATACAGGAGTGGACTATCCATATCTGATCAGGTTGCCCCTGTGAAGAGGTTTTCCTTGCCTGTTTCCTTTTCTGTTTCACCCCTTTTTTCTCACTTTCCACCGATTCTATATTTGTTATCTCATGAAAGATGTAAATGTTGGAGCTTCCAGAGACCCTGTGTGGCACAACCCCTACCTAGAGCCCACGCTGTTTAACATGTCAGTCTGTGGCTGTAAAGACTCCTTTGCCTGCAGAGAAGCCCTTCTGTGCATCCAGGAATGAAACTCCTGGTGCCTCTCTGAGAAGAAAAGCCACGTCGTTCTTTTCTCCAATGCTTCCTTAAAACTCCTTGTTTGTGATGCCAAAAAACCCACATGGGGCTTCTGAAGACTTATCTTTTGTAATTCTAGACAAATTACAATTGTAATTTTGTAATGTAAGACCACATTTCAGCAAGCCAGGACACTTTTTTCTCTGTCACTTTGTAGGTATGTGCTCACCACTTGTACCCATCAGCTCATCAATTCCTTCTGATCCCATCTGTACCTACTGTCCTTTAAGTGATGATGAAAGTGCTTCTGTCTTTCTTCTGCCCACAACATCTGATGCATTGGAGCCTTTTGCATAGCACCAACTCCTGTAACAGATCTGTCACATGCACACACAGCTTTTTCAGAGGCTTGTAAGTAATATTTTCATAGGTAACCCAAAAGTCAGCTCTCTAATCTGGCCACTCACAGCTGTGTTTTAATTTCTATGTGCAGAAATCATTCTGAGTTTTTATTTGTTTGTCTAAATTTATTTTGGGGGTTTGGGGTTGGCTTTTTTTACTATGTTGGAAACCTTTTGTTTCAGTTTTAGTCCATAATTATTTTCTGTTTTAGTCCATAATTATTTCTGTGTAATATCACACCGATCTTTGTGAGTTCACAATGAAGGAAATAAATATGAAAGAAAAAAACAATATCCTGTTCAAGTTTGCAAAGCTTATATGCAAAGGTGACAATCCCTCTCTTTTTCCATATTTCTTGTAAGCCCTTTCTAATATGAAAGGCTGCAATATAATTGATGTAATGGTAGCTGTAAAACATCAGGAATCTTTGTCATATCCTTAAGATCTTTTTTAGACCCCTTGTTAGCACAACTCACTGTACAGTTTTTCTAGCTGTGATGCTTGGAGAGCAGCACAACAGTGATTTATGAGGTTGGCTACATAAGGGTTAGAGTTGTATTTGCAGTTTGTCATATCAGAGATGAGGGGTGTTAACAAAGTATTTTTATTAAAACTGTTGATTCTTGCAAGATTTCTTAAAAAAAATCCCAACCAACCTTTTTTTTTTAAACTTTTATTTTTATTTTTAATTGTGAATAGCTTTGGTATCTCTCTCTCTCTGTAGATTTTATTTTCTAGTCGAATATTGTTCTGCTAGGATTTTTGGTTTGTTTGGGTTTTTTTTCCCTTAGATTTCAGCAACTATTGGAACAATATGTTTTTTTCCAGGACTTTGTATGAATGTACCGCAGATGATACAAGGTACACAAGAGTCTTGTGATTCATTTTTAAGAGAAAAGTACATCATTCTTGCATGAAATGAAACTTTTAACTCACTTGCCCTTTTCCTGAGGTATATGAAACATTCTCCCTTCGCTCCCTCTGCCTTTATTCCTGTCACATACTTCCAGGGGGAGAAGAAAGAATTGGGACAGAGTTTTATTACACTGCCATACCCTCACAACCTCATTCTCATGTGCATCATGGCAGAGAGCACCTCCTGAGAGTCTTTGAGTGGTTTTTTTGAGTGCATCATTTCTCTGTAACCCATCCTTTAGCCCTCGGAGTTAAGAGGAACCTTAATGTATCCTGCCTGTACTTATCCATAGGCAGCCTCTGAAAAAGAAAGGTCTACCACTCAAAGGTCTACCAAGGAGTGCTTTCTTTCTGAGTCTTCCAGCTGGTGCTCTGTCCTGAGTCTCTGCAGTATGAAAAACCAGCTAAAGTTCTTGTTGGGAAGTGTTGGTGTTCAAAAAAACACAAACCATTTTGTAAATGAAACCAGTAAGGATTTTGGGGTAGAGACATGTCAGGAAGATGACAGACTCTTTTTTACAAAAATAGGTAAAGAGGTTTATTAACAAAAGATTTTTTAAAAACCCAAAAAAATACGGGTAGGCGATGTTAATTAAAAATCCAGGATCCGTGAAAAGGGAATTGGAGGGAGAAAAAGGTACAAAAGAAACACAGGAAGTTCAAGGACAAATATAAAATTCCCGGGAATGCAGGGATTAGAGACTCTTAAACTGAGCCAATTTAATGCAAAGAGCCTGCGCTGCTGGCTTGGCTTTAGCTAGTCCAAAGCCGAGGAATTACAACTGTCTCATAGAGATAGAGGCCCTAACACCAGCGATGGGCTTCACCGCAGCTAGTCCATGGCGAAAAAGCGACGCCCTCTTTGACATCTGGAGCTTTTATAGTGTGTTGGCCCCGCCCGTTGCTACCCACAAGTCCACCCCTGTAGTCCCCGCTGGCTGGTAGTCTTTTAAGATGAGACAATCTCAGTCCGCCAATAGTTGGTCCTTGTCTAGGGGTGATGTCACTTGGCTCGAACGTGGGAAAGGATCCTCGTTAATATTCACAGTTTCTATGGTTGCAGGTTGCAGGAGCAACAGATGGTGGCTAAAAATAGTTCTTGTCAGGTAGAAGTCCATCTTTGTGCTTAAGCCTCAGAAGACTGGTGAGCAATTAAAAAAACTAAAACACTTAATAAAGATATTACAATTGGGTCACATAAAAACTTTTCAAAGAACTGTAGGAATAACATAGATCTTTGTGAAGCTTGAAAATTGGAAAGGCTAACTGGGAATTTAACTTGGAGGGGGTTTTTACAAAAGTTTATATGGAACTGTTAATTTATTAAACAGGTAGGTAAGTAACTGTAAACTTCATTAGTAATTGTACGAATAACTAATGGTACATTTGATAGACGAAAATTTACACTACTTAATATGCAAGGGCAAAACACAATAATCTATGCATAACAGACATACAGATATACTGATGTTCCTTTCAACACTGCAGTCTTTACCATGGAGCTGGAAATCAAGGGCTGTGTCTAGATTAGGAAATTCAGTACATTTGGGAACATCTTTGCCCTATGACACGAATGGGCACAGCAGAGACCACGACTGATCATCATGAACTCTCTTTGCTTCCAGAACAAGATTTTTAAAGAAAACTTCCAGTTAGTAAAGGTTCCTGGAGTTTTGTTGCTGCCATATCATGCCCAGGAATTACAGAGGGACCTGGTGGTCAAAGGTGTGCCAGGGACTGACCTCATGAAGTGCTGGCATAGCCAACAGGTCCTTTGTGTCCAGGAATGGTCCCAGCCAGCAATAAGTGTACTAATGAGGATGTAAACTTAGTTTTCAAAGAGATGATGACCACATTAAATGCCTTAGATATCCTTAATGATAAATGCTCTGAGTTGTAGTCATGACATGCACATTTATATCTGGGTTTTTTTACTGAAAACATTAAAGATCTTATACAAATGTCATTCAATCAGGTTTACCTGAAACTTCTTTGTGTCCCATCAATGGAAAAAGTTAGCAAGACAGATGAAAGTGTCTGCCTGCTGTCCTAGATATGATGGGTTGGATTCCTGCTTTAGACTAATCTGAGATCACTGAGAAAGTATGTTTCTTGCTACTTGCCTTTGAGAAGGCAATTCATTTAATTGCTTTAAGACTCACTTGGCACACACAATAATTGGCCTACTGTCTCAAGACAACGAATTTGAATTGCTTGAGGACCTGGGTTTCCTGTTCTTCAAAAAGGCTCATGGCAGGCAGGGTGTGTGCTGTTGGAGAGAGATTTTGGTTCACCTTCCATACCCTGGGTGCTCATGGGGCTGCACATTTTCCAGAGTCCCAGGATTCTCCCCCACAGACCCTGATCTGGTTTTACACAAGGAAGTCTATTGCCAGGAATAACGGGGAAATCTTCTGTAACAGAGGAGATGACCAAATTAATGGGCTGGCTTTGGAGTGCACCAGCTCTGCAGTTTACCTCCACTGCAAAGATTTCTCAGAAGAGTCACTGTAACATAATAACATCCACCCACGGTTCCTCTGTTTCAGTCTCCTGTTCTCAATTCCCTAATGAAAGAATTGTGTGGCATTTAGTGGCTGTGGGACCACTAGTCTTCCCAAAGAATGTAACTGGGTTTTATAGATATTACTCTTAACATCCTGAAATGTTTAGCATAGTTGCTGTCCCTTCTGGTTTCTCTTGGGCAGCTTTTTCGGAAACCCCTAAGTGGTTCAGAGTGATTCCTTCTGTTGCGTGGTTCAGGAGATCTGCAGTAAAGTGTGGGGAGGTGTTCCATATTAAATTTACCGTAGTAATTCACAGCAATAGCTGAGGGTGTTGACATACTCTGCATGTTCGAGGGGCTGCCTGAGGAGGTGTCAGCTGTGCCAGCTCCTGTCCTCACCTCCTCTAACACCTAAATTATTATGGATGTACTGATATCAGTATGTGGGATGGCTGTATAGGTGAATATGTATTTGCACACAGAAATACAAATGCATATCCACAATATTATTTAAAGCAGCTTTCTGTGTATCCTCTCTTTCCAATAGAAAGCAAAAATATAAAGCCCCAAGGCTGTCTCTGCTGCTAACTCTGTGCATGTTAATAGGGGGGAGATTCACCAACTGTTATTTCCTGATGAACTGTCCTGTACTGATTTATCTCCCATCCGTTAAAGAGCCCCAAACCAGCTAACTTCGAAAAGATTGGCAGGATTCTCAGGGAATATACAGGAACTTCACAGTTGACAGCAAAAACAACAAAAATTATTTTTTCCTGGAGATAATGACAGACACAATATCTCAGTTTAGTTCATAGCATAAGTTACAGCTCCTTATGTTTGAATGGAATAATTTTGAGAAAATTTAGTCTCTCATGCAAATTTTTAACCTCATCTCTACTGATTTTTTTTTTTAATTTAAGCTGCTCAGTTATCTAACAGAAAAGATAAGCACACGTGGGTAGCCATAGCTACTTTTAGAACCCGCTCAAGTATGTCCTTCCTGCTGGTGCCCCAGAAATAACAGGGCTAATCTTGGTGTGAGTGGTCTTTTATCACCTTTGCTGTTTCAGCCTTGGAATGACCCGCTGCTTTTTATTTTAGATTGAATCCCATGGATATCATGGGCCTTGCACTGGGAAGCAGAAAGACTGGTCAGGTGTCAAATAACGTAAATCAGTCCGGGTCTGTTGTCTGGCTGGAAAAGTCTTCTGAGCCAAATCAGGCATTCGCAGAAAATAGCATAAAAGGAGAGAGAAAAATTAACTCAGGAAGAAAGATGTAAAAGAAAAAATATGATTAGGGGTTTCCCAGTTATACATAACCTTAACTTTTTAAGTATATTTTCTATTAGTTTATATTAAAACCACTTCTGGCTTTCAGAGAAACTTGGGTTTGAGTGCTTTATAACGAGGAATATTTTTCAGCTGTAGCTGAAAGTTTAAATAGGCCTTTTTCAATGCTCTGACAAATTGACTTTCTAAATGGTGGTGGAAAAGGCATTTACATGACACTGACATTCATACTGTGAGGAGAAAGGAATGCATGAATCAACAGGAAGAACGTGATGAAGTGAGACTAAAATGGGACTATTTGCCTGTACACTTTCTCCTGCAGTTATATTTGACACAAACTTCTTAAATCTTGCATTTTTTCTGGATTTTTCCCAGAATGTCTTGGTCTGTAGTGATCCAGCAGAACACTTAATTTATTTATTTTGCTTATCTGGGATTTATGGGCCCATTAGTAAAGTTAAACTGCTGTGGGGAATTTGGAAACCTGGTCTGGGTTTCAACCTAAATAAGGAAAAGAAAGGTTAGAGGTATGGATTGGGGGGAGGAGAAAGAGTCTCTGTTCTTGCCTCTGCCATCACTGTGTTAATACAAAGAGCATTTCCTTTATTCATTAACACCTACGAATAAATGAAACACCGTTTGGGGAGGTGGTGTAGATAATGAAAACCTCACAAAATGCAGGTGGGGAGCGTGTGTGTGAAATGTTTGTTCATCCTTCTCACTGCTGGTGCCTGCAAGCAGAGTCTGTCTCCAAAGGACGGCAGTGGAATCTCCTCTGTAAATTAAACTTCTCTGAGTGCAGGAGCAGCTGCACAAAGGCAGCTTTTGGGAGGCGCTTGGGGCTGGAGCCGATAACGATAAACAGTGGGGTAGAGGGGAAGCTCATTGCTCTTCTTCAGCACCCTGAGATGTGATAGATTTTCCCATCTTCCTCTTAACAAAATACAACACTTTTTTCAAGATCTTATTACTAAAATGAGACAACACTTATTGTGCCTTCTGACAGGTCTTAACAGCAGACTCTTTCTGAATGCCAGGCTCTTTTTGACTCTTGTTATATCTATATAATTTTAATCTTATCTGCCTGTACAGAATAGCTGAGGACACAGCTGCAAATTCAATGAGAGGCTCATCAGGAAAACATACTTCATATACTTGAGGTTTTTTCCAAGGCATATTGTAAAAAATAAATAACCCAACTCAACCCAATAGCTAGCATATAATAGTAATACCTGTCACAATTGAATAAAATAACTTTATTTTTATTTTATAAACAAAATTTAACTATGTTTGTCATCTTCTCCAATTCTGTATATTTTGAAAGAAAAAGAACATTCGTGAAATAAAAATTCTATACCTAATGTTTTGTTCAAGTGGCAGAAATTTCAACATGGAAAACAATGCAAGTTGTAATTTCTTCCCTACACAATGTTTAATATATTTAAATGGACACAATTATTGTTACATTCTTGCAAAAGTCAGCTAAAAGAGGTTAAAAAATTAATAAAATACAAGGAAATGCCACACTTTATAGCTGTGATGAATGAGGATGGTGTTTCAAATGGTCTGTTTAGGTATTATTTGTCACAGTTGTGTTCATCTGCACACAGATGAACACATGGCCTGTTAGAAACTAAGCCCATTTTAAAATCCACCAGCTGGTGAAAGACTTCCAGTGACTCAAGCCTGGATTTTCCCTTGTCCATTACTCAAATGCTTTTCTTGCCACACTTTTCCTCAATACTTAATGGGTTTGTAACTGATTGTGTCTCTGTGATTTGTCCCTGGCAGAAGATCTACCTGTGGTTATGCCAAGGACACAGTTTCCTCATCACTGACAGCTTTGTTCACTTGCCAGAGGAAACGTCCTTGTCCACATCCCTTTCCCCACCAGCCTGGTTCTTTCCAGACCTCTGTCAAATCCAACAGCTGAAAAATGGCCCCATTTACAGGACAGATTGCAGATCACTCTGAGTAGCAGATCACCTCTGTCAGACAGGAATTTTTCTTACAATACAATGTGGTTTTTCCAGGGAAAGCATTCCTGGGTCTTTACCCGTCTTGCAGACCACATTTCATAAGCCGTGCAGTGAACTGGTGGGCAATGTGGGAAGTTCAACTGTACAAGTGAAATTTTGTTTACTATTTTGTGCTTTCTGTGTATGTGTTATCTTTTGCCAAGGATTTCAGTGTTTGTCTCCACATCCTCACAATTTGCTACACTAATGCTACACTACAGTAACCCACCACAGCTGCCTTAAATAGCTTTTTAAACCTTAAATATTTTCTAAAGATTGTCCTCAGTGCAAATATTTTAAGAGAAGTAATTTTGATCCTCCCTCCCCTCTCCCTGCCCAAAAAAGGCAAAGGGAGTGGAGCCTCTGGAAATGACTACACAGATCACCTATGTGAATGAGGGCTGGGTCTCTACCTGGTGTACTTCAAAACCTCCATACAGACCCAAAATTGTGGCAGCAGTGCCCCCAGCAGGCTCGGGATGGCCTGGGGAAAGGGAAAGGGAAAGGGAAAGGGAAAGGGAAAGGGAAAGGGAAAGGGAAAGGGAAAGGGAAAGGGAAAGGAAGAGGAAAATGAGAAGGAAGAGGAAAATGAGAAGGAAGAGGAAAGAGGAAGAGAAAAGGAAAAGGAAGAGGAAGAGGTGAGGAAAAGGAGCAGGAAAATGAAAAGTAGGAGGAAAAGGGAAGAGAAGGAGAAGGAGAAGGAGAAGGAGAAGGAGAAGGAGAAGGAGAAGGAGAAGGAGAAGGAGAAGGAGAAGGAGAAGGAGAAGGAGAAGGAGAAGGAGAAGGAGAAGGGGAAGGGGAAGGGGATAGGGGAAAGAAATGGGAAGTGGAAAATGGGAAGGGGATATCCCGAATTGAAAATAACATCCAGGATCTCAGAGAAATGAGAACAATTTTTGATTGCAAAGGCTGCTAAATTTGTCAGCAAATTAGAGTTTCGAACCCGCAGTTTCCTCCACTGCTGGGAGGTCCATTCCTTCTCTGTGTCCCCTGTGTGCTGCAGGAAGGTTCAGGAGTCACAGATCCTCACACACAAAGTGTGGCTGAGAAACCACCTCACAAAGAAAAATGTTAAGAAATACCGTTCAGAAACCCTAACAAAGCATGCATATGATGACATTTTCATTTAAATGAGCAGAGGGAACAAGGAACACTTAAATATGAAGTCATAAACAGTTCCAATGCAGTGAAACAGGTTTTCATTGTAATCTCACTACTTTTGGCACAGTAATTGCATGTTAAAGCAAGGTAAAAATTCTGAATTCAAACCAAGTGTATTTTATAGAATTGACTTCATTCAGTTAAAATATGCAGTTCTTAACAGAATTATGCTGAAGGTGGAAGATGTGCTTATAATTTGTTAACCTTCTCTTTATTTAAGTGGCTGAAATTCTTTTTAAATAAGATTCTTTTAATGACTATTCGTTTATTTGCAATGTCCTGTCTCAAATTGTGGTTTTATCTGCATTTTGGTTAGCTAATCAGCTGAAAGGAGAACAGGCAAGTGGTGGGTGAGTCAAGGTCAGACAGAATCCTGGGGGGCCTTCAGGAGCTGTGTTTTTCAGTCTGAATTTGCCTCTTGGACCAGCCTTTCCCCCAGTGACTGAGAGATGAGAAGATGCAAGCACATCAAGAAAAAGTTTGAATCTCCATTTCTTCCTCTTTTTTCCCTTATTAAAATGGAAATTCAAAATTAGCTGAACATTGCCAATTTTCACTTTTTTAGGAGTTTTGCTGTTTGAAAGACAGCTCTGCTCAGAAGAAGCAAAGAACTCCGTCCTGAACTGACTCAGGTGCCTCCCTCGACATTGCTGGTAAATGATGCAGCCCAGCAGGACTTTGCTCATGAAGCATGATGTGCTCAAGGCTTTTCATCTGTTGGACTTCAGTAATTATACAGCCTGGGTGAGCTCATCTTTCCTGCAGTTCTTCAGAACATCACATTTACAGAGAAATTCACCAGGATTTTTCTAACTCTCAGACCCAAGGACAAAAGTTATCCCTTTTCTGTAGCTTTACAAATTGTAATTTTTTAAAGTTGCCTGATGTCAAACAAGTCCCAGCCATACTCCTAAGACACACCTGGCCCTCACATGGTGGTTCACACCACAAGGAGACAGTGAAGCTCCAGTGATTGACACTGATGGGCTGGTCTGACTCAATCATCCTTCCCCTTTGTTAAAAAATTCACATGAAGAAGTCAGAAGGTCTGAAAGATTAACACTGAAGCACAGCAGGCCATGGATTCAGAGAGTTCTGGCTTTATGCATTTTTTGAGCTTGGAAGTCAGAAAGGCAAAGGGTGAAAATTTGCTGTGACAAAACTAGAAGAGTTGGAGTTATGCAGGCTGATTTTGCAGGCCACATTTTGTAAGTCAAACCATTTATCTTCTTTTTCTACTTTAAAATCAACATAAATAACTGGATTACTGAACGCAAAATCAATTTTTAAAACAAAGATTCATGGATTCTGCTAAGTTAATTAAAAAACATTTGTCCCTTACAATAGCTGCAGCATGTTACATTTTTTCAGTGCCATCCATATTTGCTTTGCCTTAGTTCTAGAAATATGAGTTAATTAAAATGCCTGGGGTGTTTAATTTACTGCAGTGTGCTGGATCCAGACCTATGAGTTTAATCAAAGGTCTCTCTCCATCAGAAAAGATAAAGGGCTTTATTGGATACGTGAGGCCTTATGGTTGGTTGTGGTTTTTTAAAGCCCTGTTGTGGGATGTGACAATAGAGAATAAAGGAGACTCTGCACACTGAAAGATCTGAGGAAGCACCACACAGGTGCTTGTTACTGACCCTTAGAGGGGTTCATATCACTTTGTTTGTCAGTGAAATGATCTTGGGCATGGTGTCCCCCCAGTGAAACCATTTTCCTGTCCCTGCTGTTTCAGTCACATGGCTGCAACGCGCTAAGGGCACACAGAGGTGTGATAAACTGTTAATAATTTACAGCTGAAATGAGCAAGATGGACAAGAGGGAAACAGAGGTTGAAAGACCTCCCAGTCCAACTACATGCCTGAGCTGGAAATGCAGTTCATCTTCAGTCTAGTACCTTAATCCAGTAAAAAGAAACCTGAGTGTGTCTCAGGATTGCTGGAAAGCTACAAATTAAAGTGGTTTGATGGATTGATGGCTGGAAAATCCAGTGAGGGTTATTCATTACAAAGATACCACCTTTGGCTCCATCAATTTGTGTAAAGTGGGTAGTTAAGAGAGATTAAACAATGTCCCAGCTTGTGCTTGTACCCTTCCCTGGGCATGTGCCATTGGCTGTTGTTGGAGACTGTCCCTGGACTCCACAGCTGAGAGTGCCTGGAGGTCATTTGTACGCTGCAGGGCAGAGTCAGAGAACAATTTAAGTCAGAAGGGAGGTCTGGAATTGGGTGCTTCAGGGTCATCTTCCTAGTCAGATTCAACTTTTAAATCAGATGTGGGTGCTCAGAGTCACACCATTCACACTTTGAACCCCTCCAAGGATGGGGATGTTACAGTGTTGCTTGTCCCTGGTCCAGGAGATTGGACACTCTCATTGTGAAAATCTCTTCTTCTGGTCTCTGCTCAGAGATTCTCCTGCTGTTGCATCTTCTGTGTAGGGCTTTGGAGTTTGGGGCTTTTGCTTTTGTTTTAATGGTTTTTATTCAGGGGTTTTGTTTGGTGAGTGGGGTTTTTTGTGGTTGGTTTTCTTGGGTTTGTTTTTTTTAATTTTTTTTCCCTGTGTGAAACTTCAAATCAAAAGAAACAAGTAAGCAAAAGCTAAAAAAGAAACAGGTGTAAACACCTATTTTGAGTAGGCTGCACTTTCTTGGTAGGAGCTAGGTGCTAAAAAACCCTTCTACAGACACAAAATCATTGTATAACGCTTAGATCACTAATTCCACTTTATAGGGGATGAAATTGTTTTATTCCATTTCAATACTTCTTTTACAGCCTCTGAAATGCTTTGTAAAAGAAGCATAAAGCTGAATCTCACCTATTAGTTATCCTTTCCTATATGAAGGAATCCTTCCTCTCTTTCTGCATACATTAAAACGTTTATTTCTTCGGAGTGCCTTCAGCACTGGGCATCCCGTAAGAACCAAGAGAAATTTTTACCAAACTGCCTCTTGCAAAAATAAGAAGGCAGAGTTCGGTACATTTCCTGAGCAGCAAACCACTTCCAAAGCAGGATGGATTTTTATCTTTCCCCCTGGGACACACTCCTGTATGAGCTGACACCACTGTGAGGGAGTTGCTGGTTTTCCTAAGGAGAAAATGCACAATCCTTGTATGAACACTTCTAACTTGGTGTTCCTTCTTTGGCAGGACACCTGTGTGTGCCATCTGCAAGGGGAGAGGATACTCCAGGAGAGGGGGGAGCTTCTGTTCATCCACCCCATCTTTGTTGTTGTTTCTGTGCCTCATAATGAGCAAATCTCACACTGGACAAGTCTCACAACATTTCCTGTACATGAGTGCCCAGGGAATTCCAAGATCACAAGTCAGATCTGTTTTCACCTCAATGTTCATGTTTTCTTGTCTACTTTTTGCACATACAAATGAGATTGCAGAGTAAGAACGGAGGGGAAATATGAACTAACACAGCAGAGCGTGGCCTACAGACATAAAACATCTGGGACGTAAGGCAAATAAACTTGTTCCTTACTCCTAGCTATAGATAAGGAATAAACCTTGAAGTATGCAGCTGCCACTGGTTTCACTTCTGCCATGTGCTGTATGAATTTTACACCAAAAACTAATTTCACAACATTTTTAGCATGAAGAAATATGACAAAAAAGAGGGTGAAGACCAGGGGCAGTGCTGAATCACAGACATTCAGTAACAGTCTGCAGTGCAAAGTTGCAAAAGAAGCTACAACTTTCTGCTCTTACTCTTCATTTTTTCATCTCTAAAGTAGAGCCTGAAACACGTGCATTTGAAAAGCTCTGCCACATGGCAGAAGCAGTATTTTCCTCTAGGAGTGAAAACAAACCTCACAGGATACACATGAGCTACAACTTTTGATCTGCTGCTGCTGGAAAACGTTTTGACACTACACTTGCTGAATTTGCAAGGCACAGACCGAGTTTTTGTCACAGGTTTGTGATACACTCAGCCAAAGGAGAGTCAGAGCAGCAGGGAGTTATCCACAGGCATATCCACATTTAAAAATATTCTCTGCTGGCTTGAATTGCTTCTTTCTTAAAGTCTCCATGCTATTATACCAAACTATCTTGAATGACATCCACAGAGGAGCATCCTACAGCAGCTAAACTTAATCTCACTGCACTGTCTGTTTTAAATATTTAGTTGATTAACAGCCAACATAATTTGATGACGTTGTGATTTGAATCATCTCCTTAAAGACAATGGAATAAATGTATTTGAAGAACTAATTGTTTCAGTCAGCCATAGGAAATGAAGAGCGGCTGTGAGAATTAAATAATTTTCCTTTGCTTCTTTTTTTAAATTCTTTGAGAAATTGTGGACATGATACCTTCATAGAATTTCTTTACTGCTCCTCAAATGAAGCCATTGATTTTTTAAATTGAATTTTTTTTAATGAAACATGGGTATTTGTTTTCTGCCTTCATTCAACACGTTGGGGAAAGTTTATCAGACTTGCAAACATCTGTCATTTATTTACTCTGAAAGACAGTTTGTGTTCCCAGTAAGAGAAAACTTTGTGCCTTGATGTTTCAACCAGAAATTACAAAACATTGTTTTCTGTAGCACCCTTCACTTTCTTTTGAATGAAGATTGAATTCCCTGGGCCAATTCAGTTGCAAACATGCTCCTCC
Source organism: Monarcha castaneiventris obscurior (assembly GCA_026261815.1). Lineage (NCBI taxonomy): Eukaryota > Metazoa > Chordata > Aves > Passeriformes > Monarchidae > Monarcha > Monarcha castaneiventris. The sequence continues at coordinate 600,703 of JAMPIT010000348.1, read as the reverse complement.
AAAGCTTTAATTCTGTGTTTTCCTTATTAAAATTGCTTCAACAATCCCCAGGTCATCTCTGTGGAAGACCAGACCAGGTGTCTGCAGGGCAAGGGGAGGTGACAGATTGGAGGGGAATTCTCGCTCCTACTCCAGTGATGGTCCTACCAGAAATAAGCAGGCCCCCTGTTCAAAAGCTGGAATGCCACCTTCGACTCTGAAAATATCTCTTTCATCACATTCCTACTGGAATAAAAGGACACTTTAATAGAAATAGCAACTGCAGTGTTGGTTTAGTAATGATAACATGGGTGAACTGCATCACGGAATAATTGCTTAGTCAGGTCCTAATACTTAGGGCATTTAATGGCACACTGAAGTAATCTTAGGGGATCTTTTCTCAGGCACTAGAAAATCCTTTTCATCAGCAAAATCACACCTTACAAGTGTAAATGAGATGTAGCTAATGCTGCCAGTTTCTGTTTTCCTATTCCATTGAGAATTCAGCACATAAAATCACATTGCCAAATGGTTTATGGTGCTCCAGGTGCAGTTGTAGTGGTCAGGAAGAAAACCCTGGTGTGCAAGAAAGGTAGAGAATGAATTGCTGGGCCTTCTGTTTTATTGGCTGAAAGCATTTGTTTCAGGAATTAAAATATGCAAATATATTGATTGTAGTCCATATATTGCCCTTTTTTTTTTGATGGAAAAGAGAAAATAGGGG